>JBBDGP010001652.1:415000-778917 GCA_037952835.1 Lithobates septentrionalis | reverse complement strand
CTCTCCTTTTCCCGTCTCCTCCCCCTCCCTCTCTCTTTCCCCTCCCTCCCCCCCCCCCTTCTTTCCCCCCCCCCCTGTCTTTTTCCCCTTCCCCTTTTCCCTTTGTTTGCTTGTTGTTCATATTCTCCCTTTCGCCCCACCCAACACTGTTGGCCTGCATCTTCCCTTTTCTCCTCCCCTTGTTCACTTGTCCAATTCCTTATGGTCTGTTGGTGCTTTTATCCTATCAATCTCCTTATACATTTTTGAAGTCGCATGGTGAATAATTGTCAGCAGGGCATTGGCTATTTTCCAGTTCAATTGTATTTCACTCACTCTTTCTTTATTCACCCTTTTCTCCCTCCTTTCTTCTCACTCTTTCCTCACATGCCCTTCCTTTCCCTTTCTTCCGTCCTTTTCCCTCTCCCCTTTCCCCTCCCCCCCTTCCCTTCCCCCCCCCCCTTCCTCCCCCCTTTTTTTTTTCCCTTCCCCCTTTTTCACTCTCTAGCAATGCCCTCCTGCAGATCCATGGACTCATAATTTAGTAAGCACATTGAACTCCATGGTTGGTAAACTTCCCAACTATATGGTATGAACCAACTGACCCTTCATTATTTTCTATTTTTGATTTGTAGCACTAACGTGAATCCTATCTGGGTGCGGTTCTGGATTGCCCGTCTCGCCCCCTCCTTTCCCTCCCTCTCCCGCATGGGGGGCTGGCAAGCGTGATCTCTCGTAAGACTCATTTGGTCCATCACCCATCCCTGGGGGAGTTGGTCCGACACGGGGGAGACAGGGGAGCGAAGGAATAAGTGTATCATCTCTAACATTTCGCAATGTCAAGAATGACATTGTAGTGTCACAATTCCTGTGATAGGTAACTATACAACTTATGCAGTTACTTTACAGGGTATGCCTGCATGGTTTCTGGCACCGGTGGAAATTTGATGCTATGTTTGATATATGTTACCCCCTTTCTTTTAGTGTGGACAGCCATCCTCTGAAGAAGACCCGGGAAGGGTCGAAACGCGTCAGGATTATTATATACAATTATTGTTGTCCCACATATACTGTATGGCCTATTGTCTTCATTTAGAGGCATTTATTGTTATCCAAAACGCTTACAATTGGGAAATTTAGGCTGCCCCCGTATACATTGTGTCTTGCATTGGTTTTCACTGTAAGCTGCTGTCTGTTGCATATGTACGCCATACTCAGTTCGTGTCCTGACTCTAACAGTCAGTATTTATTTCTATGAATTTTCTCTTTTAACGTTATTTATATATTTTTTGTACTAATAAAATCCAATTTTTCAACCATCCATTGCACTTCATTGGCTGCTTAAAAGCCCCGATAGGGGTTCTCTCTTGTCTTTGTCTGCATCCTGTGCAAATACATTCCAATCAGTTGATTCAAAGCACTCTTGCAGGAGTGAATTTGACTCCTCGCTCCAAACCTGTATAATTTTTAATATCGGGTTTTGTTCTGCAAACAAGGCTTATAACATGGGATCATCATTAAAGAGGTATGATCTGATAGACCAAGATGTGGCAACAAAGTAGCTTTATATGCACTGGAAACATTTGTATATACCTGATCTAAAATATTCTCCCTTTTTGAAAAATGCACATTCTTATAAAATTTAGGAAGAACCATTTTCTAGCTCCACATTCCTATTACTGTACAAGGAGTGTAAACCATCCCTTGTGATAGGAATAGTGCATGACAGTTTTACAGCGAGATCTGAGGTTAATAAGTCCTCACATCTTACCTCTAGGCTGGGAAGCCTGAAAAAAAAAAAGAAGTGATCCTGGTTTCCCGGCCGAGGCAGCGGCATTTTTTCAAATGCAGAGGCCGGGCGTGACATCATAACATCGTGCCTGGCCTCTGAAAGATCATAGAGACGTCTGGAGGCCGTCTGGCCCGCCGGATTTTCTATAGTAAACTTCTGGCATGGACCGATTACTTCTTCCTCTCGCCGATCGTACAGGCGAGCCGGGAGAAGTACCGGAGGGCGATCAGATTCGCTACAGAAGCGATTGATCTACAGGTCCAGGCCAATGATTTCTGGCCTGGACCTGCTGGTTCTGGCGGATGAAAATCCTCCTCTGCCTGTGTAATGTAAACACAGGTAGAGAAGTGATGTCATATCCTCGCGTGGCGCCCTTTTCGGTTTCCAGTGAGCGAGAAGAAGACATCTATAGTTAGTACACCAAGCACTACACTGACACCAGGACACGTAGGCACACTTTTAACCCCCTGATTGGCCCCCCTCTCACTCCCTGCCACGGTGTCACCAAGTGCAGTTTTCAGATTTTTCACTGATCACTGTACTGGTGTCACTTGTGATCCCAGTATACCCTTTCTCTCCCTGTCACTGTGTCACTAGTATAGTGTACAGATCTCTTTTCTGATCACTGTCACTTGTGACACTAAACAGCATTAGGGCAGTTAGCGGTAGTCCCAGATAGGTTTAGGGTACCCACCATATTGTCCCTAATAAAGGTTTAACGCCTTGATCACCCCAGTTAATCCTTTCACTCCCTGTCACTGTGGAATTAGTATAGTGTACAGATCTTTTTTCTGATCACTGTACTAGTGTCACGGGTTAGATAGCGTCATTTAGATGTTAGCTTCAATCCCAGACAGTGTCAGATTTTAACCCTTTGATTGCCAGTAGCACTAACACATGCACACACCATACACCTCCCTTACTAGAATAGTGTTTGAACGGATCAATAGCTTTGATCTTATCAGATCTATACTAGCGTCCCCAATAGTATAGTGTTCCCAAAAAGCGGCATTAGCAGGATCAACCCCGACACCTGCCAGCACCTGCGTTTAGCTCCACCACCCAGCCCACCCAAGTGCAGGATCAGTAGCTCACTGTCACTTCCAAAACACAGCACACAAAACTGCAGTATTAGCAGAGTCATGCCTGATCCCTGCTAACAGTTAATTTTTTTTGTAGCGATTCAAGAAGTCGCTGACAACCAAATGCTCTTTTACCTGTGAGTCGCACTAGCTGTAACTATAAATTTAGTGGCCAAAATGTTTAAACAGAGGTACACTAGTGAAGAGGCCTACACTATGCTGAGCATGATAGATGAGAGCGAAGGGGAAGCCTCCCTGTCAGATTCAGGCCCAGTCTTCGAACCTGTAGAGTGCAGTGGCGCCTGACAGATAGCTCTGACAACAGAGTAGTGGTCCCTGCTAAGGTCAGGCGTACCCGACCCCGTTCTGTTGCTGAGGTGCAACAACCGCATGGTTCTCCTATGCAGCAGAGAGCCAGTACTAGTGCCGCTCAACCTTCTGGTGAACTGGCAAGCACCAGTGGCCTAGTACATCTTGGCCGTAGACAAACCAGCACTGCAGTATCACTTGGTAACGTGGCGAGTCCCATAATTGCAGTTCAAGCTGGTGCGGTGGCTAGCATAAGTAGTGTCCCCCAGCCACCAAGAATTCAAAGACAGGCCCGTAGAACCCATAGTGCCCTTCCTTATGTGTTTGCAAATCCTGATTGGCAGCCCACCACTTCTGCAGCGCCCGTACTTCCCCCATTCACTGGCCAACCCAGAATACAGGTGGAAACAGCGGATTTTACTTCCCTTGACTCTTACAAACTGTTTTTTCATGGAAGATCTGTATTGTATTGTGGGCCAAAGCAATTTATACACTGGTAAATTTATTGCCGCAAATCCAAATGTCACCCTTGCCAGAGAATTTGGCTGGAAACCTATAATAGAAAAAGTTCCCTTTCTGGGCTTATCCCTCCTCATGGGCAATACTAAAAAGAGTGAGTTGCGGTCCTATTGGTCCATTAATTCAATTCACCATATGCCCCTGTTCTCTGCTTCCATGACCAGGACTAGATACAAGCTAATCTTGCGGTTCATGCACTACAATAACAATGAACTCTGTCGTCCTCGGGGTGATCCTAAATATGATCGGCTCTACAAAATTCGGCCCATAGTAAACCACTTTAACCAAAAATTTGCAGCCTTGTATACGCCCCAACAAGTTGTCTGCGTTGATGAGTCCCTGATTAGGTTTTCTGACCGCCTTGCTTTCAGTTTCTCCCCAGCAAGCGTGCCAGATATGGGGTCAAGATGTATAAGCTCTGTGACAGGGCCACATGCTATGCATGTATTTTCCTGATTTATGAGGGAAAAGATAGCAGTGTGGAGCCCCCCAACTGTTCAGACAACATAGGGAGCAGCACTAAGATTGTTTGGGACTTGGTATCACCCTTATTCGGAAAGGGGTACCACTTGTACGTGGACAATTTTTACATAAGCGTGCCACTTTTTAGTCGCCTTTTTTCATTTTGGAATTGGCGCATGTGGCATTGTGCGATCTAATCCTTGGGGCTTCCCCCAATGGCTTGTAGATTCCCAATTTAGACGGGGAGAGAGCCTGCTTGAAGTGTAATAAATTGCTGGCAGTGAAGTGGAGGGACACACGGAATGTTTTTGTTCTGTCCTCCATTCACGCAGATACGACTACCCAAATTACAAATGAACTAGATCCTTCCTAAAATTACAGGAAGAGATCATCACAACCCTTCTGTTTCCAGACAGTGCTGTGGCCCAGCTTCCCAATCCAAATGCAGTGAGAGGCATTTTCTGGATGTCCTCCGTGGTACCTCTACCCAAAGAACACCCCAAAGAAGATGTTGTGTCTGTAGAAAACGCAGATATAGGTGTGACACCCTGTCCTGACCAACATGGTCTCTGCATCGGTGACTGTTTCCGTCGCTACCACACACTAGTTGAGTATTCGAATAGGGTACAGCACAGCACAGTCCTAGGACAAAGTTTCACATAGGGTCTCGAAAGATGTTAGATGGCCATCGCGTTTTGAGAGACCCTAAGCTGGAACGTTTATAGTTGTATAAGCGTAAAAAAAAAAACATAAAAAGAAAAAAAATTTGTTGTTTTGTTCGGCTCTGTTTTACTGTATTTTATGCTTAACTGTAATGTTTTATTGTGTTTGCTTTGCAGGTATTGCATTCTACTGTTATACTGTACTGTTACTGTGTTTTATTGTTAAAGTGATTGTAAAGGTAAAAAAAACAAAAAAACAACAATCATATCATACCTTCACTGTGCAGCTCGTTTTGCGCAGAGTGGCCCTGAACCTGCTCTTCTGGGGTCCCCCGGCGGCTCTTGTGGCTCCTCCCCACATCTGATAACCCCTTCAGAGAAGCGCTTCCCCGAGCTGGTTACCTTGCAGGCGCGCTCCTGAGTCCAGCATTCGGCGTCCATAGAGGCCGAATGCAGGACTCTGCCCCGCCCCCCGGCGCTCGCGTTATGAGATTTGATTGACAGCAGCAGGAGCCAATGGCTGCGCTGCTATCAATCTATCCAATCAAGAGCCAAGAACCCTGGGCAGAGAGACAGCTTGTCCCCGTGGGTCAAGTTCGAGGGTTCAGGTAATTTTCACCTTAATGCATAGGATGCATTAAGGTAAAAAAACACAGGTTTACAACCCCTTTAACCATTATTTGCTTTGCAGGTACGCCATTCAGTTGCAGCACGAGTTTATTTATTTTGACAGCAACAGGGTTTGCTCTCACGATACGTAAATCCGTAACTCCATCGATATAGGAGGTGAGTTCACCACCACAGGTAAAAGAGCATATATGCCGAAACATGGGGCAGGGGTGGACATTAGGGGCGGATTGCCCCTATGGTTCGGCATATATTTTTATTTACTTTTCTTGGCAGAGATTTCTTCATCCACATCGATCAATGTGAATGGAGGAATCTGTTAGGTTCTCTTTTTTCATTTAACCCACAGGCTACGTGAAAAAAAAGAACATTACAATATATGCCCAACAAGGACCAGCGCCTGGTATGTTGCTGGACTTTGAGTGGTTATACCAGAATGATGCCTGCAGGTTTAGGTATCATCTTGGTATCGCTTTCATGTAAAAGCAATCCTAGTGGCTAATTAGCCGCTAGACTGGTTTTACAAGCAGTGGGAGGGAACATCCCCCGCCATCTTCCATGGTTTTCTCTGGCTTTCCTGTCCAATCGGGGAACGCAGAATGCACCCGGTGATTCTGCCAGCTGACCATAGAGCTCATCGGAGACTAGAACTGCTCCAATCATCCCTATGGCCTAAGAAATCGGAAGCTACGAGCATTTCATGACTTCGGTTTCGCCGGATGTAAACCGCGCCATTGGGAAAGCATCTTATCACATCGATCTTGGTGTGGTCCGATGCCTTAAGGGCAGAGGAGAGATTTAGGGTCTAATAGACCCCAAATTTTTCAAAAAAAGAGTACCTGTTACTACATATTGCTATCATAGGGGATATGTACATTCCCTGTGAGAACAATAAAAATGATTTAAAAAAAGAAAATAAAAATTAAAGGAACGGTGTAAAAATAAAATTGAAAAACAAGATAAACAATTAAAAAAAAAAATTACTCCTGAAACCCCCCCCACCCCCCCTCCCCGCGCACGCCCACAAAGGTGAAGGCAAGGGAAGGTCTGGTGTCGTATGTAAACAGCAATTGCACCATGCATGTGAAGTATCACCACGAACGTCAGATCGAGGGCAGTTATTCTAGCAGTAGACCTCCTCTGTAAATCTAAATTAGTAACCTGTAAAGGCTTTTAAAAATGTATATAGTTTGTCGCCGCTGCACAGGTGTGCGTAATTTTAAAACCTGTCACGTTTGGTATCTGTGTACTCGGCATAAGATCATGTTTTATATTTCACCAAATTGCATTTGAAAAATCGTTGTGCAAATACTTTGTGAAAAAAAAATTGCAACACCCACCATTTTAATATATAATGGTTGGGGGTTGAAGGTAATTTTCTAGCAAAAAAAAAAAAAAAATTTCATGCAAGCATCCAGACAGGACTTGGTAGTTTAAAGTGTTTAGAAGAGTGGGTGATGTGTGGCATAAGCTTCCAAAATAGGGTCATTTGGGGGGGGGGGGGGGTTGTGCTATCTTGGCATTTCATGGCCTCTGAAACTAATAGGTAGTGAGGAGTGAAATCAAAAATTTACGCCCTTAGAAATCCTGAAGGCAGCGATTGGTTTTTGGGGTCCTGTATGCAGCTAGACTGTCAAAAAGTCCCACACATGTATCCCCCTACTCAGGAGAGGCAGCAGAATCTATTTTGGGGTGTAATTCCACATATACCAATAGCATGTTTGAGCAATATATCATTTAGTAACCACTTTGTGTAAAAAAAAAAAAAAAAAATGTCATTTTCCCAAAATGAGTGGCAAAATATAAAATATTCCATGGGCTCAACATGCCTCTCAGCAAATTCCTTGGGGTGTCACTTTCCAAAAAGGGGTAATTTGAAGGGGTTTTGTACTGCCCTGCCATTTTAGCTGCTCAAGAAATGAGATGGGCAGTCATAAACTAAAAGCTGCGTAAATTCCAGTAAATGTACCATAGCTTGTAGACGCTGTAACTTTTGCACAAACCAATAAAAAATACGCCTATTGATTTTTTTTACCCAAGACATGTGGCTGAACACATTTTGGCCTACATGTATATTGGATTTTTTTTATAGCAAGTAGAAAATATCTTCGTTTTTTTTTTTTTTTTTTTAATGTTTTTTCATTTAGATCGCAAAAAATAGTCCCAGAGGTGATCAAATACCACCAAAAGAAAGCTCTATTTGTGGGGGGGGGGGGGGGAGGAGGGTGCAAATTTTGTTTGGGTACAGCATTGCATGACCGTGTACCAGTTAAAGCAGCACAGTGTCAAATTGTAAAAACTGCTCTGGGCATCATTGAGGGGTAAAACCTTCCGGGGCTGAAGTGGTCCCACTCCTATACTTACTGTGGTGTAATCTACATTGAAAATAAGAATTGGAGAAGTGAAAAATAAAAGTAGTTACATTCACGCACACAGTTAAAATATATTCTTGAAACAAATTTAAAAAAACATACTTTCCAGAGTTCTGTAAATGCACAAAGCCACCAACGGTTCCCAAAGCTTTAAACAAATCGATCTTAAAAACTAGCCAACACCCTCATCTTTTTATATCCGGACAGGTAAGTAGGATCAAATGACCATAAAACATGAACCAGATTGTTGGTCTTAGGATGCACAGTGAAACCTCCTATACTCAAAATAACAAGAAATAGACAATCCAAGTATGAAGGAAACCATTCACCGTAGTCAACAACACTTCACTTCATGGGACAAATCATCCCCTTGGAGAAGCCTTGCTATTAATGTATGGCAACTTCACATATTATAGTAATACCAAAGTGGAGGCATGTGCATCAAACTTATTAAAGTGGTAAAGTCAGTACTAAAGTCTGTTGTATAATCTAAAAGGAGAAATATTCCTAAAGCATAATACAAGCCTGTGCACACTGGTCTGCACTGTAAAATGCAGGGTTCTACTGTGCAGGCAGCTGTAAGTGGAAGGTCTTGGAAGTAGTGTTGTACTGTGTACTTTTTTTTTTCCTTGTCTTTTTTTCTAACTTTATTGATACATCAAAATTACATTTCATTGATTTCTAGCTGCAATGCATATAAATTGACAGTACACAGAGCCGTCAGATCTGGTCTGTTTGTGGAAAAATGCATGCATTATTGAGATTTCAGCACCACACTGCTCCTAGGAACTTTGTTGCAGTGTGAACCAAGCACATAGAAGATAATTGTTTTCTATGTGCCCTTACAGTGACTGTCATTGTTTGGATGCAGTAAACACCAGTCACTGCAGCTAGTGTGAACGAGCCTTAATTGGAAAACTACTGTATGCACCAAACAGTAGATTTTAAAGGTTTAAAACCTCTGCTATAATGCACCAATTGCTTCCATCAACACATAGATAGATGTCATTAACAATGCATAAAAGAGTTCAAATAATGGAATTTCTAAGGATCAATTACAGCACTGCCGCTATTTAATCACAGTAAATATTGGATTCTAAAGCTTAGTCAGCATGCTGCTACTATGGCATACAGCATCTGATTTGCCCAGTTAAAGCGGTTGTATACTCCGCTTGGACATTTACCTGCAGGTAGGCCTATAATAAGGCTTACTTGTAGGTAAAATGAATATGTCCTAAACCTACACGGTTTAGGAGATATTCACTTTGCATGCAGCCACTGACATCAGCCGCACATGCGCAGTGAAGGTCAGGCGTAACGTACCAGACCTTGCTGGAACGAAACGTCATCACAGCTCCAGCCACTCACAGCGCTGGAGCCAGCGACCCGGAAGAAACAGCGAGACAACATGTCAGCCCCCACAGCGCTGACTGGGTCGGGCTGCGGGAGCTTTGTTCTAAGGTAAGTATTTCATAATGTGCTAGTATGCGATGCATATTAGCACATTATGCCATTGTCTTGCAGGGTTTTTTTTTCTACAGCGGTTTACTACCCCTTTAAGTGAAGGGTGGTTAAATGGGGAGAAAGTTTATCTTCATGATACTCGTATGGCCTGTTTGATATTTTGAGTATGAGCAGACATAGAAGGGAGGGGGGATGCTGGAATTATTTATTATTATTATATATTTTTATTATTATATATTTTTATTTTATTTATTTAAGTAAGACAGATCTGTCAGTATTTTAAAACCTAGGGGGATTTTAGTGTGGTTTTGTGCACTTTCAACTAAGTCTTTATGAAAGTTTAGAGAGACCCTCTACTGCAACTAGTTGCTTAAACTGATTGTGGACCACATCCCTGATACATAGAGTCAAAGCATGAATTCCTCAGATTGGGACTTTAAAACAGGCCACAGACAGTTTGATGGTAAAAAAAAAAAAAAATCTGTGCAGAGGTGTACCACTAAGTTATATAATTACTTCCATTCCACATTACACGGACCCCTGGCTGATGTCATTCGCCTTTTTCTGTTGCTTGTGCGCTGCTCTGACAGAAATAGCTTTCTTTTCATTTTTGAGTTATGTTCTTCTGTTCTGCTTTATGGGTGGAGCATCAACATTTGGGATATAAGCTACACATCTGGAACCCGTAAGCCCTCTGTCCCTGAAGATCTGCATTTTTTTTTCGAAACGCGTTGGATGTTCTGTCTGATAAAGCTCTGGGCTTTTCCTTGCAGCTGGTTTCATTTCTGCTCGCAATATTTGTTTGCGTATATCCCCATGTTCATGTTGCTATATATTATCAATGTGTAATACATTTTGAATATTTTTTTACCATCAAACTGTTTGTGGCCCGGTTTAAAGTCCCAATCTGAGGAGTTCATGTTTTAACTCTATGGAAGTGTTTTTTTTTAAATTTGCTTCAATAAAATCCTGGTCTAATCTGTCTACTTCAAGCTGAACTAAACCCCCTTGCTGTGGTTGGTGCCATCTTGGCTTCTTTTTGGATTTGCAGTTGTCATAGCTAATACAGCACTATGTAGCTAGCCATTTGATTGTTTGAAAGATCAGTTGAAAGCTGACATGAGCACACTGGCAACTATGACAGCTATCACCAGAGGCATGTTAGCATACACTGTGCATGCGCTAGTAGGCAAAATGTAAATCAATGTAACTCTTTCACTGCCAGGTCCGTACGCCTTGCGGACCTACTGAGGTGCCTACAGGTGGCCAAGTCCGTACGCCGCACAGGCCTACATTCCTGCTTTGTTATAAGCTCATGGTCACTTCACTGACCATAAACTTTTTAATCAGAAATGTTCAGAAGACTGCTGAAAAAAACAATAACTCTGATTAGCGACTAACAAGCCTCTGATCAGAGTTATTCAGCTAAAATGACCCCCCCCCCCTCTGCTGCCTCTCTATCTGTCACCCTCTGTCTCCTCCCCTCCTGCACTACATAAAATGCCTGCTCTGTCCCCTGCCCACTATACCTGGCCTCCCCAACCCCCCCCCCCCCCCCCCCCCCCCCCTCGCTGGCATCCCAATTTTTTAAATTTTCTTTTTTCTAAATTATGTCTCCACCCCCCCCCCCCCCCGGTGGCACCCCCTTCAGTGAGCCCCCCTCACTCACTGATCCCCGGCGGCCCCTCCATGCAACTCTGCATGCTGACATTTTCTGGGCGGGTGCAGCCTGGGAGATCGGCGAGTGCAGTGCCCGGATGGAGAGCGGGGGGGCTGGTAAACATATGTTTACCAGCCCCCTTCCTTTCCTAGCTGAACATAGTGAGTGTTCGGTACTGATCGCTCATATGTTCCGCTGTCTCTGTGTGCATAGTAAACAGTCTTTTACTATGCCACCGTTTATGAATGAATAGTTACATAGTCAGGTTGAAAAAAGACACAAGTCCATAAAGTTCAACCAAAAAAAAAAAATACAATCCCATATATACAAACCTACAGCCACTGTTGATCCAAAGGAAGGCAAAAAACCCCCAGCAAAGCATGCTCCAATTTGCTACAGCAGGGGAAAAAATTCCTTCCTGATCCCCGGAGAGGCAATTGGATTTTCCCTGGATCAACTTTACCTATAAATGTTAGTACCCAGTTAAATTGTGTACATAGTAATAGCATTTCAGCTGAGCCTGCAGAGAAAGGGACTGAACTCTTCATAGCAAGGCCCCTCACACAGGCACCTCCATGGGACAGAATCCGCTTGGTCAGCGGGGGGATCGGTCTGCTAATCCCCTGCGGATGACAGGTCCGTCTCTGCTCCACAGAGAGCCCCTAAAGCCCAAGGCTACCCTCCAGAGGCTACTGACAGGTGATAAGGGAGCGATGCAATGGCTCCTCACCACCTGTTTTAATCCAATTTTTGCCAACAAATGCGCTGCATCTGCATGCCATCCGCCTCCCTAACCGTAAGTTTCAACAAAGCCTAAGGCCTTGTTCACGCAGGGCAAAACCACTACAGGGCCGTGTTTAGCTGCAGAGGGATGGACAGGTATTCCGTGCATCCCCGTGCAGGCAGTCCCATTGATGTCAATTGGGACACAGCAGCTGCATGGGAATGCACAGGTGTTCCGTGTATTCCTGTGTTGGCAGTCACATTCATGTCAATTGGGATGCAGCAGCTGCAAGGATACAGCCACTGCTCCCAACTTGACATCCATGTGGGTGCATGTCCCTGAACTCACCCTGTCTGCGTTTTGGGTAGGGGATTAGAGTGATCAAGACAGATTCAAATAGTAGGCACCATCGTCCCTTGTAGTAAACAGAGAAGAAAGACCATATTGGGGATTATGGGACTTTAAGGGTGCTTATTGCTACAAATGGATATACCACAATAAATTTAGTAAAAGATATTTTTATTTCAAAAAAAGAATAACCTTAAAAAGGTCACTTCCTTCATACAATATTCCATGCAATTGTTCTACACGTTTCGCCTTGCGGCTTCTTCAGGAAATGTGTGGACTTTATTTCTAATAAATAAATACAGAGATAAATCAACAAAAGAAAAGGTACATATGAGAGACAGACAGAAGAAAAAAAAAAAGAAAAAGTTACATCAAAAAACATTTGTGCATACAATATAATACATACATGAGTGCACCCGTGTAGATAGCAGGAGTTTCCCAACCGAAGGTTCTAGCCTCAATGTTTTGAGAACTCAGAGCCAGATTTATGGTAGAAAAATGAGGTCAGAGCGAATTTCAGGACACAGGAGGTCCCACCGACCAAAAACTTCCCCACTTTGCCGAGTCACCCACAGAGAGAGGTATAAGTCAGTGACTTGTATGTGATTTAAAAAAAAAAACGTTTCCTGTGGATCAATCAAAGTGTTAGTATGACATGTCAGCCTCGGTGCATGTCTATCTCTCTATACTTGGTTAGAATATTGGATCCTTCAACAGGAAAAAAAAGGGGGTATATGCTTACATATGAAACTCCTTTTAAATGGATGACTGGGAGCCTATAGTTTACTGCTGACAGTGGAGATTACCTGGGCTGTATAGGGCCAAGATCAGGTCTCTAAAAGTGAGATAACATTAGGGCATAAGCAAAGCAATATAGTTGTATTAAGATCCCCTATGTATTAATTTAGTACGTTTAAAAGTTCCTGCTTATGTAAAAGAACTTGCCTTCATATGCTATTTAATCCGTGGGTACAGAGACTCCAAAGGAGGAGAATGAGGCATAAGAATGACCATAAATGAAGACAGTAAATCTTCAGGTAAGAATAAAGAACCAATAGGGGAACAAAGCCATATGTATACCACAGCATTGTAATAGGAATATTCCTGCGCTACCCAATTGGAAAAAGAAAAGAAAACAAGTACTCAGAAAAATAGTAAAAACGCACGTATGCGACTGGACAGCTGCATGCACCGAAGCGAGGGTCAGACATAAGCCCAAAATCAAACAGAGGTATAGGGGGGGAGGTGCTGCGCTAACCAGAAGAAAGCTGTAAATCTCTGTGTGTGGTCAATTATTAAAATGACATAAAATCGCATAATAAATAGCATAAATCGCATAAATAAGTGTTGACACTAAAAACATTCAAGTCTTAATAATCAGCATCATGTGTATGTGAAAAAAAGTGCATAAAAATCCTTTTCAGTTGGTATATACTAAATGACAAAAAAACGCATGTAAAATCGCATAAATAAGTGTTGACACTAAAAACATATAAATCTAGATAATCATGTGTAGGTGCACAAAGGGACATAAACACTACTTCATGTGAATAATTCTAAATAAAAATACATAGAATAAATCAGAAATAACCATCAAAAACATATCCTTATAAATGGTGCAAATTGTACAAAGTGCCAGTGCTTAAAGGTGATCTAGATATCGCAAATAAAACATCAATCCAACGCAATATGGATAATAAATAATATAAATAAATGTCCCAATAATAGTGATATAAAATATATTGTGCTGGCCTGCGAAACAAATGACCAATGACATGCCAGTAAGTGCAGCAAACTTAACCACTTCATATCCGGGCCATTTCTGACACTTTGCTCCTACATGTAAAAATCATCATTTTTTTGCTATAAAATTACATAGAACCCCCAAACATTATATATGTTTTTTTAGCAGAGACCCTACAGAATACAATGGCGGTCATTGCAACTTTTTATCTTGCACGGTATTTGCGCAGCAATTTTTCAAACGCGTTTTTTTTGGAAAAAAAACAGTTTCATGCTTAAAAAAAAACAAAACAGCAAAGTTAGACAATTTTTTTTGCATTGTGTGAAAGATGAAGTTACGCCGAGTAAATAGATACCTAACATGTCACGCTTCAAAATTGCACACGCTCGTGGAATGGCGCCAAACTTTGGTACTTAAAAATGCCCATAGGCGACGCTTTAAAATTTTTTACTGGTTACATGTTTTGAGTTACAGAGGAGGTCTAGGGCCAAAATTATTGCTCTCGCTCTAACGTTCGCGGCGATACCTCACATGTGTGGTTTGAACACCGTTTTCATATGTGGGCGGGACTTACGTATGCGTTCGCTTCTGCGTGCGAGCTCACGGGGACAGGGGCGCTTTAAAAATTTTTTTTTTTTTTTTTATTGTTAATTTTACTTAAAATTTTTTATTTTGACACTTTAAAAAAATATTTTTTTTTTTGATCACTTTTATTTCTATTACAAGGAATGTAAACATCCCTTGTAATAGGAAACTGACACGATCAGTCCTCTTTACAGTGAGATATGGGGTCAATAAGACCCCACATCTCACCTCTAGGCTGGGAAGCCTAAAATAAAAAAAAAAAATAAAACGATCGCCGCTTCACAACCGAAGCGGCGCCGTTTTTTTGAATGCAGAGGCCGGGCGTGACGTCATAACATCGCGCCCGGCCTCCGAACGATCATAGAGACTCCGGCGACCATCTGGTCCGCCGGAAATCTCTATGGTGAACATCCGGCGCCGGCGGATCCGCTATCCGACTCACCGATCGCTGAGGTGAGTCGGTAGTAGCACCGGAGGGCGGCGGGAGGGGGGGGGTGTCCCCTCCCGCCGCCCGTAAGAACGATCAAGCGGCGGAACAGCCGCTATGATCGTTCTTATGGTGTACGGAATCGCCGGCTGAAAATGCCGGTATCTGAATGATGTCTGTAGCCTCAGACATCATTCAGATATAAGCCCTGAAAGTGGAGGCCGTCATATGACGGCCTCCGGATGTCAAGAGGTTAAAGTGCCAGTGTAAAAGTCATTGAAGGTGCAAAAGCAAGTTCTGGTGTATTCAACAAAACAACGGTGGGGTGTCTGGGATGCAATTCACTCAGTGTCCTCTTCGTGCATAAAACACTAATGTAAGCAGTGGCCCCTTACCTAGCGGTGCTAGGTCAACCGCATGAATTGTAGCTAAAACGCCAGGTCCTGAGCCTCCATCGCGTCCCTATATCCACGCTTGCCGGTGTTGGGTTATCCTAATGGCAGCTGATTACAAGTGGCTATGGTCCTATCAGGGGTCCTGGACCAGCGCGGATCCTAGCTCAGCCTCCACATCTCAGGTATATATGTACAGGAATATGCAGGACAAAGGTACTTGATAGTGAAGTATGTCTTAACCAGGTAATGCTTTATTAAAAATCTTTAAGTAGATGTACTCACATAAAAACAATTCAGAGCAAACCTCTCTCCTACGAGCAGCGAACTCGTTCTGTGTCTAGCAATGTGAAACAGCCTATTCCGTCCCTACGCGTGTCATCACCGATCACGTGACTTCTTCAGGGAAGGTTCCACACCATTGTTATTTAAATGATGCACTTTTTGGTCGGCAGGACCTCCTGTGTCCTGAAATTCGCTCTGACCTCATTTTTCTACCATAAATCTGGCTCTGAGTTCTCAAAACATTGAGGTTAGAAACTTTGGTTGGGAAGCTCCTGCTATCTACACTGATGCACTCATGTATGTATTATATTATATGCATAAATATGTTTTTTGATGTAACTTTTTTTCTTTTGTCTCATATGTACCTTTTCTTTTGTTGATTTTATCTCTGTATTTGTTTATTAGAAATAAAGTCCACGCATTTCCCGAAGAAGCCACAAGGCGAAACATGTAGAACGATTGCGTGGAAAATTGTATGAAGAAGTGACCTTTTTAATGTTCTTTTTTTGTAATAAAAATATCTTTCTTATCATACATCACGGGACACAGAGCCATAGTAGTTACTATGTGGGTTATAGGCCACCTTCAAGTGATGGACACTGGCACACCTGAAGACAGGAAGTTTACTCCCAATATAACCCCTCCCACTACTGGGAGTACCTCAGTTTTTTCGCCAGTGTCTAAGGTGTTGGTCACGAGTAAAGATGTGCTGTGCTGAGCTCCGCTGGAGCAATCCTTGCTGAGGCCAGCTATGCAGCCGGATCCATTCAAAGTGTCTTTTTAGGCCGAATTGAATGGTACCCGGACCTCGTGTGGGTAGAAACAAGGTTTTGCCTGTAACGCTTCTCTTTTTAAGAGAGCTGGACCTTGGGATCCAGAACTTTGGTTTTTTCAGCCATAAAGTTTTTTTCTGGCGGGGTGTTTTACAGGTCCAGGAGTGTGGGCTCCCCGAGGGTCCCCGTTTCCTGAAGGTTTTGTAACGGAGCCCACTGTGAGAGGTGAAGATTGGTTCTGTTGGTTTTTACCACAGAAAACCCTGCAGCGGGAAAGGTAAGTGGAGGTTTCTAAGGATTTTTTTTAATTTTCTTATGAAATGTCTTTAAAAAAGTAAATGTTGTCCTGCCTAAGAGTCACCACTTGGGGCTCGTACCTTGTCATGCTTTCCTCAAACATCACGCTTGTCACAGAAGCAGCAGGCTTCCCTCGTGCGAGCAGCTCAGACCTCCGGTAAGATTGGGGGAGATTTTCTTCCACGAAACACCCCCAACCTGGACAAAGCTCTCCCCCTCTTCCTGCAAGGGGGAAGCCAAAAACGATTGCGGATGCCGCTCTGTTTTTTCACTGCCCCTGTACGGTGGCTTGTTACAGGTCTCCTCACCCCCCCACCCCCCCCCCACACACACACACACACACACACACACACACAGGCTGATCCCATCTTGAAAAGAAAGGGGGGGGCGCGATGTGATGGACAGGGCAGGGCTTAGCGCGGCGTTGGAGTCCTCAAACGTCCAGCGCGGGAGTATGTTTAAAAGCTCCATTTTTGCTGGCTGCAGGGATGGACACAATAGCAAAAAAGGGGCATATAAGAGGTTGGTGATACAGGCATTCCCTGACACATTTACTAAAAGCGTCAGGCTGAGCCTTAATAGCAGTTGCTGGACTATTGCTCAAGCAGTGGATGCTATTTCTTCTGATAGTACCTCTGCTTTTGTGCATCGGGCTAAGGTCAGAAGGGGGGTTAAAACACCCCCAAAAAAGGGCTAAAAGGGCCTCCCTCAAGCTCTGGAAAGCCTACTCATCTCTACAATGGCATGCTCCCCTGAGAGGGGGTGGCTGGTCATAGTGAGCATCAGGACCATGAAATGTTTGCAACTGTTTTCAACACTGCGGTCCCTGTTTGTTACTAAAAGTCTTTTTTCCTCAGCCATGATAGGATTGGAAAAAAAAAAAGGTTAGTGGCTTTAATCGCACCCCAGTGTGGGACAAAATGCGACAGGTTCTCTTCCATTACCAAGGACCCTCAAACTGAGGAACTGGGGACAGGAGAAGATGAATTCCCTCAGGGGACCATGGTGAGGCTGATGACTCCTCTTCTAAGGTTTCAAACGCGGGGGGGGGGGGGGGAGACTCAGCTTTCACAATCTGTAAGATTGATGGTACAATTTCTTGCTGAATGGTCCGCTCCACATTTATACCCTTAACTGAGTGTTTGGGTTTGCTAAAGCCTCCTCAAGCTGTGCATGCCTTTCCTGTCCATTCATTGCTGGAAAGGCTTTTTGTATCTGAGTGGATCACCCAGATAAGCATTTTTTTCCCTCCTAAAAAGTTTTTTCACACTTCATCCTAGGGAGGAGAAAATTCACTTAAAGGGGGGTATACCAGCAATTAACGCTGCTATATCCTCTGTGAATAAGAGTTTGACTTGTCCGGCAAACAATGCTCGAATGCTTAGAGATCCCATAAAAAGTTGGAATTCCTATTAAATAAAATAAAAAAGTTTCTCTGGCAGATTAAGTGTCTCAGCCTGCGCTGACAGGAAGGGTCGGTTCACACTGGGGCAACACGAATTCAGCGCGACTTTGTACCGCGACTTCAACGCGGCTTCAGCGCGACTTCAGCAAATTACAAGGCGACTTGAAGTCGCCTCCATGACAGGCGACTTCGCCTGTGGCCAATCACGGGGCAATCAGCTCTCTGGGAGGGAGGGGGGGAGGGAGGGGTTTTCCCTGCAAAGTCGCTTGACTTTACAGAGAGATCCGACTTGGAGGCGACTTCCATTGATTTCTATGGTACAGGTCGCCTACCAAGTCGGATCAAAGTAGTACAGGGAGTACGCTCTGAAGTCGGAGCGACTTCAGTAGCGTCTATTAAGACGCTAGCGTTCACTCCCATCGAAACTATTTCTGGGGCGACTTGAGGGCGTACAAGTCGGATCCCAAGTCGCCCCAGTGTGAACCGAGCCTAATTGGTTAATCATTTAGAGACCAGTTTAAACAGGTGTTCAAGGTTATCCTGTTCAGCAAGCCCAGGATCTGGCAAGCTACTAGCAGCTTTATGTTTGCAATAGTTGCTATGAGAGATTCTATCCTTCAGGCCTTGCGCCCTTCGTTAAGCGCCATGCAGAAGCTCCTGGCTAGCCTTCCTTTTTGCGGTGAAACGACTATTTGGGGATGTTTTTGTAATACATCCAAAGAAATTCTAGTGGAAAGTACCCCTTTGCCATTTAAGCAAAGGAGTAAATGTATTTTCATTTTAACAAACTCCTTCTCCTGTGCCAGGGGCATCAGCCTCCAGGTAGTCACGACGGCCTCCGCCATCAAGTTCAAAAGGTAGTCCTCAGGGTTAACCCCAGGGACAGAAGAGGTCTTGGGGGAGGAAACCTACAAAATACTAAAGCCTCCTTTATGAGGAGGCGCCCCCACTCGCTCAAATAGGGGGAATACTTCTGCAGTTCTCAAGAATCTGGCAGGAGGAGTGTCGAGACAGATGGGGGACTTCCTCAATTTCTCCAGGGTACAAACTGGAGTTCCAAGAGTTCCCGTCTCCTCGTTTTCACAGATCAAACGTTCTTAAGGATCCAGATAAAAGTCTTTCTTTCAAGCATTGGACCATAAATTGGCAAAAAGTGATCATGGTGGTCCCCATGTAAGAGCAGGGGTTGGGGTTTTGTTCAAACCTTTTTTCACGGTGCCAAAACCGAATGCAAATTCTAGATCTCAAAAATCGAATTCAGTTCCTGAATATAACCGCTCTTTTTTCGCATGGAGTCAATCCAATCAGTTGTCTCCATTCTACAAGGAGAAGAACTTCTGGCGTCAATCGACATTAAAGATGCATACCTCCATGTGCCTATTTCCTCGCTCACTAGTAATATCTACTTTTCAAGGTAGAAAATCCTTATTTTCAGTGTGTAGCTCTGCTTTTCGGTCTAGCTACTGCACCTTGAGTGTTTACAAAGGTTCTGGCCCCTCCTCTAGCCAGATTAAGGGCCCAAGGTATAATGATTATAGTTCTTGATAGACCAGACGGTAGCCCGCTTAGACCAAAGTATGGTCACCACATTCAACTACCTGGAATACCTAGGTTGAATTCTCTACCTAGAAGAATTCTTCTTTAAAACCATGAAGAAGGCTAAAATACTTGGGTTTGATCATAGTTACACACAGAAAAGGGTATTCTTGACCCAGGCAAAGATCAGCGCCATAAAGGAACTGATTCAGTTGTCGAAGCAAGATTAATTCTTCTAGTCAGTTTTGCGTGAAGTTGTTGGGAAATATGGTGGCTTCATTCGAGGCCATTCCTTATGCTCAGTCTCATTCGAGACTGCTGCAAAACAGTATCCTATCGGCTTGGAACAAAAGGGTTCAAGCTCTAGATTTCCCAATGTGTCTGACTCCAAAGGTGCGCCGGAGCCTCAGTTTATAGTTAATAACCCAAAATCTGCAAAGGGGAAAATCCTTCTTTCAGTAAGTGGTAACAACATATGCCAACCTTTTTTTGGGTTGGGGAGCAGTCCTGGAAGAGGCAACTGTCCAAGAGAAGTGGCCCAGATCAGTAATGGCCTTGTCCGTTAACATTCTAGTAATTCGGGCAGAGCACTTGGTCCTGAGGGCCTGAACGTTCAGTTTACGAAATTGTCCTGCCAGGATTCAATCTGACAGTGCCACAGCAATGGTCTATATTAATCACCAAAGGGGCACAAGAAGTTGTGTGGCCCAGAGAAAGGTGAATCCTATCCTATCTTGGGCAGAAAACAATGTACCTTGCCTATCGGCAGTCTTCATTCTAGGAATGGGAAATTGGCAGGCAGACTACTTGAGTCGCCAGCAGTTGTTTCCGGGAGAATGGGTCCTTCACCCCGATATCTTCCTGTCAATATGTCAAAGATGGGGGATTCCAGTCGTAGATCTGTTTGCGTCCAGGTTCAACAAAGGAATTGACAACTTTGTGTCAAGAACTAAGGATCCGCTAGCATGCGGAACAGATGCCTTGCTGTTCCCGTGGAATCTGTTCTCACTGATTTATGCATTCCCTCCTATTCTGCCTGCGTCCACGACTTCTTCGCAGGATCAAGCAGGAAGTGAAATCGGTGATTCTTGTGGCCCCCAGCGTGGCCCAGGAAATCTTGGTATGCAGAGATCGTAAAGATGGCAGTAGGGGACCCATGGACCCTACCGCCACGTCCAGACCTTCTCTCGCAAGGTCCGGCATTCCATCCTACTTTACAACCGCTAAATCTAACGGTTTGGCTATTGAGACTCACATTCTGAAGAAGCGTGGGCTGTCAGGTTCAGTGGAGTCTACTCCTGGTTAATGCAAGGAACCTGGCCTCCAGAGTCATATATTATAGAGTCTGGAAGGCATATGTCTCCTGGTGTGAATCCAGGGGTTGGCACCCTAGGAAGTATATCATAGATATAATCCTTGACTTTCTACAGATGGGATTAGAAATGAAGCTGGTCTTGCTTACTATCAAGGGCCAGGTTTTGGCCTTATCGGTATTATTTCAGCGACCACTTGCTTCGCACTCTTTGGTTCATAGCTTTATTCACGGGTTAACTCGGCTTAACCCTCTGGTTAAGATACTCCTGAACCCTTGGGACTTGAATTTAGTCCTGTCAGCATTACAGAAACGGCCTTTTGAGCCGATACGACATATTCCCTTAGTCCTTTTTGACAAGGAAACTAGTTTTTCTGGTAGCCATATCTTCTGCAAGAAGGGTATCAGAGTTGGCTGCTCTTTCTTGTAAAGAGCCATATTTAATTATTCACAAGGATAAGGTTGTATTGCGTCCTCATCCTAATTTTCTACCAAAGGTAGTGTCAGGTTTTAATTTAAACCAGGATATTGTTCTACCTTCATTTTTCCCAGAACCCCGTTCTGCGGAAGAAAAGTCACCACATTCTCTTGATGTGGTGAGAGCAGTCAAAATCTATTTAAGGATGACTGTTCAGATTCGAAAAACGGATGTTTTGTTTGTGTTGCCTGGAGGTCCTAAAAGAGGACAGTCAGCATCGAAATCTACTATTTCTAAATGGATTTGACAAGTGATTGTTCAAGCTTAAGGTTTAAAGAGGAAAGTTCTCCACCAGGGCTGTTAGTACTTCCTGGGCAGTGCATCACCAAGCCTCCATGGCTTAAATCTGCAAGGCCGCAACTTGGTCTTCAGTCCATACATTTACCAGATTCTATCAAGTAGATGTAAAAGATCACGAGGATATCGCCTTTTGGCGCAGTGTGCTGCAGGCAGCAGTATAAGTCCTCTGGTCTCATGGTGCCCTACTTTTGTGTCTCCCTCCCTTCAGTTGGCATTGCTATGGGACAACCCACATAGTAACTATTATGGCTCTGTGTCCCGTGATGTACGATAAGAAAATAGGATTTTTTTAAAAGCGCTCCTGTAAAAACCTTTTCTTTGAAGTACATCACTGACACAGAGGTCCCTCCCTTCTTTTTGGTATACACGTGTATTACTTTGCTACAAAAACTGAGGTACTCCCAGTAGTGGGAGGGGTTATATAGGGAGTGGACTTCCTGTCTTGGGGTGTGCCAGTGTCCATAGGCGTGCGCACGGGGTGTGCCAGGTGTGCCTGGGCACACCCTAATCACCCCGTGCTGTGTCCAGAGATTTGCCCCAAAATGCTGCATCTAAGAGTGTGTGGCCCGCGCTGCCTGTGAAACAGTTTCACAGGCAGCAGATCGTGAGAATTGCCAGAGCTGATCAGTGTATGAAACTGTCAGATAATGACACTGCATGCAGGAAGTGAGACCAGCTGTCTTAATGTCAGGGTGATGTCGGGGGTGGGCGGGACTGAACGGCCATCAAACACCAGCCAATGGGATGGGGTCTGGGCGGGCCGCTCTCTGAAGCAGCTCAAACATTGGCTTGTGTTTATAGCGCTTGGTCCCGCCCACTCCCGACATCGTGGCTGAGTTGTAAGTCATCACAACTCAGCCGCGATGTCGGGGGTGGGCGGGATCAAGCGGCAACACCAGCCAATGATTGGGCTGCTTCAGAGAGGGGGCGGAGCCAGAGAAATGTAGCGGCCCGCCCAGACCCATCCTATTGGATGGTGTTTGGTAACTGTTCAGTCCCGCCCACCACCAGCATCACCGCTGACTTTTAACAGCTGTGTCTCTCCCTGCATGCAGTGTCATTATCTGACAGTTTCATACACTGAACAGCTCTGGCAATTCTCACCATCTGCTGAATGTGAAACTCCTCCTCTCCCCTATCGGTGCCAACCAATGCTGCCTATCAGTGCCAAACAGTACTGCCTATCAGTGCAAACCAGTGCCGCCTATCAGTGCCAACCACTGTTGCCTATCAGTGCCACTGCTGCTTATCCGTGCCAACCAATGCTGCCTATCTGTGCCAGTGCTGCTTATCAGTGCAAACCAATGTTGCCTATCAATGCCAACCAGTTCTGCCTATCTGTGCCAGTGCTGCTTATCAGTGCCAACCAGTGCTGCCTATCGGTGCCAACCAGTGCTGCCTATCAGTGCCAACCAATGCTGTAAATCAGTGCCAACCAATGCTGTCAATCAGTGCCCATCAGTGCTGCATATCAGTGCCAATCAGTGCTGCCAATTAGTGCCCATCAGTGCTGCCAGTCAGTGGCCATCAGTGCTGCCAATTAGTGCCAACCAATGCTGCCTATCAGTGCCAACGAATGCTGCCAATCAGTGCCAACAAATGCTGCCAATCAGTGCCAACAAATGCTGCCAATTAGTGCAAACCAATGCTGCCTATCGGTGCCAACCAGTATTGCCTATCCGTGCCAGTGCTGCTTATCAGTGCCAACCAATTCTGCCTATCAGTGCCAACCAATTCAAACCAGTGCTGCCTATCAGTGCAAACCAGTGCTGCTTATCAATGCCAACCAATGCTGCCTATCAGTGCCAACCAGTACTGCCTATCTGTGCCAGTGCTGCTTATCAGTGCCAACCAATTCTGCCTATCAGTGCAAACCAGTGCTGCCTATCAGTGCCAACCAGTGCTGCCTATCAGTGCCAACCAATGCTGTAAATCAGTGCCAACCAATGCTGCCTATCAGTGCTGCATATCAGTGCCCATCTGTGCTGCATATCAGTGCCCATCTGTGCTGCCTATCAGTGCCCATAAGTGCTGCCCATCAGTGCTGCCAATCAGTGCACATCAGTGCTGTATATCAGTGCCCATCAGTGCTGCCTATCAGTACCAATCAGTGCTGCCTATCAGTACCAATCAGTGCTGACAATTAGTGCCCATCAGTGCTGCCTATCAGTGCCACCTACCAGTGCCCATCAGTGCTGCCAGTCAGTGCCCATCAGTGCTTCCAATCAGTGCTGCCTATCAGTGCCAATCAGTGTAGATCAGTGCTGCCAATCAGTGCTGCGAATCAGAGCCCATAAGTGCTACCAATAAGAGCCCATCAGTGATGCATATAAGTGCCCATCAGTGCCACCTATCAGTGCCAATCCATGCTCATTAGTGCCAATTAGTGCTGCCTATCAGTGCCACCTATCAGTGCACATCAGTGCTACCAATTAGTGCCCATCAACGCTGCCAATCAGTGCAGCCTATTAGTGCCCATCAGTGCTGCCTTAGCAGGGATGGTGGAACCCCTCTACAGATAATTGCAATACAAATTACCTTCGAGTGCAACAACTTTTTAGTTGGGAGGTTCACACCATTATAGCACTTTGGATTTTTTATTTTTTAGAGTGTTACACTTAATTGTATATGTTTTAGTTACAGTTATAATATGAATTATTGCACTTGAAGTTAATTTCCCACCACCCCTGCTAAGTCCATGTCTTTATGGACCTTGCTTTGTGCACTGGGGAGCAGTCATGTTGGAAGGGGTCATCCCCAAACTGTTCCCTCAAAGTTGAGAGCATGAAATTGTCCAAAATGTCTTGGTATGCTGACGCCTTAAGAGCTCCCTTTACTGGAACTAAGGGGCCAAGCCCAACCCCTGAAAAACAACTCCACACCATAATCCCCCCTCCACCAAATGATTTGGACCAGTGCACAAAGCAAGGTCCATAAAGACATGGATGTGCGAGTTTGGGGTGGAGGAACTTGACTGACCTGCACAGAGTTCTGACCTCAACCCGATAGAACACCTTTGGGATGAATTCGAGTGGAGACTGCGAGCCAGGCCTTCTCATCCAACATCAGTGCCTGACCTCACAAATGCCCTTCTGGAAGAATGATCAAACATTCCCATATACACACTCCTAAACCTTGTGGACAGCCTTCCTAGAAGAGTTGAAGCTTTTATAGCTGCAAAGGGCGGAGCCAACTCAATATTGAACCCTATGGACTAAGACGGCATTAAAGTTCATGTGCGTGTAAAGGCAGGCGTCCCAATACTTTTGACAATATATATATATATATGTATGTGTGCTTGAGCTTTTGGGTGCACACCCTAATGCAATAGGCTGCACACGCCTATGCCAGTGTCCATCACCTGAAGGTGGCCTATAACCCACATAGTAACTACTATGGCTCTGTGTCCAGTGATGTACTTCAAAGAATAGGATTTTACAGGTAAGCTGTTATAAAAATCATATTTTTACTAAATTTATTGTGGTATATCCATTTGTAGCAATAAGCACCCTTAAAGTCCCATAATCCCCAATATGGTCTTTCTTCCTGTCTGCATTTTGGGTCCATGCACCTAAACCCACATGGATGTCAGATCTGTCCTTGCAGCTGCTGTGTCCCATTTGACATGAATAGGACTGCCTGCACAAGGATGCACAGAATATCTGTGTATCCCCATGCAGGTAAACATGGCCCTCCATGGGCATACGCTTTAGTACACCCCACTGAACGAGGCCTTAGTAGGAATTTAGCAGGAGTTATGTAAGTTATATTATGTTTATGTGTGCAAATAAGGATTTTAGTGGTGTATTTTTTTTTTTGTGAAAATAGTGATTTGATACACATTTGCACAAAAAATGTGAGGCCTTTAAAAATCAGTAGCACCTTCTTTTTATTCTACTGGTCATGCTTTTAGAAAATATATGGTTTGGGGGGGGGGGGGTCTTTCACAAATTCTGAATGCTGTAATGGAAAAATGAAAACCTTCAGATTTTTTTGAGAAATATTTGGGTATGTTCTAGGGCTGGGAGATTTTCTTAAAAAAAACTCGATTCACGATTTTTTTTTTTTTTTTTGGAAACCGCGCCGGTCCCGAGGTGCTGCGGGCATGAGCTTTTAGGCGAGGCCGCGGCTTCGGCCTAGTCCGCGTCTACGGCCAGACGCCGCGGACTAGGCCGAAGCCGCGGTCTCACCTAAAAACTCCTTGCCCGCAGCTCTTCAGGCCCGGCGCGGTGTCCGTGCCGGTCCGGAGGCGCTGTGGGCATGAGTTTTTAGCCGCGGCCTCACCTAAAAACTCATGCCCACAGCGCCTCCGGACCGGCGCGGTGAAAAAAAAAATCTAAAAAAATCGATTTGCTTAAATTTTGAATCGATTTGACCTCTCAACTCGATTCAAGATTTAAATCGATTTTTTTCCCAGCCCTAGTATGTTCAATTTTCACCATTTTGCAAAAAGGCGCAATTTAAAATTTACAAATATTTGTTATTTATAGAACTCAACACAGGATAAGCTTTTATATTTAGCAGGAATTTTGTAGAATTGTGTGTTTTTATATGCTAATAATGGTTTTAGTGTATTTTTAGCGACAATATTGTTTTGATAAACATTTACGAAAATACCGCGGGCCCTAAAAAATCAGTAGCACCTTCTTTTTACTCTAGAGGTTATATGCTTTCAGAAAATATATGGTTTGGGGGTCTTTCACAAATTCTGAAAGCTGTAGGGGGAAAATGAAAACGTTCTGATTTTTTTAGGAAATTTGGATATTTAAATTTTTGAGCACCTTCAATTTTCACCATTTTGCAAAAAGGCTCAATGTAAAAATTTTTGTTAACTCTGTGCAGGTTAATCTTTTATAATTAGTAGGGATTTAGAAGGAATTTCAAATATTTGCTGTGTTTTTATCTGCTAATAATGGTTTTAGCGTATTTTTATGTGTTTTGATAAACATTTGCGCAAATAAAATAAAAAACTTGTAGCACCTTTTTTTTGTACAGGTCATGTGCTTTCAGAAAATATATGGCTTGGGGGGTCTTTTACAAATTCTTTAAGCTGTAAGGGTACAATGAAAGCCTTCAGATTTTTGGAGAAATTTGGATATTTACACTTTTGCGTCTGTTTGATTTTCACCGTTTCACAAAAAGGCGTAATTTAAGTTACAAAGATTTGTTATTTATTAACTCAATGCAGGTTAAGCTTTTATATTTTGTAGGAATTTTGTAAAATGTGCTGTGTTTTTATCTGCTAATAATGATTTTAGTGGATTTTTAGCAAAAATATTGTTTTGATAAATTTGTGCAAATATCATGGGACCTTTAAAAATCAGTAGCAACTTCTTTTTACTGGTCATGTGCTTTCAGAAAATATATGGTTTGGGGGGTCTTTTACAAACTCTGAAAGCTATAAGTGAAAAATAAAAAAGCAAAGGAAAAAAATGCAAAAATGGTCTGGCCACCTGAGTGTACAAACTGGAGCACAGGGCCTAGCAGTGAAAGGGTTAAGAGAAGTATGGGGTTTTTCTCAAATCGTCTTCCAGGGCAGAATCTGAAAGATAGGCTCCTCCTCCCTGAAACAGGAAACTCAGTCCACCATTATAAATTTTGTTCGTCTTACCTGTGTGCCTTAGTTGTTTGTGTTTCCTCCGAACCAACAGGAGCTGCACAACGTTTATTATTTTCAAAGTCTCTGTGCTTTCTGCAGGGGGCTCCCTGTCCAGCATCCCATTTAGCCCAGCGGGCCTTGGGAGAGCGAGCAGGGGCAGCAACCTGAGCATAATGCTCTGCCTGAAGTTTCACCCCTACAGCTTGCAACCATCCTCCCAAGCTGCAACAGATGCCGCTGGCGGTTTCCCCCGGATGCCGTTCTTCCCACTGGTGAAGGCCCACTTGTCTGCCCGCTTGGATGCCGTACTACCGCAAATAGCGGCCGCTGCACCTGCAGTCTCTCCCGGCGTCTCGTACACATGGCCGGCCCCGCAAGGTGTACCAAGATGGCGCCGACACGCCGGAAACGTCCCTTTCGGTCAGCAGCCATCTAAGAAAGCAATAGAGCAGGTCACGTCCGGCGGCGTCATTTCCGGGCAGCGGCACAAAAAAAAAGAGAAAAATGACAAGTCATCAAAGATCTACCTTCGTAATGGAAATCCAGGAAGGAGGACACCAGAGGAAGCGGCATGTGCAGGTATGTCCACTAACCTGCACGGGTCAGCTGGGGGTGGGGCCTCTAAGCAGAGGATCCTAGTGGCTGACCATGTCGAACGCTTCTTCACCCTGCCCTGCAGATCCTGCAAGCCAGGACAGCTCCAAGGTAAGCCAGTCACCTCTGTCTTCACCTTACTACAAACTTTTTTTTTACATGCAGTTTGGTAAAACCGCCTACCTCACAGGGTCCTTTGTGCTTGATTACAGGCAAAGGCCCCTGAGGAAAGAAAGTCGAAAAACAGCAACAAAGCATGCGCTTTTTGCGGCCACCGTTTTCCTCCTGACTGAAAAAAAATACTATAGATAAAATGGTGGCGAAGGAATCACAAGGTTACCCTAAAGATCTGCTTAATTCTTTCAAAAAATGAATAAAGAACACTATAGGGCCACTACGCTCAGCAATTGAGAAATTAGATGCACCTGCAAGCTCTAGTCAAACCAGTTCCCCATCTACCAGCGGGACATGCGTCCCTTCCGGTAGCAGGGAAGAGGTGGAGCAGCAAGAGGATGATTCTGATGAATCTGAACCTGAATTTCAGGAAGGCCTATGCTCAGATTCTGAAGAATATCCGACATCAGAGGGCAACTTGTTCCCCTCAGGAGATACGGACGGTCTTCTAAAAACCATAGCCGACACGCAGGGCATCAAAGAAGAAAAAAGTGCAGAGCTCTCCCTACATGACAAAATGTACAAAGGGCTCCAACCCATGAAACCTTGAACGTTTCCAGTACATCAAACTCTTAAAGACATTGTCAGAAAAGAGTAGGAAGGCCCAGAGAAAAAGCTCTTCATATTGGCAACGGTTAAACACAGATATCCATTTGCAGAGGCAGATAAGACCTGGGCTAAGTGCCCCAAAGTGGAGGCTTCTCTAGCAAGAGTCGCAAACAAATCTGACTTGGCTTTTGACGATGCGGGTACCTTTAAGCGACCCCATGGATAAGACGATAGAAGCCCTTCTGAAGAGGGCTTGGGAAGTGTGTGCTGCAAACCTGAACCCAGCGATAGCGTCTACTTGCACAGCCCGCACCTTAGTTTGGTTGACTCAACTAAAAAAGTTACTGGAAGGTACACACCAAGGGAAGAACTGGTAAGAACTATCCCCACACTGACCAGCAGTGGCTTTTCTAGCAGATGCCTCGGCCGAAACTGTAAGAGTATCTTCAAGGGCCACAGCTCTAGTAAAATCGGCCTGAAGAGCCCTTTGGCTGAAGTCATGGGAAGGGGATATCTCTTCCAAGAACAGGCTGTGTGGAATCCTATTCATGGGAGATTTGGTATTCGGGCCTGACCTAGAAACAGTACTAGACAGGACCGCAGCAAAAAAAAGGGTTTCCCCCAAACCAAAAAAAAACGGGGGAAGGCGCCCTTTCGTCAATTCAACAAGCCGGGAGCGAAAAAGCGCTGGGGGGGACAGCAAAACAAAAAAGGCAAGGGAGAATTCATCCTCAAGCCTCCCAATCCAAAGAACAAAAAACGATGACTGTCTTCAGGTGGGGGGCAGACTGGCAACCTTTGCCCACCAGTGGATGGAAGCAACAGAAATCAAATTTATCCACTGCACTATAGCGGAGGACTACGCAATAGAATTTTCCGCCCGCCCCCAACAAGTACCTAGTAACCATCCTACCAAGGGACGAAGATAAAGCAAAGGCCTTCTAGAGTCCCTGGGAAACCTGTTGAACCAGAAAGTGATTCGTCATGTCCCTCAAGAGGAGGAGAAAACTGGGTTCTATTCACATATCTTTGCAAAGAAAAAAACGTCAGGCAAGTTGAGGCTCATACTGAACCTCAAGCCACTCAACAGGAGAATAAAATACAAAAAATTCAGAATGGAGTCTATTTATTCAGTCAGGAATATCCTACCTCAAGAGACATTCATGGCTACGGTAGACTTACAATATGTCTACCTGCATGTCCCCATAAAGGAAAATCATCAAACCGGCGGCTACCCTACACCTGCAGTATACGGCTCTCCCTTTTGGCATCTCTTCAGCGCCCAGAATCTTCTCAAAGATGATGGCAGAAGCTCTAAAAGGCTTAAGACAACAAGGCATTGGTGTGATACCATACCTAGATGACCTACTGTTCTTTGCGGACTCAGCGGAAAGCCTAGAAAGCCTAGAAACCAATCTGTGCACAAGTATGTCCTATCTACAAAACCTGGGGTGGATAGTAGATACAGAAAAATCGCAGCTGACCCCCAGCCAGAGAGTAATTTACTTGGGTTATGTGCTGGACTAACCAAAACTTTCCTAATGGAAGCAAAAAACGAGAAAATCACGCAGGCCATAGCCACTCTGATGAGGACCAAGTCTATCATGATCAGAAAAGGAATGGCAGTGCTAGAATTGATGACGTCTTCAATCCCAGCCATCACCTGGGCGCAGATTTGCATAACCTCTACAGAATTATATTCTGTCCCAGTGGGATGGCAACCACTCATCCCTAGACATGTCCATATCTGTTCTGAACTGAGTCGAACAAACACTTCAGTGGTGGCTCAATCCGCTCCGATACATCGAGGGGGGGGGGGGGGGACTTAAAACCAAGCCTGTCAGGATTATCACAGATGCCAGTACCCTAGGTTTGGGATCGCACATGAGAGAGCTCTGCACACAGGGGAAATGGAACTCCAGATGATCTCAAGCCTCCTTGAATATGAGGTAACTAAAAACCATGGAAGAGGTTAAAAGCCTTCCAACCAGCAATACAGGGGAGAGACGTAAGGGTTTAATCAGACAACGCCACGACGGTGGCATACTTAAACAGGCAAGGGGGAGACAAAATCCCAAAGCTTGATGAGCCTGATGGAAACAATTCTGTTATGGGCAGGCACAAACATAAGATCAATATCAGGCATCCACCTGAAAGGAACAGACAATATGCTGGCAGATTTTCTGAGGCGGAAGGCTATAAAACAGAGTGGTCTTTTTAATCAAGCAACCTTCTCACAGATCACACAAACATGGGGAGTACCCGAGGTAGATCTGTTCGCCTCCAAGGCAAACACAAAATTACCAACGTTCTTTTCACTGGATCCTACAGATGGCAACGGCGAAGTAGATGCGTTCAGTCAAAACAGGGATCACCAGCTGTGTTACGCATTCCTTCCAACTGCCATAATACCAAGACTGATTCAAAGCAGAGAAAGCAGCGGTGATACTCATAGCACCATACTGGCCCCAAGGAGCGTGGTTTAGCCACTTAAAGAACCTCAATGTCCAGCCACACCTGACACTGCCGGACCTACCAGATATCTTATCTCAGGGACCAGTCAACCATCCGAGTCACAGACTCCTGAAGCTTTCGGCTTGGTTACTTAAAGGGTAAGACTGCAAAACAAAGGGCTGTCGAACAGAGTGATCAACACCATTCTAGACAACAGGAAACCCATGACTAGAACAATCTACGAGAAAGTAAGGAAAAAGTTTGTCTCCTGGAATAAAAACAAACCTTCTCGACAGAGGGATCATCCCGGCGATTCTGGATTTCTTACAGGAAGGAGCAGACAAGAACATCTCTCAGAGCACGCTCAAGGTACAAATGGCAGCACTCTGCTCCTTTATGGACCCCAGACTATCAGAGGATATGCTGATAAAGCGATTCCTAATGTCAATAAATAGAGCTAGACCTGCAAAAATTGACAGAACTCCTACATGGTATATGTGCACTGCGCTCAGAGGATTTCTCTCTCCCTGTTCGAGCCATTGGAAGATAGCTCAGACAAAATCTTTACTCTCAAAACTGCACTTTTAGAGGCCCTAGTATTGTCCAGAAGAGTGAACGAAATCCAAGCACTTTCCATGATGGAACCATACTGTCTGATTCAAACAGACAAAATAATCCTCTCACCAAACCCAAGTCTCCAACATTAAACATGACGCAGAATGTAATTATTCCATCGCTTCCAAAATCTATGGATAGATGTAAGAATTACAATCATAGCGTACCTTGAGAACACAAAGGATTGGCGAAGATCTACCTCTTTATTCATTCTTTATTGCAGGAGCAAATAAAGGAAAACGGGCATCGAAAAACACGATCAGCACATGGATAAGAATTGCCATACAGATGGCCTATGAGGCACAACCAGAGCCTGGGCAACCTCGATCGCAGAGAAAGCAGGGGCATTCCGGAGCAGATCTGCAGGGCAGCAACATGGTCGAGCTTCAGTACCTCTTTGTAAGGCACTACCATATAGACCAGCTGTCCGGCTAAGACCAGACATTTGGTCGCAAGGTGCTCCAGTCCTTATCCCCACCCTAGTAAGTATTGCTTGATACATCCTCTCGGATGCTGCCCTGGAAGACGATTTGAGAAAACAGAGTTAGGTACCTAGTAACTCTTTTTCTGGTAAGTCTTCCAGGGCAGGTTCCCACCCTTGAGCGATAATACCAGGTATGGTGGGGAAGCATTGGCTTACTGAGAGGAGTTCCTTCAGTGCTTTAATATAATTGAGGCACACAGGTAAGATGAACAAATTTTATAATGGTGGACTAATGTGTTTCCTGTTTCAGGGAGGAGGAGCCTATCTCTCGGATGCTGCCCTGGAAGGCTTCCCAGAAAAAGTTACCATGTACCTAACTTTTTTTTTTTTTTTTTCCCCACTCTACTAACCTAGGTGGATGCAGCATTGGTCCCCCGGCGCCTCTGCACTGAGAACTGAGCGATTGAACACGCTGATGGCTCGGTTCTCACAGATCTGCGAGCAGAGAGCTGCTGCCTGTCAGTCCAGGCACCTGGCGAATCCAGGCTTTGTCGTGATGACGTGGTGCCTGGACTGATTTCTGTGACGCCAGCCCGCTCTCTGCTGAAAACGGGTCACAGGAGTGCAAAACAAATTGCACTGGACTTCTCCTTTAAACACTGCCGATACCAGCTTTGACATGTTTGAATAAGTTAAATAACATTTATTGAACATTTCCAGCTTGAACTTTCTTTTAAGAAACCATTAAATTGGTGGGTTTGGTTTCACTGAGATGCATTATAAAAACCTTTTTTCCAATTTTTACTTCTCAGCTCCTGATTGTGTCATTGCCTAGTGAACTGCTGTAATTCCCTCTGTGGAAACCATTTAAACTTAGTTTCCTATAGTTTTAATTGAATAACTTATCTCTCCGTTTAGTGACTAGTATTACTACGATTCTTGGTAACGTTATAATGCTATGACAATGACAATTTTTTCATTCAAATCTAGATCCACTGTTTTGCCATTAGGTTAAAAAAAATGTTTTCCTCTCTTCCTCCCAGGCACATTTAAACTCATTATAGAATTTTCAGAAGAATATCCAAATAAACCTCCAACTGTTAGATTTGTTTCAAAAATGTTTCATCCAAATGGTGAGTGCTTGTTGGAAAAAAAGTAATACTAAAATTGGTTTTAAACTGCTTCTTATTTTATGTATGTAACCATTTTAATTCTAAAGGTACACTGTCCAAGGAAAATTACATACTGACACTCATCTGAAACAACTAGCCGTCAGTGTAAGATGCTGTGTGCCAGAAGGCTTCTGTCAGCCAATCTTCAGTACAGATAATACCGGTGTTCTATTGAAAAATGCCTCCGTTGGGTCTGCGCATGCGCACTCCAGCTGATATGTTGATCAGCTGGCGTGACCTCAACACAGCGCATGTACAGATCGTCGAAGGCAGTGTATGACCATCTGCAAAAATCTGAGGGAGAACGTACTTGTCAGATTATACCTCGCTGTTGCGGGGACGTGTTTTGTGTGTGTTGCAGGGCCGGTTCAGTGTGTTAAGGGGGTATTTTGTGCGTGTTGCAACCCTCCCTTAGACCCAGGCAAAACCCGCCCACCTTGCAACAGCGAAGCAGAATCTGACAAGTATGCTGTTTGCATATCGTCACATAATGCCTCGGACGATCTGCGCATGCGCTGTATTGACGTCACGCCAACTGCTCAACATATCAGCTGGATTGGCGTTTGGTACTGCGCATGCGCAGACCCATCGAAGGCATTTTTTGATGGGGGGCAGTATTCGATAGAACACCGGCACCCATTTCTGGGACGCATGCAAAACTTTATTGAACCAGGATAAAGTGCAGGCCTTAATCATAGCACTGGGAGGACACATAAAGATTCAATTTAAAAATTACCCTGCCAGCCATTGACTACTTTCACAGGTGTAGAATAAACAAACCCACTCCTGTATGCAAGCACAGAGAAGCTGGTAATGAAGATACAAATGCAAAGTTTCCAGGACCCTGTATTCACTATATCTGGTCTCCCACAGTACGCAGCACATGGAAATCCAATCATTTTAGTAAATATAAACTGCTAAATACCTTTTCTCATCAGCAGTATATAGCAGTCTTGTGACTTCTATCAGTGTCCCGCCAAGCACTATAATTAGAGCTTGTAGGGGGAGTTTTCAGACTGTCCTATGAGACTGCAAGACCCCTGACCTTCTGTCTGGACACTGTTGATCAGCCCTGTGCTGATTGCATGAATCCTACCCAAGAAAAAAAAATCTCTAGCAATACACACCAAAATGAGCATGTGCAGCCTGACTCCATAGACTCTGTGTTATCAGTAAATTAGAGGACAGTGGAAGGAGGGGAGGATCAGAGAAGCCAGGATCAAACAGCCTTTTTATACAATGTGGAGGAGTAACCACTTGGGTTCCACAGTGAGTATAACAAGCATGCTTTGCTGCATATACAGACTGATTTTTCTGTAGTGGGTTTAGTAATATTTTATTGTTGCTGTGGGTGAGAAATGGGAAACGATGTTCTCACCCACAGGTTATTATACACACCCACAGACATTGCCCTGCATAGGCAGTCTATAGGGGAAATCACAAATGATTTCAAAAGTCCTGCATTTCATAGGCAATACATTTCAGAAAATGAGAATCAGAAATATAAAAATATAACTTTATTGGGATGGCTGCAGATTTCTATTTATTTTTTTAATTCACGTGGCTTTTTTTCAAGCAGTCATTTACTGTATGTGTTTTCATATTCAGCTGGTTAACTGGAGATGTTTCTTAAAACTGAAACTGCTATATATGTGTGGCTTTATTAAAACTGCTAATGTTTTTCTTGTAGTTTATGCGGATGGCAGCATATGTTTAGATATTCTTCAGAACCGCTGGAGCCCAACTTACGATGTTTCATCTATTTTGACATCCATTCAGGTAAATAATTATATTTTTTTGGCTAAAGGAGGATGACCTAATTAAACCAAGAATAGTCTTAAAGGTAAATTGCAATGTATTATCACTGAACAAAAATTTTTTCAAATTTTTACTTCAACTACCTCCTGCCCAGGCCAATTTTCAGCTTTCAGTGGCATTGCACTTTGAATGATAATTACTCATGTAACTCTGTACCCATATGACATTTTTATAATTTTTTGAGACAGATAGAGCCTTCTTTTGGTGGTATTTAAAGTGTTACTAAACCCAGTAATATAAAAATAGTTCATCCGCGCCGAGTATAACAAGTATGCTATGCTGCATATACAGACTGATTTTACTGTTGTGGGTTTAGCAACACTGTAATCACCACTGGCTTTATTTTTTGCGCATAACTGAAAAAATACCGAAAACTTTGAAAAGCATGATTTTGTTAGATTCTGTTATAAAATTCTGCAAATAAGTATCATTTGTTCATAAATTTTGATCAAAATTTATATTGCTACATTTCTTTGGTAAAAATAGCCCAAATCAGTGCATATTATTTGGTCTGTGTGAAAGTTATAAAGTCTACAAGCTATGGTACCTATCATTGAAAATTGATTACACCTGATATACTGGCGGCCTATGTCATATCTTGAGGCCCCTTAGGCTCCGACACACTGCATCTATGATCTAGGTAAAGAGCCTATGACATAGTGACATTAGTGCCTCATCAGTGCCGCCTCATCAGTGCCCGTCAGTGAAGGAGAAAACTTGCTTACATAATTTTATAACAGAAGCAAAGAGAAACTTTTTTTTTTTTTGTAATTTTCTGTCTTTTTTTATTTGTAGCGCAAAAAATAAAAAAGCCAGTGATGATCACCCAAAGAAAGCTCTATTTGTAGAGGGAAAAAAAAAGATAAAGAATTCATATGGGTACAGTGTTGCTTGACCGGCAATTGTCATTCAAAGTAAGACAGTGCTGAAAGGGGGTGGGGGGAGGTGCCCAGTATTGAAGTGGTTAAAAATTGCAAAAAACGTTGCAAAAAACGCACTACATCCTTTTCTGTAGCTTCTCCATTGAAGTCTATTGACCCAAAAACGCACTGTTTTGCATTTTAAAAAGTCCCTGACCCTTTCCATAAATGTAGTGGCTGAAAAAAAGCATAGACGTGAATGTGTCCCATAAGAAATCATGTTAAATGGACTGTAGTGCGTTTCTGCAAAAAGCACTAAAAAACGCATAGGTATGAACCAGGCCTAACATGCCAGGACAGTACAAATACCCCCCAAATGGCCCTATTTTGGAAAGTAGACAGTCAAAGGTATTTAGTAAGAGGCATGGTGAGTTTTTTTGAAGTTGTAATTTTTTTCCCACAATTCTTTGGAGAATGAAGAAATTAAATAAAATTTTGTTTTGTTTTTTCACAAAAATGTCATATTAACAAGTTATTCCTCACACACAGCATAGGTGTACTTGAAACTACACACCAAAACACATTCTTTTACTCCTCCTGAGTATGGCAATACCACATGTGAAACTTTTTCACAGCCTGGCCACATATAGAGGCCCAACAACCTTCAGTCATTATCCACTTCCAGGCCTTCTCTGCCACTTTTTGTTTACAAGTAAAAAGAGAATTACTTAGAACCCCCAAAAACTTTATATTTTTTAGCTGAGGTCCTAGAGAATAAAATGGTGGGTTTTGCAATTTTATTTTTTTGTCACACTGTACTAGCGTGGCAGTTTTTTTCAAACAAAATTTTACACACCAACGCAAAAATACACGTTAATTTTAATGCACATAAACACAATATAATACCCCGTTTTTTTGTAAAATATGGTGTTGCGCTGGGTAAATGGATACCAAACATGTCACGCTTTAAAATATTACACGCTTTATAAGCCTGACAGGTTATCAGTTTAGAGTTATAGAGAGGGTCTGGTGCTAGAATTATTGCTCTCTCTGACGTTCATGGCAATACCTCATGTGTGGTGTGATTGCTCAGCATGTATGTGTACGTGACCGTGTGCGTTCGCCTTTCCACAGGAGGATGGGGCGCTTTAAATTCTTTATTTGTGGGACACTGGCGCACTGTGGCAGATGTTTTTGTGCACTTGTACACTGTCACGGATGTTTTTGCGCACTTGTATAATGTGACAGATGTTGAATGTCTATTAGGTTCAAGGACAGATGTTGATGTTGCAATGAAAAACACTATTGCAGATGTTTTTGGAAAGCCTGACAAATATTGATGTGACACCGGTACACTGTGACAGATGTTTTGTGCACTGGTACAGATGTTGGTGGGACACTTGGACAGGGACAGATGGTGCACTGGTGTGGGATGGCTGCAGTCTGTGTGATCTCTGTGATCTGAACACTAAAATCATCAGCTGCACAAAGAATGTGACAGGCTGAAGCATCCCCCTCACCCCCCCTACTGAGCTCAGCGGGGAGAGCTGGCACAGACGCTCATCTTTGCTTACACTGTGTGGTGGCTGTGATTGGACACAGCCATCACGTGATTGGGAGGGCCAATCACGGCACCCATGTCCTGATCTGTGATGTGCTGTTTCCGAGGGAAAGCCATCACAGGGTCGTGCCGCTGCACAGCCCGTGTTCTAATGGGACAAGATCCAGTCAGTGGCAAAGCTCATATCTGTTCATTTATGTGCAGTGACTGTGTGGGAAGCAGTTAAAGAAGACCTAAACTGTAAATATTTTGTACAAAAAAGATAAGCAAAGGGCAAAGAAATAGCCACTAGTATTGCCTTTAGGCTGAATGCAGCAGATATTTTTTCCATAATATACTTACATTTCTCTTCTGTACTGTGTCTCGGTGTGGGTGTGACCATCTTGGAAGAGGGCTTTGCTTCCTCATATCAAAGCTGCCACTCTGATGTCCAGTGATCTGATTACTAATCAGAAAATAATCAAGGCGCAGCACAAGAGGTGCAGGAAACACACCGAGGATGAAGCAGAAACTGTGAGATCATTACATTTCAGCTTTCTCTTTAGCAAGAACACTCAACAGTATTGTAGTGACATCACCAAATACCGTAGTTACATAGGTTGAAAAAAGACACAAGTCCATCTAGTTAAACCAATAAAAAAAATAATCATAAAATCCTGTAATCAAACGTCCCACACTCTGTTTGAGTGCGTTCGTCATATACCGCTTCTTCCCAGTCTGAATATAGATCATATATATCAGAATATCAGATATTCCAACCGCTAACAACCAATAACTAGGCAGTACTCGTTTTGGCTGCTCAACAGGAACTGTTTACTTGAACACAGGCACACAGAGATATTCAAACTTCTCATGAATAGACTGTCCAATCAGCAGGGAGCGCTGTTGGAGGAATCCCCCCCCCCCCCCCACAGCAAATACACATAGACATATATATCCCATAATACGTTGCTCCCAAGGCAGACAGACACAATAGAACAATGGGATACAGCCACATCTTACAAACACATAGCAACCCCCACCCCACCTCAAAAGATCTAGCAATGGTGTCTGATGATCGGTGGACTTTATCTTCATATATTCTTGAGGGTTCTCGGTCACCCAGTGCCCCTAATAGACACAGAGTAACTTGCACATAGGAGGGGCTGGGGGAGCTGGACAAGGAGCTTCCAGTGCTCTCAAAGGTAACCTGGGTTCCCCAAGCCCCCCGCCCAAAGTGACTCCCGTCACAAGTCCCATATACACAATCCTTCACCCACAGTTGATCCAGAGGAAGGTGAAAAACCCCAGCAAAGCATGATCCAATTTGTTACAACAGGGGGAAGAAATTCCTTCCTGTTCCCCCAGAGTGGCGATCTCCCTGGATCAACTTTACCTATAAATATCAGTATCCAGTTTTTATTATGTACATAAACCACTTGCCGACCGCCTTCCGCATATATACTGCGGCAAGGCAGCTTGGCTGTGCAAACTGACGTACATGTACGTCTGTCTGGGCATGTGGTACTGCGAGCGCACGCCCGTCGCGTGCCGCAGGAGCCCGCCCGTGGGTCTGGTGGACTCTATGTCTGCCAGCCATCTGTGATCGCGGTGATGAGGGGCAGAACGGGGATCTGCCTATGTAAAACAAGGTAGATCCCTGTTCTGACAGGGGAGGAGAGAGAAAGATCAGCTGTTCCTAGTGATCAGGAACAGCAAACTCTCCCTACTCCCAATCAGTCCATCTTCCTACAGTTAGAAACACTTCCCTAGAGAACACTAAACCCCTTGTTCGCCCCCTATTGTTAACCTCTTCCCTGCCAGTGCCATTTGTACAGTGATCAGTGCATTTTTTCAGCACTGATCACTGTATTGGTGTCACTGGTCACCAAAAAGTGTCACTTGGGGTCAGATTTATGTTGCAGTCCCGCTAAAAATCACTGATCCCCGCCATTACTAGTAAAAACAATTAAAAAAAATAAAGTCCCTAAACCTTTCCCCTATTTTGTAGACGCTATAACTTTTGCGCAAACCAATCAATATACACTTATTGCAATTTTTTTATTTATTAATTTTTTTGGATACGTATAATAGCAGAAAGTAATATATATATATATATATATATATATATATATATATATATATATATATATATTTTAAATTGTCAGTCTTTTTTTGTTTATAGCGCAAAAAATAAAAACCAGAGGTGATCAAATACCACCAAAAGAAATCTCTATTTCTCATTGTCGCACGAGCGCAATTGTCGCTTAAATCAAAGCAGTGCCGTATCTCAAAAAATGGGCTGGTCACTAGGGGGGTAAACCCTTCTGGGGCTGAAGTGTTTAAAGAAAGAAACCAGGCCTTTTTTAGGCTCTGTTCACATTCTGGCACCCAGAATCGCTGCTACTCCGCCCGCGACCGGAAACTGCAGCAAATCGCGGGACTTCCGCGCACCCCCCACCCCCCCAAATCTTGCAAGACTAGCAGTTGCAGGCAACAGTGCCTCTCACATGGTAGATATAAAGCCGTAGGCACAGGGGTGTTGCATACTAGGACACACATCAGCATGGCTATTTTTTTTGGTTGGAACTTAAAACAAATGTAGATTTTTTTTTATTTTTTTCTGGGTACTGCTTAGGCACACTTAAGGGCTCTTTCACACATGCTTGTCCGTTTTCACGGACTCTGCTTGCTCAGCAGGGATCGCTCCGTTGATCCACGCTGAGTCGGCGGATGACAAGTCCATCTCTGCTCACTGTGCAAGGATATGGACCTGTCAGAGCCCACTGTTCTCTATGGGGGATCGGATGAAAATGGATCCGCCTGTCTGTTTTCACCCGATCTGCCAGACGGATGGAAAATGGGGTTTCTATATGTCTAGATTTAGTGGAGCTTATGTCAGCGGACATGGCACCGCTGACATCTGTCACTCCATAGAGGTGCATGGAGCGTCCATTCAGATCCGTCTGAAAAACTGACAGGCGGACCTGAACAGTCCTCATGTGTGAAAGGACCCTAACACCTCTATATTTTACCTATATGATAGCAGATCTTCACTTTTGAGTTTAGGTACATTTTAAAGTGGACCTTACAGCTAGAACTAGCAAGCACCCATCTGCATTCTCAATGCAAAATCACGAAGTCCAAATGGAAAAAAAAGTACTAGCAATAAAACGTTATTTACCTTTGACTGGTTTAAAGTGGTTACAAAAAACTTGTTTTTGTTTTTTTATTAAAATAACCAGGTTAACACTTGCACAGAGTGGCACTGATCCTCCCATTCTGTGGTTCCCCACTGGTGCTCCAGGCTCCTTCTCTTCTCCATGTGCTACCAAAGGAATGTGCTTCCTATGGTGGCACATGTGCAGGTGCACTCCCAAGCCCTGCTCTTTATGTTCATTGACACACACTGAGATGCTCAACCCTGCCCTTTGCTCTACTCACAGGATTTGATTGACAGCAGCACGAGCCATTGTCTTTCACTGCTGCCTTTCTGTCCTGTGAGTGGGGAGAGTCACTGCAGTTGGATTGAGTGAGGACTTTAGGTAAGTGTTTAGTGAGGGTGAGGCGGGATAAAAACATGGGGGTGTGCTTGTCCTCACCTTGGGGGGGGGGTGCTTGTCCCCCATGTTGGGGACAAGGGCCTCTTCCCCACAAGTCTGGGTAGTGGTTGTGGGGGTCTGCGGGTATAAGTGAATAAGTATTTAAAAAATGCTCCTGTACACCAATTTAGATCCATCGTCCATCACGCCGCCACCCCTTTCGTGGCAGCGGGCGGCATGATTGGTGATGGATCCACAGGGGGGGCTTTTTTTTTTTATGGTGATTTTTTTAAATAAAATAATAAAAGAATTGACAAAAGCTTGTGGTGTTTTTTTAATTTATTTACTTTTTACAATTTCAATTAATTTTCGACCGATGCAAATTCAAATAGTTCTGAAAATGTTCAATTTGTTAGAATTTTTCTGTTTTGCACGTCTCTAATGACTTTGTAGAACGCAAACAAAACGATCACATTGGTCAAAGTCGCATTACAGTGGCATCAAGTCGCAGGGTAAAGTCGCAATGGAAATTGCATGATTTTTAAGTTGCACAAGTGTGAATGGGGCCTTAAGCCCACTCACCTTTTACACTTGCTAACATCATATGGCCTTTCCACAACTTCCTTGGGATTCCTTATCTATAGTATGAATCATATAGAATGTGCCAGTTACAAGATTTGGGATCCTTTGGTTTCCAAAAAGACTCTAGGAAGGCTGGGGGACATCACTGATATCTAGGTGAGTGGGCTGGAAGCCGGAGTATAAGGCAAGTAACTTAGTTATTCAGGGTAAGTGAGGTGGTTTTACTTTTTTTGTTGTCATTTTGTTTTGCTTGCGTCTATCTAGCAAGGTTACTTTGCAAGGAAGCTGAGAACTTTGCAGTGTGTAAATGTGCTTTTACTTTATACAAAGATGCTGTACATACAAAACGATTACAATATTAGGAATACAAAAAAGACTGACCGATATCTATAAGAAGCAAAATGCCTAGCAAATACACAGCCTATGGTCTGTAACAGTAGAAATACATTTAAAAGTTACTTAACTCCGGTTACTGTGTAATCATGATCTCTGTTGCTTCTGGAGACCAGGCACCTTCTTTGCCTATTACAGATTCTTCCTCCTGCTCTGGTGTTAATCCATGATGAGTGGCTCCTATCAGTCTCTACTGCTCCTTTTATTTGGGCTTTTGTTTACCAGTTTGACAATGGTTACAAACGCATTTACCTTAACAACCAAACTGCCAACTGTCAACAGTTCCCATTGTTACCAAGGCATTTGTTTGAGAAACATCCTCAGACAAACCTGATCTCTGCAGTCAAACTAGTCTGATTGCTATTCTATCACAGTCTTATAGAAAAATCGTATATTTTATCAAACGCAACACACGTTTTTTCTAAACATTAATTTTCCTAGAATGCAACCCCTCCTATATTTCTGTCACTGAGAAGGTGTTTCAGTCTTTGGCTAAAAGTTCATTAGAAAGTCCATTCTAATGTTCTTTAGAAACAAGTCCAGTCTTGTAATACATCAAAGGCCTTGCTTTCTGCAGCTCTTGTGGTCTTCCATCATTCTGTCCATCATGTAACCACTTTTCTCTGGTCTTTTATGGATCAAATCGGAGACAGGCTGTGGAGTGGAAAACAAAGCGGATTATCTGTTCCTTCTAATAATACATAAACAGTAGATCCAGGCCCTTCAGCTACAATCTCTCCTCTAATTGACTTCTTGCCTGGATATCTGACCAATATTTTGCCACCTGCCTGTATCCACTTCTGACCCTCCCAAAGTACATAGATAGGGAGTAGAGGAAATATACTGATATTTCCCAGAAGATCACTGCTCTTTATTTTGAAGGGTTTGATGTTATGTAGCCTCACTTTCCTTGCTGAGAAGTATCCATTAACCAGTCAGAGTCCCAGCCACTGTCTTGAAGCTCATCTGCCAATGCAAATATAACTTCAAAGCTTCCTGCCAGATTCCCTCCCATTCCTAAATAGGCTTCAGCTTCAGTATCAATTAAAGCCATCACATGTGTAGGAGATGACTTCCCCCACCATACAGTAAAAGGTACATATGGGCGTCGGTCCCCTGCTGTCACTGTCCTTACTGCTATTACAGGAGACCCACCTTCCCCTCATAAAGAATAAGGAGCCTCCCAATCCTCTTTTCTGATTTTCTTTAACTCCTCCCCAGGATAAAGGGATTTGGGTTTGGGTTCATGTGCAGTTTTGGGAATTGGTTTGGGACTAACAGGAGGGGTGTGTTCTGTTTTCTCTAAATCTAGGCTGATGTTTTCTTCATTAGGAGTATTGTTTTTCTAACCCTGACAGTTTTCCCCACTAAATGTTTCCACCTCTTCGGCATTTCTGCAGTACAAATCACATCTATCTCATCTTTAGGTACTCCTGCCTTTAATAGGTCCACCCACATTTCTTTCCTAGAGATAATTAGCCTGGTTTTCTCTTCACTTCCTGTCTTCTCTCCCTCTTCCTGTCTGGCCTTGACCTTATCTACTGCCCTGACAGGTTTTGTTTTTTAGTCTCCTCTAGCTCTCCCCACTGGCCTAAAAGTGTAGTGGCTTGATGAATCTTGCTGTTTAATCCAAGGCCTCCCAGCGAGGACAATAAAGGAGCCCTGAGATTAAATAGCGCAGACTTCATTAGCTTAGAGTGCAGAGCAGACGTAAAGGGTTCCATATCTGGACCCATCCATTCTGGAAACCTATTTAATCAAGTTAAACAACCCAATCTCATGTAACCTGAAAATACCCTCTCCTATTGATCTCCAGGAGTTGGCATTTTCCAGGTCAGTAGGACTAGCGTATACACGGACTATTCCATCTCTCGCTAGGTCTATCAGTGAAAGATTCACACTAAACACTCTGGCTTTACGCATCCACTGACGCAATTGTGGATCATGGGTTAACACTCCCATAGCCACTGCTTCCTTACCTGACAAAACAACACGATTCGCCCCTTCATCTCACAAACTTAGGAGCCAACTCAATAGGGGTTCCCCAGACCTTTGTTTTGTATTTTTTTGCCACCTCATGGAGTTCAGTTTGTGTAAACTCCCTGTCAGGAAGATCCTGCCAGTAACAGGCATCCTGAGTGTGCAGTTGCGTGATCGTGCACGCCTATGCGCATGGACGCACCCATTAGAACCAGGCAGGCTATTTAAACCAGACTTTCACACTGAGATCTTGCTGTCTGCTCTACAGCGTTACGTGTGTCTAGATCCTTGAAAACCTGTTCCTGTGCTAAACCCGGCTTGCTCCTGACTATCCTTGTTGTCCGCCTGCATCTGATCCCAGCTTGTCTCCGACCATCCCTGTCATCTGCCTGCATCCGACCTCAGCTTGTCTGACTTCTCTCCTGCCTGACCCCCTGGCACCTCCACTGTCTGCCTGACTACTGACACGGCTTGTCTGACTCCAGTCTCAGTATCCTGGTTCCAGTCTGCTGTCCGGTTCCAGTCTGCTGCACCAGCATGATGATCTAGCTCTTTCCAGGTTCCTGTCTACCTTCCAGCTCAGTCTGAGGTTCTTCTGCACAGTGCTTCCTGAGTTCCAGACCCATCTCCTGCCGTTGATCTTGCCAAGCACTCGTGCCACTCTTGACTCCTGTGCTTCCTGTTCACCCTACCAGGGCCCTCGAGTCGGAGCTGCAAGAGAGGCCTTCCCCTGCAAGTCAGGCTTGTCCACAAGGTACGGGACACTCCCGTACTTCTTCAAATTCAATATCTCTGGGGTTGCGATAATGCACCTCCCTATCTGCCATATCCTCTCTATTGTGTTGCCCGTTTCCTATGTGTAGTAATGAGAGGTCTGGTATACTTTTTTCCTTTCCCACTAGCAGATCATCTGAAATATTAAACGCTCGCTCCTCACTATCATTTGAGGAGAGCACATCCTCACAATCCCAGTTTTGGGATGTGACAATGGCACATACCCTGGCTTTACTAACAGGTTTATGCCCCTTCCTTTTCCTTAAGGCATTAATTGATTTGGTCATGAGGGCTGCACACCGCTTTTGCAAATCATCAGCCCGACTAGCGTTTGAACGTACACACTCTGAAGCAAATGCTAGCTGGTCTTTTAATACCTTAACTTCTGCCTCTGCCTTCTCCCTTCTATGTGATTCGGTATAAATGGCATGAAGGGAGAACCAACTCACTGTGGACACTGTCCTCTTCTCTTTTCTACTTAAATCCAACCCCTTTAGGCTAAAATCTACAAAATGATCTGAGATTTTATCACCCCAAGTCATATTCAAGGGAGAAGCATACTTCACAAATTCTTTAGCAAGAGGCTCTCACTCATTGTCTCTGGCCTAGATAGGTAAGCTGCACACTTCCAGAACCCTCTGCATCCTTGCTTTTTCTAAATGGCTTGCGCAGCATTTTTACCCCAACTCCACTTCCTCTTCTCCAACTTCTCTTACCGTTGGAGTCCCCCAAGGTTCTGTCCTTGGACTTCTATACTCGATCTACACGTCCTCCCTGGGTCAGCTGATGGCCTCCCATGGCTTTCACTACCATTTATATGCTGATGACACCCAAATCTATCTCTCTGCCCTTCAGCTCACCCCATCAATCTCCTCACGCATCACTGATTTACTAACAGACATATCAGCCTGGATGTCAAACCACTTCCTCAAACTGAATCTAAAACCGAGCTCATAATATTTCTGTCATGAGAGGGTTTACCCGTTGGTGGCGCTATCGGCCTCTTGGATCGCAGTACCAGTGTCCACCAGCGGGTGTCTTCCAACAGCTGGGACCTGCAGTAAGAGGTCTCGCCTGCTGGTGGCACTGTTGCATCCTTGGGCCGTAGTACCGGTGTCCACCAGCGGGTGCACTCCGGCAGTGTGGAGCAAACAGCACACTCTGCGATCAGCTGTGACATGAGGTCAATTACCACAACCTTATAAATACCCGGCAAGCCCTCATAGGCTTGCCTTGGTATCTTCCTTCCTTGCGCCCTAACCTGTTATCCTGTAAACCTGTATCGGACCCTGAACCTGTTCCTGAGCCTGTATCCTATCCCATCCATTATCTCCCTTTCCCAACCTGCCCTTGTTCAGTTGCTGATCTCCTGTGTATGACCTTGGCTTGGCTTACGTTTATGTTTCTGGTATATCCCTTGTTCCTGCTGACCTGCTGTGTATGACCCTGGCCTGGCTGACATCTGTGATTCCGGTATTGCCCCTTGCTGTATATATTATCTGTTGTCTGTGGGTTTCTGTCGGTTGGTTGAGCACTATTTGTATTTGAGGTGTTTGTTTATTTATATTACTTATCTTAAATATACATTATTCTTATTTCACTTTACATGCGTTTTGGTTTCCTCTTTGCAGTCCACACAATCTGGTCACACCTGTTCATGACAGTATACCAAGGCCAGCTCTGACCAGAAGTGGCTGCACAGGGGAACCATCTCGGTTCTGTTGCACATTACTGGGATGAATTCAGATATAATTGCTTATTATGCTCTGCTGGCAACAGAGAGTTCTGAATATCTCCGCCAGACATTGGAAGGGTGGTCCAGTGATCAGCTGCTGGAGATTATCCGTTTAGCTCACTCTGTGGTCGATCAGGGCAGTATACGGTTTGAGGATGTTCAGCCTTTGATTGGAATGTGTACAGAGCTGGCTCTGCCTTGTATCCCAAAGGGCCATGATGACTTTTCTCCCCCCTTCAGCATTAACCAGGTTGCGTCCTTAGTATGGCTGTATGGCTGTTGGAGGATGACTCTGCATCCTTTTTTGAGCATTATTCGGTTTGTCCCAAACAGTTGTTGAAGGATTGTATAGATGAAGTGCAGTCGCTGGTCAGACAGAGGGAATGTGAGGCCACTTTTGTGCTACCTGTACTTCAGGCATGGTTAGACCTGTTATGCCCAGCTTCTGTCAGCTCTCCACAAACCAGACCTGCTACTAAATACCTGCCTGCTCAAATGTCCTTTCTCCCATCACCCCTGGCAACCTCAGCTGCAGTCCAATATACCCTGCTCCCCACCAAGTATCAATGCCCTGTTTCTACTTCCTGCACCTATCCTGCCTTTAACCCACCTGCCTCTTCTCTAATACCTGCAACTTCCCCACAAGAACTCCCTCTGGCCGCTGTTCCCCCTTCCTTGCCATATCCCAGCCCTTCCTTTCAGTATGCCTCACCTCCTGTCTACAGTCCTACAGCCACCTACAGATCTCCAGCAGTTAAGCCAAAGAAGAAACGGAAGTTCTTCCCCACTCACACAATCCTGCCAGTAACCCAACCTGCTCCCACTTTCCAGTCTGATGTGCCTGCCTCCCAGTCTGATGTCCCGATGCCTGCCTTCCAGCTTGATGTCTCTGCCTTCCAGCTTGATGTCTCTGCCTTCCAGCTTGATGTCTCTGCCTTCCAGCTTGATGTCTCTGCCTTCCAGTCTGGTGTGCCCACCTTCCAGTCTGATGTGCCCACCTTCCAGTCTGATGCACCTGCTATCCAGTGTGATGTGCCTGCCTTCCAGTGTGATGCGCCAGTTCCCCAGTCTGTTGTCTCAGTGCCTGCCCTCCGGCCTGATGTCTCGAAGCTTGCTTCCCAGTCTGATGTGCCAGCTTCCCAGTCTGATGTGCCAGCTTCCCAGTCTGATGTGCCAGCTTCCCAGTCTATTGTCCCAGTGCCTGCCTTCCAGCCTGATGTCTCAGTGCCAGCTTCCCAGTCTGATGTGCCGGCTTCCCAGTCTGATGTCTTGATGCCTGCCTATCAGCCTGATGTTCCAGCTTCCCAGTCTGATGTTCCAGCTTCCCAGTCTGATGTTCCAGCTTCCCAGTCTGATGTGCCAGCTTCCCAGTCTGATGTGCCAGCTTCCTAGCCTGATGTCTCGATGCCAGCTTCCCAGTTTGACGTGCCAGCTTCCCAGTTTGATGTGCCAGCCTCCCAGCCTGATGTCTTGAAGCTTGCCTTCCAGCCTGATGTCTTGATGCCTAACTACCAGTCTGATGTGCCAGCTTCCCAGTCTGATGTGCCAGCTTCCCAGTCTGATGTGCCAGCTTCCCAGTCTGATGTGCCAGCTTCCCAGTCTGATGTGCCAGCTTCCCAGTCTGATGTGCCAGCTTCCCAGTCTGATGTCTTGCAGCTTGCCTTCCAGCCTGATGTCTCGAAGATTTCCTCCCAGTCTGATGTGCCAGCTTCCCAGTCTGATGTGCCAGCTTCCCAGCCTGATGTCTTGATGCCTGCCTACCAGCCTGATGTGCCTGCCTTTCAGTCTGATGTGCCAGCTTCCCAGTCTGATGTGCCAGCTTCCCAGTCTGATGTGCCAGCTTCCCAGTCTAATGTGCCAGCTTCCCAGTCTGATGTGCCAGCTTCCCAGTCTGATGTGCCAGCTTCCCAGTCTGATGTGCCAGCTTCCCAGTCTGATGTGCCAGCTTCCCAGTCTGATGTGCCAGCTTCCCAGTCTGATGTCTTGCAGCTTGCCTTCCAGCCTGATGTCTCGAAGATTTCCTCCCAGTCTGATGTGCCAGCTTCCCAGTCTGATGTGCCAGCTTCCCAGCCTGATGTCTTGATGCCTGCCTACCAGCCTGATGTGCCTGCCTTTCAGTCTGATGTGCCAGCTTCCCAGTCTGATGTGCCAGCTTCCCAGCCTGATGCCTCGATGCCTGCCTTCCAGTGTGATGTGCCTGCTGCCCAGCTCGAAGTGCCCATGCCCGCTGACCAGCCTGATGTGCCTGCTGCCCAGCTCGAAGTGCCCATGCCTGCTGCCCAGCCTGATGTGCCTGCTGCCCAGCTCGAAGTGCCCATGCCTGCTGCCCAGCCTGATGTGCCAGCTTCCCAGTCTGATGTGCCAGCTTCCCAGTCTGATGTGCCAGCTTCCCAGTCTAATGTGCCAGCTTCCCAGTCTGATGTGCCAGCTTCCCAGTCTGATGTGCCAGCTTCCCAGTCTGATGTGCCAGCTTCCCAGTCTGATGTGCCAGCTTCCCAGTCTGATGTGCCAGCTTCCCAGTCTGATGTCTTGCAGCTTGCCTTCCAGCCTGATGTCTCGAAGATTTCCTCCCAGTCTGATGTGCCAGCTTCCCAGTCTGATGTGCCAGCTTCCCAGCCTGATGTCTTGATGCCTGCCTACCAGCCTGATGTGCCTGCCTTTCAGTCTGATGTGCCAGCTTCCCAGTCTGATGTGCCAGCTTCCCAGCCTGATGCCTCGATGCCTGCCTTCCAGTGTGATGTGCCTGCTGCCCAGCTCGAAGTGCCCATGCCCGCTGACCAGCCTGATGTGCCTGCTGCCCAGCTCGAAGTGCCCATGCCTGCTGCCCAGCCTGATGTGCCTGCTGCCCAGCTCGAAGTGCCCATGCCTGCTGCCCAGCCTGATGTGCCTGCTGCCCAGCTCGAAGTGCCCATGCCCGCTGCCCAGCCTGATGTGCCTGCTGCCAAGCTCGAAGTGCCCGTGCCTGCTGCCCAGCCTGATACGCCTGCTGCCCAGCTCAAAGTGCCCGCTGCCCAGCTTGGTATATTCCTGCCCGCTGTCATCTCGGATGTGCCCGCTGTCTGCTCGGATGTGCCCGCTGTCTGCTCGGATGTGCCCGCTGTCTTCTCAGATGTACCCACTGTCCAGTTTGATGTACCCGATGCCCAGCCTGATGTGCCCTCATCTGTTCGGTTGGAGGCCATGAACTTTGGACAATTGCACCTTGTTAGAGCGTCCGGAGGCCGCTCCTTTAGGAGGGGGTACTGTCATGAGAGGGTTTACCCGTTGGTGGCGCTATCGGCCTCTTGGATCGCAGTACCAGTGTCCACCAGCGGGTGTCTTCCAACACCTGGGACCTGCAGTAAGAGGTCTCGCCTGCTGGTGGCACTGTTGCATCCCTGGGCCGTAGTACCGGTGTCCACCAGCGGGTGCACTCCGGCAGTGTGGAGCAAACAGCACACTCTGCGATCAGCTGTGACATGAGGTCAATTACCACAGCCTTATAAATACCCGGCAAGCCCTCATAGGCTTGCCTTGGTATCTTCCTTCCTTGCGCCCTGACCTGTTATCCTGTAAACCTGTATCGGACCCTGAACCTGTTCCTGAGCCTGTATCCTATCCCATCCATTATCTCCCTTTCCCAAACTGCCCTTGTTCAGTTGCTGATCTCCTGTGTATGACCTTGGCTTGGCTTACGTTTATGTTTCTGGTATATCCCTTGTTCCTGCTGACCTGCTGTGTATGACCCTGGCCTGGTTGACATCTGTGATTCCGGTATTGCCCCTTGCTGTATATATTATCTGTTGTCTGTGGGTTTCTGTCGGTTGGTTGAGCACTATTTGTATTTGGGGTGTTTGTTTATTTATATTACTTATCTTAAATAAACATTATTCTTATTTCAGTTTACATGCGTTTTGGTTTCCTCTTTGCAGTCCACACAATCTGGTCACACCTGTTCATGACAATTTCCTCCCCCACGTGCCCCCTCCCTGACTTCTCTGTCAAGATCAATGGCACATTTATCAGTCCGTCCCCACATGCCAGGGTGCTAGGAGTAACCTTAGACTCTGAACTGTCCTTTCAGGCCCACATACAATCCCTGTCCAAATCATGCCGCCTTAGCCTCCGCAACATTTCCAGAATACGCCCCTTTTTAACTAATGACACCACCAAGCTTCTAATTCACTCCCTGGTTATATCTAGCCTCAACTACTGCAACTCCCTCCTCATTGGATTACCTTTACATATACTATCCCCCCTTCAGTCCATAATGAATGCCGCTGCAAGACTCATCCACCTTACCAACCATTCAGTGTCCTCCACCCCTGTCTGCCAATCCCTCCACTGGCTTCCACTCACCCAACGAATACAATTCAAAGTACTAACAATAGTTTACAAAGCCATCCATAACTCTGCCCCCAGCTACATCACTAACCTAGTCCTAAAATACCAACCAAGCCGCTCTCTTCGGTCATCCCAAGACCTCCTGCTCTCCAGCTCCCTTGTCACCTCCTCCCATGCTCGCCTCCAGGATTTCTCCAGAGCTTCTCCCATCCTTTGGAACTCCCTACCCCAATCTGTCCGACTGGCCCCTCATCTATCCATCTTTAGGCGATCCCTGAAAACCCTTCTCTTCAAAGAAGCTTATCCTGCTTCTTACTAACACTGTTTTACTTCCTCCATCAGCTCACCCCCCCCCCCCCCCCCCACAGCTATTACCTTTTGTATCATTTGACTAGGGCTGAAACAACTAATCGATTAATCGGCAACTAATTGATTATGAAAATAATCGATTACTATTTTCATAATTGATTAATCGGCCAGTAACATAATGGGGTTAAAAAAAACTAAAATGAGCCCTTTATAGTACAAAAAGAGCAAATAATCGCTACTGTAAATATTACTTTCACAGTTCTACAGTAAAAAAATTAACCCCTTACAGTAGTGATTATCTGCTTTTTTTTGTACTATAAAGGGCTAATTTTATTTTTTTAACCACATTATTTTACTAAACGTCTTAGACCTGGTTCATATCTACAGTATGTGTGTTTTTTTGGTGCTTTTTGCAGAAACGCACTACAGTTCATTTACATGGTTTCCTATGGGACACGTTCACATCTATGCTTTTTTCAGCCACTGCGTGTTTGGAAAGGGTCAGGGACTTTTTTTAACGCAAAACTGTGTTTTTTTGGTTCAATATACTTCAATGGAGAAGCTGCAGAAAAGCATGTAATGCAGCAATTTGTGTTTTTTAATCTGCCCAACAACAAATTGGCCAAAAAAATGCAAAAACGCAAATTGCAGCAAAATCACGTGTGCAAAAAGCACTGCAGAAACAGTTCACAAGCAAACTGCATAGGTGTGTACCGAGCCTTATGCTGGCCACAAGGATCAATTTTCAGACGAGAATATTCATACGAAAAATCTTTATACATTCGCTGAATGAAAGAATGTTTGAAATTTTCACTTGCTTTTGACATTTCTGTTTAAAATGAATGTAATCTCTGAACGAAAATCACATACACTGTCTGAAAATTCCTTTGACCAAGAAGTTTTCTATTACCAAATTTTCCCGTCACTGTGGTTGAAAATGAACATCAATTTGACCTCACTAACAATTAGAAAATCGAAAACGAACGTTCTAAAAATTACATTTTTTTTTTTTAAGGAAGACATTGTTTTTTTTAATACAAAAATTTGATCTCTGAGTCTGATATTTACCAGATTCACTCTTTAATAGTATATACAGTATATCTCTTCTGTCTGTTATTCTCAGAGTGGATTAGAGATTTTGCTCCCTAACCATATAGTTGGTTATTTATATTTACCACTGCATAGAGATATTTAAGAATAAATTGCCTTTTTTTAAAAAAAACTTTACATATTAACTAAATTATACACCACACTTTCTTTTGATGTTATTAACTGATTCATTGATTAATCAAAACAATAATCGGCCAACTAATCGATTATGAAAATAATCGTTAGTTGCAGCCCTACAATTGACCCTTCCTTTTTAGATTGTAAGCTCTAACGAGCAGGGCCCTCTGATTCCTTTTGTACCAAATTGTAATGTCTGCCCTCATGTTGTAAAGCGCTGCGCAAACTGTTGGCGCTATATAAAACCTGTGTAATAATAAAGTTAGCAACAGATTTAGTGAGATAAAACAGAGGGAGAGCTATAACGGGGGGGGGGGGGGGGAGTCGTAAAACTAGTATAATGGGTAAGGAAGCCAATATCTAAATTTAGGCTGTTATTCTTTGTGTCGAAAAGAGGTATCATTCTTAGTTCAAACGTTTTCCTTTCCTGGATAGTTCTGAAATTCCCTTTAAGAACTAAAACATTGAGGTCTTCTATAGTATGGGCCGGTTTCTGCTTTTTTTACTTTCTGCTATAAAACACATCCAGTAAAAAATATTTCTTCATCAGTTTAGTACAATTTGTAACAAAGTTGACAAACTTTTTTTCCCACAAATAGAGCTTTCTTTTGGTGGTATTTGATCACCTCTGTGGTTTTTATTTTTTGCACTATAAACAAAAAAAAGCGACAATTTTGAAAAAAAAAAAAAAACAATTTTTTACTTTTTGCTATTATCAATATCCCCAAAAATATATAAATAAACTAAATTTTTTCCTCAGTTTAGGCCGATATGTATTCTGCTACATATTTTTGGTAAAAAAAAAAACAAAAAGCGTATATATTAATTGGTTTGCGCAAAAGTTATAGCATCTACAAACTATGGGATAGATTTATAGACTTTATTTTTTTTTTTACTTGTAATGGTGGCGATCAGCAATTTTTAGCGGGACTACGACATTGCGTCGGACAAATCTGACACGAAGTGACACTTTTTGGGGATTAGTGCTAAAAAAAAATGCACCGGTACTGTATAAATGACAGTGGCAGGGAAGGGGTTGACATCAGGGGCGATCAAAGTGTGCTCCTAGGGAGTGCTTTCTAACACGGGGGGGGGGGGGGGGGTGTGGACTGACTGACTAGAGGAAGAGAGACATCTGTGTTCCTGATTAGCATTAGATTTCTCTCTTCCTCTGTGACAAAGACGGTTTGCCTTGTTTACCTATGTAAGTCTGCCTTATGCAGACTGGCGTTCTACCTCTCCAGTGAACAATCGTGGAAGCATATGGGCAGCAGCACAGCTACCTGAATGCTTCCATCTGACAGGCAGGAGTCTGCTTGTCCGATTTACACACAATCCTGATGGCTGCATCCACTGGGAATGTGTGTAAGAACTTCCCCCTCCGACTGCCACTGTCAGGTCATACAAAGTACAGACCTGGGTTAAAGGGTGGGTTAAAGGATACTTTTTATGAAAAGTTATAGAATTTGTTCTTGCTTTTGTCTTTACTTTCTGAAAATACTAGCTGCTTTGTCATAATGCCTTGGGTTCAATAAAGTATGAAGATAGGGAATTATGACTTCTTTCAGCTTTAATTTGCTACATGCTTCTCATCTATGACTCAAATGTTTTTAAGCCAGACAGAACCAGACAGGTAGCATTTTCAGAAGGTTAACAATGGCACCCTCCATATTTCTGTCATTATATGTGAATGTAAATGTATATTTTTTTTTTATAGTTTTCACATTGTGCTTGCTCTTCTGTATCTTTGCTATTCTGTTAGTGTTACTAAACCCCACAACAGTAAAATCAGTCTGTATATGCAGTAAAGCATGCTATTCTTCCGCATTGTGTAAAAAAAGTTGTTTGATCCGGTCTTCTCCTGATAAGACAGAGCCCTTGGAGTCACTCTGCACATGCTCAGTTTGGTGTGTATTGCTATAGAGTTTTTTTTTTTCTTGGGAGGGTGCATGTGATCAGCACAGGGCTAATCAGCACTCTCCAGACAGAGGGTCAGGGGTCCTGCAGCCTCATAGGACAGTCAGAGTAGAATGAAAACTCCTACAAGCTTTAACCAGACACTGATAGAAGTCGCAATACTGCTATATGCTCCTAAATAGAAAATATATTTAGCAGTTTATATTTACAAAAATAATTGCATTTCCATGTTCTGTGTGCTATGGAAAGTCCTGGATTTTGTAACACTTTTTGTAAGAGCAATTTGTAGATCAGCCACTAGAGGGAAATCTTTATCTAAATGAGTAGAATAAAATTACCAATTCCTGTTCAGTTCTGCCAGTGTGTACCTAGTCTGCATGTCTACTCATAATTTTTTATTTATTTTGTTGTTTTGTTTTTTCTTTAGTCTCTTCTCGATGAACCAAATCCTAATAGCCCTGCGAACAGTCAAGCCGCACAACTTTATCAGGAAAACAAACGCGAGTATGAAAAAAGAGTGTCTGCTATTGTTGAGCAAAGCTGGAACGATTCCTAATATTCTGTGCATCACCTTTTTTGTGTACAATATAATTTCATAAGAGACAGAAATGGAGGTACTACAAATGCCACAAGATTAAAAGTTTTAAATACGTTGATGGCAGACACTGAGTTCTCCAAGTTTCCTCCATTGTTGCTCATGTTTGGAAACTGTAAAAGCTTGTGTATCTCTAGTGTATTTTTTACTGCATGTTGTGCATGGTTTAAAAATTAAGTTATTGCTACATTTGTAATATATCCAGTTTGTATTTTTTCTTCTCCTTGATGTATAACATTGGCATGGAGTTTCCATGAAAATACACATTTTGTAAATCTTTCTTTTTCTCCTAAAAAAAAAAAAAAAAAAAAAAAAAAATGAATGCTTCAGTTTTGTGACCATTTTTTGCTTTTCTTTTTTTTCTTTTTTTGGGTTTTTTTTTTTTTTCTAGTGGTTCTTCTTCCTTTTTTTTTTTCTATTAATAACTTACAATAGAGTTGAGGTATATCTATTAATTTGTGTCTGGATATTTTTCTTAATAGTTTTGTGTTAAAGAACTTTAGTTGAAGAAAAATGCTAGCAGGAAGGCTTTTATTTAAGAGCCTGTATATTTCTTCTGCAATAAAAGCTTCCTGTTAGCATGTCTCTCTTGAAAGTTTGTACACTGAACTCCGTGTGCAATCATAGCATGCCTTTGTTCCAGGATGATAAATGTCTGCATGCATAGAAGTTTCATCATCCCTGACTGGGCTATCAAGATTTAAGAAAATGCCAAACTCACAAAATCACTGGGCGAAGATGTTGACAGTGGCAAGGGAGCTTACAGATGTTGCATCTCCAGAGGAAACGCATGTACTGTGGACTTTGTTGTGCTTTAAGGCCATACAAGTTTTAAACGATGTATGCCCTTTCTTTAGGTGTAACGGCCTCTTTTTAATTTTTTTTTTTTGTAAATGTGATAGTGTTTAACTCTTCCCCCCCTTTTAGTGCAGAGTGACAGTTCCTCTTGCTAGCTCACCTCCCCATCAGCAAGGTATATTCACCCATTCATACTCTTGCTACCTCTCCCCACTGTAACTTTGCTGTCTAAACTTGCCTGGGTGCATGACATTCTTGACTACACATGATCGTGCTTGGGAATGGCGATTGGCCGCTCAGGCTTGCACACTGTCACATGTGAGGTTACATGCTCCCGCATATCTGGAAACCCTTCTTCAGTGGCGAGGGAACACAGATGGTAAGTTTACCTTTTAGAATGTGTATAAATAGGCACTGTTTACTTATTAGGGTAATGTATATTAGGGTAATTATCTAATTTTGCAGACTGCAGGTGAAATGCTGGACCTAATTCTGAAAGCTATCTTTAAGCAGACCACGTATCCGTTTTTATTTTTTATATTTATAAACATATTGCATTCATGAATCTGCACTGTGATAACAAGCTGCTGGCAAACCGTTTCATATACCCAAACCAAATAAAATCAAATATTGCAGGTCCAAAAACAAATATGTGAATTAACGCATGTGCTCTGAAACGTGCCACAAATAAAGTCTATTATAAATAAGAGGCCAAAGACCTTCAAATGAAGAGATCTTCCACCAATTCAGCACAACCCAGGTCAGCAGTGGCTTTCAATGTGAGTTCCTTGTGTTTTTTTCCTAAATCTCTGAATTTTATCCTGCAATGTGTATAAATCCAAATTTAATAAAAATACTACACTATCACCGATCCTCATCAGCCCCTTGGTGAGTTTTATGCCGCGTACACACGGTCGTACTTTTCGTCTACAAAAGTCCAACGGACGCTGACGGACTAAAGCTGGCTGGTAATCCGATCGTGTGTGGGCTTCTCCGGACTTTCAACGTACTTTTTTAGCCTCAAATCCGACGTACTTTAGATTTGAAACATGCTTTAAAACTTTACTTCGTAACTACGACGGACCCCGAAATCCGCTCGTCTGTGTGCTAGTCCGACGGACAAAAAGCCACGCTAGGGCACCTATTGGCTACTGGCTATGAACTTCCTTATTTTAGTCCGGTGTACGTCATCACGTACGAATCCGTCAGACTTTTGTGTGGTCGTGTGTAGGCAAGTCCGTTCGTTAGAAAGTCTGCCGCAAGTCCGCCGAAAGTCTGCCGGAAGTCTGCCGGAAGTCTGTCGGACAGGCTGTCTGACTTTTGTAGACGAAAAGTCCGACCGTGTGTACGCGGCATTATTCATTATAATGGGAACCAAATTTTGCTGCTGCTAAAGGGAGGCTATTCCGGAATTGGTGCACATATATCCTGTGAAGATCTGTGTTTGTGAAACAGGCTGTGATTGGTGTATTCATTACAGCTTACGGTCTGGTTAGTGTTCGTTTGGTAAAGGTGGTGGCACGTGATGATTTCCATGCATGGAGAGGATCTGCTGGATTAGTGAAAGATCTCTTCATTTGAATGTGTTTGGACTCTTATAAGACTATGTATGTAGACTTTTATTTGTGGCACATTTCAGAGCAAATTTTTTAATTCACAGTTGTTTTTTTTCATGATTAGTTTTAATTATCTTTCACAGTTATCAAGGTACTCATCTTTACAATAGTTTATATTGCCTTTTTTCCAGTAGAACAGTCTTTTACAGTTTTTGGGTTATCGTCCATTATCAGCTTTAACTGCCAGGACAAATGTGCCAGCTGAGAAAAGCACAAACCTCAAGATTTACACCGTTGTCATTGTCATTGCTGTGGCATTAGTTAGTCAGGTTGAAATATGCAAGTCCCTCAAGTTCAACCAATAGAATTCCCAATTCTCACACAACTCAGCCTCTCAGCCATTTATACAAATCTGTAATACCTATTCCACAGCGCTGTCTTATTAAACAAATATCACTCTGTGCAAATACCTTGTATAAATATCTCAATACAAAACCAAAAGCTATTGCTGTATAAGCCTATTATCTCTCAATCATGAGTTCAAATTGTTTTCCTCCAATACAAAGTGCTCCAGTGCTCAAATAGCTTCTCATTGCTTCGTGCAAAACTCTGTACTTCAACACACTCACCATGTAATGTTGACCTTATGCTTTTCAGCACAAAAGTTAAAGCACACTTGTGGATAAAACCCTCCTGGGTGTTTAACCATTTGCCGACCGGCGCACACAGATGTACGGCGGCAAAATGGCACAGGCAGGCAAATGGGCATACAGGTACTGACACGTACCTTGTATGTGAGCCTGACGTGCAGAGGGAGACCTCTCGTACAGCCCTGGTTCCCAGATCACTGGAGTTGAGGACAGTGACCGTAGGAGCACAGTGGGGTATGAGTGCCTGGTGGATTCTCTGGAACTGGAGATGATGTCCACTGGGAGACACTGGAACTGACTGGAGTGCCGGGTGCAGGTAAGCTGGATGCAAGTCAGCAGATAAGCCGGATGCAGGTCAGCAGGATGCAGGTGAGCTGGATGCAGGTCAGCAGGCTGCAGGTAAGCTGGATGCAGGTCAGCAGGCTGCAGGTGAGCTGGATGCAGGTCAGCAGGATGCAGGTAAGCTGGATGCAGGTCAGCAGGCTGCAGGTAAGCTGGATGCAGGTCAGCAGGGTGCACACAGCAGGCAGAAGCAAGGTCAGACAAGCCGGGTCATACACAGTGGATCAGTTCAACAGATTCGGCAGGCAAGGAATAGTCAAGTTCGGGCTGGTTTCTGGTAACAGGAGATCAGACAGGCAGGTAAACAGAATCAGAGTCAGGGAAAGCCAAGGTTCAGGATTGGAGACAGCAGCGTGGTCAGAGAGCCAGGTCAGGTGATCGGATGCTGATTACAGGAACAGGTCACAGGTGAAGCTGCAGATCAAACAGCAAGTGCTGAATTGTGGAAGCCCCTCTTAAAGGCCACTGGGCGCCAAAGCCGAATCACTGTGCGTGCGATCTCTGCGATTGGCACATGCGCATTGGCGCACGCCTGTTCGTTACTGGGAACCTGTTGGTGGGGATGCGCCTGAGCCCTGTTGCAGGTCTGGAAGTAGTATGTCCATGACATTGCCCCCCCCTTAAGGGCAACCTCCGGGTGCCCAAAAGAGCTCTTTTATGAGGATGTCTGCGGAAGAAGGCCTGGATCAGTTCTTGGGCATGCACATTTTGCTTAGGTTCCCATGAGTTCTCCTCTGGTCCATAGCCCTTCCATTTGATTAAAAATTGAAGTTGGTTACCTCTTCTCCTGCAGTCTACGACAGCCTCCACCTCATACTCCTCATCCTTATTAATAATAACGGGTCCGGGTGGCCCCGTTCCTCTGTCCGGGAAAGGGTCGGGTACTGTGGGTTTAAGCAGAGACACGTGAAACACCGGGTGCACTTTGAGCGACTCAGGCAGGGTAAGTTCATAGGAGACCTCATTCAATTTCCTTTTAACTGGGAAAGGGCCAATGAATCTGGGTGCCAGCTTCTTTGAAGGGCAAGCCATCTTGAGGTTGGTGGTAGATAACCACACCTGATCACCTGGTTGGAGACGTAGTTCACCTCTTCTCTTCCTGTCATAAAGCCTCTTGTTGGTTGCCTGCGCCTTGGCCATAGCTTCTTGCAACAACTTGTTGTTGCGACCCAGGAACTCGACAGTGCTTTGTACTGCTGGAACAGGAGATTCTGGAATAATGTTAGGCAGGAAGACAGGATGGAACCCATAGTTCGCAAAGAACGGTGACTGACCTGTGGCTGAATGGCTGGCATTGTTGAAAGCAAATTCCGCTAAAGGCAACAGTGCTACCCAATCATCTTGGACAAATGAGGTAAAGCAACGGATGTACTGTTCCAGGGTTTGGTTCGTCCTTTCAGTTTGTCCGTTAGTCTGGGGGTGGAAAGCAGATGACATGGAAAGTTCAATTTTCAGAATTTGGCATAGTGATCTCCAGAAGCGGGAGGTGAACTGGACTCCCCTGTCAGATACAATGTTGGTTGGTACCCCGTGCAGCCTTGCGATCTCCCTGATGAACACCCGGGCGGTTTCCAAAGCAGACGGCGTACTCTTTAGGGGTATGAAGTGGGCCATCTTAGACAGACGGTCAACCACTACAAAGATAGCTGTATGTCCTTCAGAAGGGGGTAGTTCCACTACAAAGTCCATGGCAATCATGCTCCAGGGTCTGTCAGGAATTGGTAGTGGTCTGAGGAGGCCCCAGGACTTGGTCCTGGCAGACTTGCTTTGGGTACAGATGACACATGACTTAACATAGTCCTTGCAATCTTCCTCAAGCTTCGGCCACCAAAACATGCGCTGGATTAGTTCACGAGTCTTGTGAACCCCAAAATGTCCGGCCAGCGGGTGGTCGTGACACAGGCTCAACACTTCTGTCCGGCAACTTTCTGGCACAAAAATTTTGCTGTCCTTCCAAAGCATCCCATCCCTGGGTATCAAGATTGATCCTGGAGGACCGGACACCCCCTCTGAGGCTTGTTTTAGACCGGACATCAGGTCTGTCTGGAAAAGCAGAAAGTTGCCCTCAGATAAGATGGTGTCCGGAACTGAAGTTTCTTTGGGGTCATCGTACATCCGAGAGAGAGCGTCAGGCTTGATGTTCTTTGATCCTGGCCGGTAGGTGATGTGAAATGAAAATCTGGAAAAGAATAACGCCCATCGTGCCTGACGCGGCTTCAAACGTTTGGCAGTTCGTAAATATTCCAGATTTTTATGATCCGTGTAAATAAGTATGGGATGTGCCGCTCCCTCTAGCAGGTATCGCCATTCTTCGAGTGCGGCTTTAATGGCCAAAAGTTCACGGTCCCCCACATCATAATTCTTCTCTGCAGGCGAAAGCTTCCGAGAGAAGAATGCTATGGGGTGCATGAGATCCTTGAGTCCTTGGCGCTGAGAAATAACTGCCCCCACAGCTGTTTCTGAGGCATCAACCTCGAGTAGGTAAGGAAGAGAGGGATCCGGATGGCTCAAGATGGGGGCAGAGGTAAAGAGTCCCTTTAGGGTAGAGAAGGCAGCTTGAGCCTGGGGATTCCACTGGAATCGGACGTTTTGTCTTGTTAGCTGGGTGATCGGAGAGATAATTGCAGAAAATCCTTTGATGAACCTTCTGTAAAAATTGGCGAAGCCAACAAAACGTTGCACCCCCTTTTTATCTGAGGGTGCAGGCCAGTCCAGAACAGCTGTGACTTTTTGTGGGTCCATCTTGAACCCTTCTGTGGAAATTACCAGGCCCAGAAATTGGATACTCTGCCGCTCAAATTCGCATTTTTCTGGTTTGGCATATAAGCCATGCTGACGGAGTCGGCAGAGTACCATCTTGACGTGTTTCCGGTGCTGATCCAAGGATGAGGAAAAGATCAGGATATCGTCTAAGTAGGCTATGACGAAAATGTCCAGATAATCTCTGAAGATATCATTTATCAGGTGCTGGAAGGTCGCAGGGGCATTACACAGGCCGAAGGGCATCACCAGATATTCATAATGGCCAAACCTGGTACGGAAGGCCGTTTTCCACTCGTCCCCTGCACGAATGCGAACCAAATTGTAGGCCCCACGAAGATCGAGTTTGGTGAACACAACAGTAGTTCTTAATCTTTGAAAAAGCTCAGGTACCAGGGGTAAGGGATACCGGTTCTTGACCGTGACCTTGTTCAGCTCCCGGTAGTCCACACAGGGACGCAATGAGTGGTCCTTCTTCTCCACAAAAAAGATCCCTGCCCCAGCTGGAGAGGTGGATGGCCGGATGAACCCCCCTCTTAAGGTTTTCGTCAACATATTCCTTTAAAACCTCCAACTCCCGCTCAGACAGAGGAAAAATTCGCCCAAAGGGGATTTCAGCTCCGGGCAGTAACTCAATCGGGCAATCGTAGGAACGATGAGGAGGAAGTGTCTCTGCCCCTCGTTTACTAAAAACGTCTAAGAACTCGTGATACTGTTCCGGTACTGCTGAGCGTAATTCTGAGTCAGCTTCCAGGCACAGCAAAGGACCAGATATCTTGGAAGGTAAGGGCAGACAATGTTCTTGACAGTAGAGGGACTGAAACCTGATTTCTCCGGAGCCCCAGTCAATTTGCGGGTTGTGGGCCTGAAGCCACGGTAGACCCAAGATGATCGGGAACAGAGGGGAAGCAATAGCATCAAACTTAAGCAGTTCCTTGTGGTTTGAGACAGTAATTACAGGCAGTGGGGGAGTCTCTTGAGTCACCTGGCCAGATTTAATACGGGATCCATCTGCCAAGAAAACAGACAGTCCTTGAGCCCTGTGCTGGAGTGGAATGCGTTGTTGGTTGGCAAAGTTCAAATCAATAAAACAACTGCATGCACCAGAGTCTATTATTGCAGTAACAGACACAGTCTTTCCAGAAAACTGAAGGGTGATGGGAATAGCCAGGTGAGTAGAGAGAGCTGGGTGACTGTGTGGTGGGGTGGATGAAGATCTACGGTACTTGGCAGGACACGAATGTACATAATGGCCTGGTCCCCCGCAGTACAAGCACAGGTTGAGCTGTTGCCGACGTAGACGTTCCTCAGCAGACAATGCGGGTCTCATTAGTCCGACCTGCCCAGATTTCTGAAAGTCCGGTTTTAGTTTGGTTGGTGCAGAATTAACTGGGACCGGTCTAAGGGGAACAGGGCGAGAGGTCGTAGGCACTTGGGGTAACATCCAAGTTGGTTGAGTCTGCTGGGTCACCCTCTCCATCCTGCGTTCCCGAAGACGACGGTCTATCTGAATAGTTAGGGTCATCAAGGATTCCAGGGAATTTGGTACACCGACCCGAGCCAGTTCATCCTTTAGTCCTTCTGACAAGCCTAGGCGAAACTGGTGCCGTAAAGCTGCATGGTTCCACTGGGTATCCGCGCTCCAGCGTCTAAAGTCCATTATATAATCTTCGACCACTCTGCGGCCCTGCTGGAGCGTGCTAAGAGCAGCTTCGGCAGTGGAAGTTCGTTGGGGGTCATCATATAAGAGTGACATTGCGTCAAAGAAGGATGACAGAGAGTCCAGAGAAACATGGTGTTCTTCCAGCAGGTGATGAGCCCAGGCTTGTGGATCTCCCAGCAGAAGTGAGACAACAAAACCCACCTTGGTGTTTTCCCGCGAAAAGGTTAAGGGTAGTAAGGAAAAGTACAGCTCACATGCATTACGGAAAGTCCGAAACTTGCTTCGATCCCCAGAAAACTTCTCCGGAATTGGGACCCTGGGTTCTGGAGATAACATCATTACAGGGAGTGCGGGGGGAAGCCTCTGATGACAACCCACTGGAAGAAGGATTGGTAATACTCGTCCGGGACTGCACTTGTCTCACCAGGTGTTCATAGCTGTCCTGAAGAGATTTCACCTCTTGAGTGAGGACGGAGAGTAATTGGCAGATTTCATCAGTAGCAGAGGTCCCTCTTGCAGGCTCAGGCATGGCTGTTTGATACTGACACGTACCTTGTATGTGAGCCTGACGTGCAGAGGGAGACCTCTCGTACAGCCCTGGTTCCCAGATCACTGGAGTTGAGGACAGTGACCGTAGGAGCACAGTGGGGTATGAGTGCCTGGTGGATTCTCTGGAACTGGAGATGATGTCCACTGGGAGACACTGGAACTGACTGGAGTGCCGGGTGCAGGTAAGCTGGATGCAAGTCAGCAGATAAGCCGGATGCAGGTCAGCAGGATGCAGGTGAGCTGGATGCAGGTCAGCAGGCTGCAGGTAAGCTGGATGCAGGTCAGCAGGCTGCAGGTGAGCTGGATGCAGGTCAGCAGGATGCAGGTAAGCTGGATGCAGGTCAGCAGGCTGCAGGTAAGCTGGATGCAGGTCAGCAGGGTGCACACAGCAGGCAGAAGCAAGGTCAGACAAGCCGGGTCATACACAGTGGATCAGTTCAACAGATTCGGCAGGCAAGGAATAGTCAAGTTCGGGCTGGTTTCTGGTAACAGGAGATCAGACAGGCAGGTAAACAGAATCAGAGTCAGGGAAAGCCAAGGTTCAGGATTGGAGACAGCAGCGTGGTCAGAGAGCCAGGTCAGGTGATCGGATGCTGATTACAGGAACAGGTCACAGGTGAAGCTGCAGATCAAACAGCAAGTGCTGAATTGTGGAAGCCCCTCTTAAAGGCCACTGGGCGCCAAAGCCGAATCACTGTGCGTGCGATCTCTGCGATCGGCACATGCGCATTGGCGCACGCCTGTTCGTTACTGGGAACCTGTTGGTGGGGATGCGCCTGAGCCCTGTTGCAGGTCTGGAAGTAGTATGTCCATGACAGGTACGTCCCTTTAAATTTGCTGCCTTTCAAGCGTGCACGCCATGGGAGCGTGCCCACGGGAACACTATGTTCTCCGGCAGCCCGTGATTTCGGTGTGGAGAGGTAGAACGGGGAGATGCGTTCGTAAACAAGGCATTTCCCCATTCTGCCTTGTGTCATGACAGAGATTTACTGCTCCCTGTCACCGGGAGCAGTGATCGCTGTCGTGTCCTGGGTAGCCCCCCCCCCACACACAGTTAGAATCACTCCCTAGGACACACTTAACCCCTTCATCGCCCCCTAGTGGTTAACCGCTTCCCTGCCAGTGTCATTTATACAGTAATCAGTGCATTTTATAGCACTGATCGCTGTATAAATGACAATGGTCCCAAAAGTGTCCGATGTGTCCGCCATAATGTCGCAGTCACGATAAAAATCGCAGATCGTCGCTATTACTAATAAGAAAAAAAATTATAATAAAAATGCCATAAAACTATCCCCTATTTTGTAGACGCTATAACTTTTGCACAAACCAATCAATATACGTTTATTGCGTTTTTTTGTTTGTTTTTGTTTTGTTTTTTACCAAAAATATGTAGAAGAATACATATCGGCCTAGGCTGAGGAAAAAGTCGTTTTTTTATATATTTTTGAGGGATATTGATAATAGCAAAAAAGTAAAAAATACTGTTTTTTTTTTTTTTTTTTTTTTTCAAAATTGTCACTTTTTTTTGTTTATAGCGAAAAAAATAAAAACCACAGAGGTGATCAAATACCACCAAAAGAAAGCTTTATTTGTGGGAAAAAAAGTTTGTCAATGTTGTTTGGGTACAATGTCTCACGGCCGCGCAATTGTCAGTTAAAATGACGCAGTGCCGAATCGCAAAAAGTGCTCTGGTCAGGAAGGGGGTAAAATCTTCCGGGGCTGATGTGGTTAACAGCAATGATCAGCCTCTTCTCCTCCTTTGTCTTCTCTCCACCTCTCCTCTCCCGATGGTCCTTGTACTCCTCCTTTGGACTTGTATGCCTCAGTTGTTAAACCAGGGGACAAAGAGGGGGATTTATACCAATATAATGCTGCGCTATCCAAATGTAATCAAATGATAATCCTACTAAATCCTAATATTACTGACTGCAGTTAAATATTGGTGGTGAGATATTCCATTCCTATATGAAGAGGGGGAACCCCCATAGTGTAATATCGTTTTTATCTAAAGAAGAATTTTGAAACCTACACTCACATTTTAAAATTGCCAGAATCGCTTGTAAGAATGGGAAATTGTGGCGCTGCGTGCATTCCAGGGGCCAGAAATTACATCACCGGAAGTCCCGACAAACATGTTTTGCCCAGCAAATCAGGCATCTTCTGGTACTTTTTAACCACTTCCACACCGGGCCATAGTAATATGACGCCGGCGGGAACATCTCCTCCCTCTGGGTGGATGTCATATGGCGTCCTCCAGTTCTCGCTGCTCCTGCGGGTCCCCGGTGGCTCGCAGCGCGGCATTCGAGCATGAGGCGTGTCCCTCGGACACAGCCCATCCCTGATCAGGGTAAAGAGGATCCATCCCTGATCAGGAGTACAAGAATTTTTTGGGGGGGTATAGTTTTTGCTATGTACATGCTCTGTGTTAGAAAAATCTTATAAATTGACAACTTTGTGTATTAAAAAAAAAAAAACATTTTCTTTCCACATTTTCCAAAAACTTTTGGAAATAAATGACATGTTCAAAAGACTCGTTATGCCGCAAAGAATATACGTTGGGGTGTTTGCTTTCCAAAGTGTGGTCATTTTGTGAGTAATATTACTGTCCTAGTGCTCCACGGCCTTCAAAGTTGTGATAGGTCGTCAGGAAATGAGATGTGTAATTTATGCTCCTAGAATGCCTGATGGTGCTCCCTGCATGTTGGGCCTCTGTATGTGGCCAGGCTGTGTAAAAGTCCCACACATGTGGTATAGCCATACTCGGGAGGAGTAGAAAAATCTATTTTGGGGTGTAATCTTTGCTATGTACATGCTATGTGTTAGAAAAAGCTTATAAATTGACAAATTTGTGTAAGAAAAAATAAGGTTTCATTTTCTTTCCACATTTTCCAAAAACGTGTGGGAAAAAAATGACATGTTCAAAAGACTCATAATGCCTCATAGATTATACTTTTTCAAAATGGGGTAATTTTGTGGGTAATTCCACTGTCCTGGTGCTCCAGGACCTCCTTCAAAAGTGTGATAGGTGGAAATGAATTTAGATGTGTAATTTATGCTCCTAGAATGCCTGATGGTGCTCCCTGCATATTGGGCCTCTGTATGTGGCCAAGCTGTGTAAAAGTCTCAAACATGTGGTATCGCCATACTCGGGAGGAGTAGCAGAATGTATTTTGGGATGTAATTGGAAGTATGCTTATGCTGTGTGCGAGAAATAACTTGTTATTATGACAATTTTGTGTAAAAAATAAAATAAAAATACATTTCTTAATTTTTCTTCAAAACTTCAAAAAACTCACTATGCCTATTAGGGGTGCACATCTTCACTGGTCTCACGATTCGATTACGACTATCCTGTCCACGATTCGATTTGATTCTGCGATGCATCACGATTACAGTGCTTGTTTAAAAACCTTTTATCCGAAAATTGAAGCAGTCAGAAAAATGACATTTTTCTCCAGTGGCAGAGGCATGTTGGGATCAGAGGCAGAGGTATGTTGGGATCAGAGGCAGAGGTATGTTGGGATCAGAGGCAGAGGTATGTTGGGATCAGAGGCAGAGGGGATGGTGGGATCAGAGCCAGAGGGATGTTGGGATCAGAGGCAGAGGGATGTCGGGATCAGAGGACGAGGGATAGACAAGATCAGAGGCAGAGGAATAGATGGGATCAGGCAGACAGATGGTGGGATCAGAGGCAGAGGGATAGAGGGGATCAGGGAGAGGGACGGTGGTATCGGAGGCAGAGGGGTGGTGGGATCAGAGGCAGACGGATGATGGGATCAGAGGCAGACAGATGGTGGGATCTGAGGCAGACGGATAGAGGGGATCAGGCAGATGGATAGTGTGATCGGAGGCAGATGAATCAGGCAGACGGATGGTGGGATCAGAGGCAGAGGGATAAATGGGATCAGGCAGATGGATGGTGGGATCACAGGGAGAGGGATAGAGGGGATCAGGCAGATGGATGGTGGGATCAGAGGCAGAGGGGTTGTGGGATTGAAGGCAAGATGGATCAGGCAGACGGTTGGTGGGAACGGAGGCAGGCGGATGGTGGGATCAGAGGCAGACGGATAGAGGGGATCAGGCAGATGGATGGTGGTATCAGAGGCAGAGGGATGGTGGGATCGGAGGCAGATGGATCAGGCAGACGGATGTGGGATCAGTGACACTGGCACTCGGGGTACAGGCATTCACATAGTAGAAAAACACACTGCTGCCGGGAGGACACAAGTGATGGAATCTGCTGCTGACAAACAGAATACAGTGAACTTCACAGATCTCTCAGTGCTGAGAGTTCAGCTTTTCCCTGTTGCACATTCCAGCACACTAGGAGTTAACATGTTGGAATGTATGAACGGGGAAGACAGAGCTGAACTCTCCCATGTGGTAAGTACAAGTTGTAAGCAGAGTACACTTATATGTACTCTGCTTACTCCTGTAAAACGAACTGCCTTATCGAATCCCCTCTTATTGTACATTAAGTGCCCCACTGTAAATGCCTTTTAAAAAATATGTAGCTATTTATATACCGCATATTTTAGACTGTTCCTCGGCTCACCTGCAACTCGGACCCGGCTGGCCACTTACTTGCTCTCCTCTCGGCTAACATCAGCCGAGGATTCTTTGCCCCGCCCACTGTAGCTGTTCGGCCCTCCAGCTGTTGCAGAACTACACATCCCATGAGGCATTGTAAAACGCTGACATTCACAGACATGACTAGGCATGATGGGAAGTGTAGTTCCTGAACAACTGGATGGCCGTAGTTTGAAGACCCCTGTGTTAGATGGAGAGAGGAGAGTGTGCGCCGGGCAGTCACATGAGCGCCGAGGAACATTCTGAAATATGCTTTATATCGCTACATATTTTTTAAAAGGTGTGTACACTTGAGATTCATTAAGACAGTTATTTTTTAAACTTGTAGAGTATGATGGGGCCCTTTCCCAGGAGGGGAGGGGCAAGTCGGGATGAGGTCACCCACCAATCGATTTATGCCGGTCGTAGCATCGATACCACATTGTGGACACCTGAATCCCGATGCATCGTTGCTACGATTATATTCAACACCCCTAATGCCTATTACTAAATATCTTGGACTGTCTACTTTCCAAAAAGGGGTCATTTGGGGGGTATGTGTACTGTCCTGACATTTCGGGGCCACAAGAAATGCGATAGGCCTTCAGTACATCAGGTGTGATACATTTTTAATGATTTGCACTGTAGCTTGTAGACTCTAACTTTCACACAGACCAAATAATATACACTAAGTTGGGTTATTTTACCAAATTTTTGCTCTTTTTACTTGTATCGCAAACAGTAACAAACCCAGTGGTTATTACCACCAAAAGAAAGCTCTGTTTGTGTGAAAAAAATTTAAAAAATTTTGTTTGGGTACAGTGTTGCATGACTGAGTAATTGTCATTCAAAGTGTGTCATTCAAATTGGTCTGGGCAGGAAGGGGGTATAAGGGCACGGTATTGAAGTGGTTAAATGAGAGTGTATAAGTGTTTTTGTACGAGGTATTTGCACAGAGTGATATTTGATTTAATAATAAGACAGCACTGTGGAATAGATATTACATGTGGTATAGAAAACCAATATAAAGTTTTTGTTGAACAGCAGCAGTTGTATAAAAACACAAGGAAAATGGACACTTTTTAAATTAACTTTGATGCACATAATGTAGGTGGTGATTTGACAAAACCTGGGTAAGCAGTACATTTATACAAATCTATCTTGGTACAGTTGCCTCTTTCCCAGATAGCTGTCGGTGTACAAAAAATGCAGTAAAGTCTTATACTGACTGGGACCCTGCTATTTCGTCTGTCATCAGAAAGTATAATGGCTCATTTAGCTCATGCTGCCCCTTTAAAAAGTGATCTGCTGTAGATTGCTTATCAGAGGACATTTAAACGGGGGCTTGGAAACAATATGTTGCCACCACACCAACTGTTTTATAACGTGTAAGTGGTTTTAAGACGGCTACGTCTGCCAAATGCAACAGAGGGTGTCATTTTTGCTGCAATGTGTACAACCCCCCCCCCCCCCCCCCCCCAGTCTCGGTGTTGGATAAAGGGAGGGGAGAAAATAAAACCACGGCACAACACTACCACCTGCTGCAAGTGTAAACTAGGCCAGTGCAACAGCTAAGCATTAGGGTCTGTTAACGCTTGATCAATTTCATGGAGCATTTACATTTTATTCAGCAAAATGCATTACTAGTAGACATTCAATTGTTTTCCACGTGGCAGCATTAAATGTATGTGCTGCAGTTTAATGTGTTTTGAAAGGAAACTGTGGGTCTGTTCATACCTACACGAAACAGTGTGAATTCAGCCTCACGCTCTTGCTGCCTGTCAGCCTGAGTAAATTTACACTGACTGGCCCTCCTCCCTCCATGCTTCTTACCATGTAAATTGCCAGAACATCACCCTGAATAGAATGATTTTAGGAGGTGGGAAGACTGAAGCAATTCTTTCTCCTGGTTGCAGCAAAATGACCTCATTCAAAAATATTTATCCCAGATGATTTTCCTGTTTCCAACATGGCAGCATACATGGGGTAATAGGTGTAAAGTGTTGATGGGAAAAATGGGTCTAAATATTCCCACATTAAGCAGTGCAACCAGAGCCATCTTCCTCAGATGTACTCCCCTTGTCTGAAGTTTTCCCAGCCTGCCTCACACAAAGTGAGTGGATCCATGGAGCTGTAGCACTGCATTTACAAGTAAAGTACTGCATGTTTTCCATTGTTTGAAGTTTGTCTGTTAATGTCCTCAGAAGTTGTGTGTTACATCTCCTCTCTGATGGGCTGCAACCATACAACTTTCCTGTGACCATTGTGGAAGGAAAAACTAAAGTGTCTGCATTTCATGGAATAATGCATGATTCTGAATAGCTCTTACACCGTATCCAACTTGAATTTGGGCCAACGCTGCCCCAATGGCCATCTTAGGTTTAGGCAAACACTCCATGGAGCCTTCTTGGAAATGGGCGAAGTGAGCATATTACTAGGAGATGGGAGCAGGCAGAAGAGTGGAGAAAATGTTTTTCAAAAGCTGTTAACTTTACTGATTTGGCATCTTTAATCTTTACTGTAGCTGCAAACTCTGCATTAAAGGCCATGTACTGTTACCACATACATACAGTGCTCAGCAAAAAAGAGTACACCCCTTTTGAAAAGTAAGATTTTTTTAATCAATATCTCAATAAACACAAGAACAATTTCCAAAATTTTGAAAAAATATGTGCTATAGAACATTTGTTTCGCTCATTACATGAAAGTAAGGTTAATAATATAACATAAATTACAAAATCTTCCATTTTACTCATTAGTTGATGCAAAAATGAATACACCCCACATCTAGTATTTTGTATGACCTCCATGATTTGTAAGGACGGCAAGTATTCTAGGCATGGAATGAACAAGTTGGTGACATCTATCTTTGCCATTCTTCAAGAACGTCCTCTTAGAGCCTGGATGCTGGATGGCGAGTGATGCTCAACTTGTCTCTTCAGAATTCCCCATAGGTGTTCGATTGGATTCAGATCAGGAGACTTACTTGGCCACCGAATCACTTTTACTCTGTTCTTCAGAAATGCCACAGCGGCCTTAGATGTGTGTTTTGGATCATTGTCATGTTGGAAAAGGGCAAGGGCACGGAGTGATGGTAGCTTCTTCTCTTTCAATATAGAGCAGTACATCTATAAATTCATGATACCATCAATGAAATGCAGCATTCATGCTGCACACAGAAGGACACTGCCACCACCATGTTTCACTGTAGGCACCATGCATTTTCCTTTGTACACCTCACCTTTGCGACGTCATTCAGTTTTGAAGCCACCAGTTCAAAAAACATTTATCTTAAGTCTCATGACTCCAGAGTACAGGGTCCCAGTAGTCATCTTCTTTTTCAGCATGGTACGCCGTATTGTGTCACGGGAAACGTTCACCCCAGCTTGGCTTTCTACTTTAGCCAAGTGAACTTGCATGGTGATTTTATTTTTTTTAAAACCCTTCTCATCAGAAGACGCTCCTTGTCAAGGTGTTCATTTCTGTGGACATCTCTGAGAGATGGTTGCAGTTCTACCTTTGTTAAATTTTTGTATCGGTTTTGCTACAGTATTTTGACTGATAAGTAAAGCTTTGCTGATCTTGTAGCTTTCACCTTTCTTGTGTAAAGAAATTACGTTCTTTCTCAGGCTTTGTGACATTTCTCTTCCATGTGCTGCCATTACTGACAGCATTAAATGGGAAGGCGTTTTCTTTGTTAAAGTGATACTAAAGTTTTTTTTTTTTTTAAATAAACATATTATACTTACCTGCTCTGTGTAATGGTTTTGCACAGTGCAGCCCAGATCCTCCTCTTCTTGGGTCCCTCTTCAGTGCTCCTGGCATATTCCTTTAGAGTGCCCCCATAGTAAGCAACTTGCTATGGGGGCATCCAAGCCGCAGCATCATATCCATTCAGACACGGAGCCGCCATTCGGCCCTGCCTACCTCTCTCCCGATTGGCTAACTAACTTTGATTGAAAGCCTTTGGCACCATTTCTGTGTTTCAGCCAATCAGGAGGGAGAGTCCCGGACGGCCGAGGCACTTGTGTACATCGCTGGATAGAGATGGGGCTCAGGTAAGTATTGGGGGGGCTGCTATACACAGAAGGCTTTTTATCTTGATGCATTAAGATAAAAAAAAAACTTCTGCCTTTACAACCTGATTAATTAATAATTAGACTTGCCGGTAGTTGAATTCTTGTTAATCAGGATTTTGTTGTCTAAACTTTAGCTTTTGCTCCTAAGACTTTTGTTGGAGTGTATTCATTTTTGCAACATGGTATTAAATGAATGTTAGGAAAAATACTTTTATTGTGAAAATTAACAAATCCTAACTGCAATCAAGGGCCCGCATTTGTGGAAGTATTTTGTAGTAGTGTTTGATAGAAAATGTTGATTCTGAAAGGAAAGTAAAGGTTTTCTGACAAATTTGTTGGAGTGTACTCATTTATGCTGAGCACTGTACATAGACACCCTTACCCATGTCTCCATGTTGCATTATTATTCTTGACTAATATCAGTACTGCAGCTGCCCTACACAATGAGTTCACAGCATAACAAAGATACACAGAAGCTATAAGTAAGTAACTGGTCATCAGACCAGTTAGGAATTTTGCTACTAAATGAGTACATTCAGGTGCTTACAAGGCAGTCTCTTGGCTAATGAGCCCAGGTTTAAAAGATCATTTTTCAGGCTGCAAAATCCCACACCTGTGGTCACTAGTTCTTGTTCAAAAGAAAGCAGTCATTGAAAATCTATCTGCTACTCATGGTCGCAAAGAATTGCTATGAGCCCTGGCAGGGCCTTATTTAATGTGGGGCAAAAGGGGGCGGCTGCCCCAAGTCCAATCATTGTAGGGCCCAAAGCAGCTGCCCCTTGAGCGCTGCACTGTTGCCCGAGAGGTCTTTTTCTCAGCCAGAGTTCCGCCACCTCCAGTGCTGGTCGCTTGCTGGCTGCTCACTACTGTCAGTTGTAAATACAGAAGTGTTACTTCTGTATTTACAAGTGACAGCGCTTCTCTGTCGGTGGCTGCTCAGATTCATCCCAACTCTACACATTGATCTCTATATCAGAGTAGAGGGTGGGGAATCTATACAGGTAGAAACTCTTTGTGAAGCCCGGAAGCCTGCATGGATGTGCTGTAAGTTGTAGCTACTCCTCTGTAGCCCCACTCTGAAGTTTTCTAGATGTTGGGAGAGGATTTGGCATGGGAGAAAAGCTCTGTACTGGAAGGGAGGGGGGGCTTTGCACTGGGGGGAGAGGAGAATTTGGATGTACACAGCCCTCAACTCTGCACTTGGCACTCCCCTCAACCCTGCAGTCTGCATGTAGCAGACCCCTTAACCCTACGCTCCGTATGTAGCACACCTCTCAATCCTGCAGTCTGCTCACTCCTCAACCTGCACTCAGTGCAGAGTGCAGGGTTGAGGACTGCATTATGTACAAATGCCGTCCTTGACCCTGTACTCTATGTAGTAGTGCATTCCAGAACCCTGCAGTCTGTATATAGTGCACTCCTAAAATCCTGGTATATAACAATGCCTCACTGTTAGTGCAGTTTAGTTTAGCAACACCCACAATTTGATGCAGAGTTCATGATGCACAGTAACCTCTAGCAACCAATCAGTAAACCGTAATGATCTGCTGTAATTTCTAGCAACCAGTGAGCAATAATGATGTGCAGTAACCTCTAGCAACCAATTAGCAGTAATGATGTGCAGTAACCTCTAGCAACCAATTAGTGAGCAGTAAGGATGTGCAATAACCTCTAGCAACCAATCCAGTGAACAGTAATGATGTGCAGTAACCTCTAGCAACCAATCAGCAAGCAGAAATGATGTGCTGTAACCTCTAGCAACCAGTCCGTGAGTGGCAATGATATGCTGTAACCTGAGGCAACCATTCGCAACTGCTGCCTAAACTGATTTTGAGCCTAGCTGCTATTTAATGTATGTCTCAGAGTGGGGGGCAAGAAAATGTCTGTCCAATTAATATTAAAGATGGGTGAAGCTACATTTTCCAGAAAAAGTGTGTTAGGATTGCTTTAAGGAGTTAGCCAGGAGCTCTTCTCTTCGCTATTCACAGCTGCAAAAGAATTGCTGAGAGCCCTGGATGAAGCGGCCTTTAGCAGATATTGAATGTGTCAATACTGCCTTAAAGGATAAGTTTGCTTTTAAAAAAAATAAATGCACATTTTTTGTGCATCCTTTTTTTTTTTTGGAGCCTACAGAGAATATCAGCAGATCATGGGTGCAACATGCTCCATGCAGATTGTCAGTACAGGAAGAATCAATGAACTACGAGAGCGTTCAAGCCATCTACTGCAGTGGCAGACAGTAGTTGAAGTTCACAGCCACGCGGTTTTTAAATTGTGACAGCAGGTCTGGGTGGAGGATCCTGCACCCACTGTCACAATGGGGAATCAGGTTGGGGTGCGGGTAGGTGCTTTAGTAACATGTAATATGTTACACCCTGAATATGGTTGTAGCATGTTATTGAAGGTGAACTTCTCCTTTAACCACTTGCCTACCAGTGACTTACCCATATGTCGCTAGACTTCAAGTGGTTATACCAGGATGATGCCTGCAACTGCAGGCATCATCCTGGTACTGTTTTTTAGGGCCAACGGTTGACTCTCTTGTAAAAGCAATCCTAGCGACTAACAAGCAGCGGGAGGGTATGTCACCCACTGCCTTTCATGGCTTTACTGGGATCTCTCGTCCCACCAGGAGTGCAATCAACCAGCCAGCACTTCCGCTGACTGATCATAGAGCCAAGCAAAGACCCAATTGGCTTTGTTTGGCTGTATGATATAGTAACCCTAAAGCGATGTCGTCACATAAATTCTGGGTTACGCGAATGTAACTGGCGCCATTTTTAAAAATCAAAAGCATTTGATTTTCCTGATCTTGGTGTGATCAAATGCTTTTAAGTGCAGAGGAGGGATATGGGGTCTTGTAGACCCCAGATCTCTCCATAAAAAGAGTACTTGTCTCATGCATATTAGTGTCACAAGGGATGTTTACATTCCTTGTGACCCCAATAAAAGTGATAAAAAAATAAATAATTTATAGTGCCCCCATGTTTGTGCACAAAGGCAAATGCAAACAGTAATTGTCCCACACATGTGAGGTATTACCGCGAAACTCAGATCATGGGCAGTAATTCTAGCACCAGACCCCCTCTGTCAATCTAAAGTGGTAACCTGTAAAGGCTTTTAAAGTATTGCCTATGGATATTAAAACGTACGTAGTTCGTCACCGTTGCACAGGGGTGCACCATTTTAAAGTGTGATATGTTTGGTATCTATTTACTTGGCGTAACATCATCTTTTATATGTTACCAAAAATTGGGTTATGTGTGGTGTTTTTTTGCATTAAAATTTTAAAAAGTATTTTTTCCAAAACAAGTGCGTTTGAAAAACTGCTGCGCAAATACTGTGTGACATAAGAAATTGCAAAACCTACTATTTTATTCTTTAGGGCCTTTCAACAAAGACAACAGGCAGAGCAGCCAAACCGATCCTCTAATGGCATATTCATTCAGTAATACTAATGGGCTCAGCAGCCCTCCCTGCAGCTGATTTTGGTTGACAGGCAGAAGCTTCATCACTTTCTTATAAAATAAGATTTGCTTAAATTGTTACTAAACCCAGGACCCTGCATTCACTATATCTGTTCTCCCACAGAACATGGAAATGCAATTATTTATTTAGTAGCCTCCCTGGCGGTTTTCCCGAGTATGGCTCGGGGTTAAAATTCAGTCCCATTAGCGGTAACCCCGAGACACACACGGGATCGCATTGCAGGATCCTGGTGCGGCGTTACTTACCTTGTCCCCAGGATCCTGCGATGTCCCCCGCAGTGTCCGTGGGCTCTGTCACCTCCTCTCATTGCCATGCTCCGTTCCCTACGAGCGTCGCGACGCACGGGGGCGGAGCCTGGCGGCAAATTCGAAAAATTGTAAAAATCATAACACATACAGTACTGTAATCTTACAGATTACAGTACTGTATGAAATCATTTCACATCCCTTTTGTCCCCAGTGCTTTGGCCCATGCCCTGCATGCAGTTTTATATGATATATACTGTTCTTTCTGCCTGGAAACTGGAGATTGTCCATAGCAACCAAAAAGTGTCCCTTTACATCAAACGTGGCTTTAGATCAGCTAGAAAACAGAGATAGTAAATTAGAATACTTGCAGAATTGAGCGATAGTGAATCGTGGGGAAATTTATTTTATTATTATTATTATTTTTTTTTTAATTATTTATTTTTATTTATTATATTATAATTCATGTTTTTGTGTTTCAAACTTTATCATACCCGGGATATCTACTAGACTCTTGTTTGGACAGATTTAAGTGTGTTATTGTTAAGAATTACAGGCCTACAATATAAAACGCCAAATTTCCATGCAAAATAATTGTACCGCTTTCAGCACCTAAAATCTGAAATAATCATACCATACCGCCAGGGAGGTTAAGTAAATATAAACCGCTAAATACCTTTTCTCATCAGCAGTATATAGCAGTCTTATGACTGCAATCAGTGTCTGGTTAAAGCTTGTAGGAGGAGTTTTCATTCTCCCCTGATTGTGCTATGAGGCTGCAGTACCCCTGGCCCCTCTGTCCGGACAGTGCTGATTGGCCCTTTGCTGATCGCATGCACTCTCCCAAGAAAAAAAAACTAGCAATACGCACAAAACTGAGAATGTGCAGCTAGTTCACTAGCCTCTGTTCCATCAGGAGATGGACTGGGGAAGAATGGGAGGAACAGAAAAGACACGATCAAACAGCCTTTTTACACAATGCAGAGGATTAACCCCTTACAAGGTGAGTGTAACTAGCATGCTTTACTGCATATACAGACTGATTTTACTGTTGTGGGCTTAGTAACACTTTAAAGGGGTTGTAAACCCTTGTGTTTTTTCACCTTTATGCATTACAGTGAAAAAACTCCTGTCACTGACCAGCCCCCCGTTTTACTCACATGTGCTCATTTGTTCCCACACCGGAGACACGCTCTACCTCTCTGGCCGGGGTTCTCGGCTCTTGATTGGATAGATTGATAGCAGCGCAGCCATGGGCTCCCGCTGCTGTCGGTAAGCGCTTCTCCTAGGGGTTTTACCGATACGGGGAGGAGCCACGAGCGCCATTGGGGGACCCCAGAAGATGATAATCAGGGCCACTGTGCAAAACTAACCCCACTGAGGTGGGAAGTATATGTTTGTTATTTAAAAAAAAACAAGGGTTTACAACACCTTTAAGCTTCCTACCTTGGTAGCAAGTTATTGGTCTACCACATGTAAGCTGCAATGTTGTAGTATTTTTTTATTGCCATTCAAGCAAATGGGCACAGTATCTAAAAAAGAAAATTGTATCAAAGAGCCATATTTTTTTCTTTTCTGGTGCGAATCCATGGCAGAATACTAAATCCATCCAGTTCATTCCTAGCGTTGTATGGGAATGAGCTGTTGTGTGGGTGTCAACAGTTTATAGCAATGCACTGAAGTAGGCAGGGCTACCACCACAAGTATGTTGCCATAGATTGGCACCAGTAAAAGGAAAATATACTGTAAGTATATGATATAGTTTACCATTTTAGGTACAGTCTATGCTCTTGAGACTGTGCTGGGAGACACGGCAAACCTTCTGGCAATGGTACGTATTGATGTGCCATCCTGGAGGAGTTGGACTGCCTGTGCAACTTCTATAGGGTCCAGTTATCGCATCAAGGTACCCAGTAGTGACACTGATCCTAGCCTGTTTTGGAGGTCAACTCATTTTTGCCCATTTAGTGCACCTGTTCTTTATTCCATTAACTATTGCTGCCCGCGCTATAGCCGAAAGACGGCTGCAGGCCTTAATTGCCGGTCCTGCGTGGCGTGCTCTGTGATCACTGAGTCCATGAGACTCGGCTGATCACAGATCCGAGTAAGAGGTCGATCCCGGCCCCTTACCACGTGATCAGCTGTCAGCCAATGACGGCTGATCATGTGATGTAAACAGAAGCTCGGTAATCAGTATTTTTTTCCCTCATGGAAAAAAAAGCCGATCAGCTTCTAGCAGAGGGACATCGGTTCCTCACACAGAAAGGCGCGGCTGCATTTTCTGTGTCAGCTGCCGGTGCCCACTGTGCCACCTACCAATGTCCACCAGTGCTGCCAATCAAGGCCCATCAGTGTCTCATAATCAGTGCTGCCTATCTGTGTCACCTACCAGTGACCAACAGTGCTTATTAGTGCCACCTATCAGTGCAGCTTCATCAGCGCACATCAGTGAAGGAGAAAAATTACCTGTTTTCAAAATGTTGTAACAAACTATGAAACTGTTTTGTTTTTTTTCTAAATTTTCGGTCCTTTTTTTGTTTTATTTAGCAAAAAATAAAAACCCAGCAGCAATTAAATACCACCAAAAGAAAGCTCGATCTGTGTAAAAAAAAATTATAAAAATTTCATTTGGGTAAATTGTAGCATGACCACGCAATTGTCATTCAAAGAGTGACAGCACTGAAAGCTGAAAATTGGTCTGGGCAGGAAGGGGGTTTAAGTGCCCAGTAAGCAAGTGGTTAAACCAAAGCAGCAGAAACTGATTAACAACCCCTCTGCTACTTAATTGACTTCATGCTATACTCTGATTAAAAAGTGTTCATTTAATTTTTTTGATCAGTGTAATTATATATATATATATATACACACACACACACACATATACTGTACATACGCGCGCACACACACACACACATTATATTACCAAAAGTATTGGGGCGCCTGCCTTTACACGCACATGAACTTTATTGGCATCCCAGTCTTAAGCTGGCCATACACCATACAATTTTCTAATTCAATTTTCTTTAGATTTACCTTCAACTATGTAGTGCAAGGGTCTGCCTGATTGCATACACATTGAAAGGGTTTAGGTTTCACCTCATATTATATGGTTTTGGTAAATCTAAAGGAAAGTTGAACAGGAAAATTGAATAGTGTATGGCCAGCCTTAGTCTGTAGGGTTCTATTTTGAGTTGACCCACCCTTTGCAGTTATAACAGCTTCAACTCTTCTAGGAAGGCTGTCCTCTAGGTTTAGGTGTGTGTCTATGGGAATGTTTGACCATTCTTCCAGAGGCACATTTGTGAGGTTAGGCACTGATGTGGACGAGAAGGGCAGGCTCGCAATCTCCACTCTTAATTCATCCCAAAGGTGTTCTATCGGGCTGAGGTTAGGACTCTGTGCAGGCCAGTCAAGTTTCTCCACCCCAAACTCGCTCATCCATGTCTTTTGCCTCATTTCCACTGAGCGGTTCGGTACGGTACGCTATTTTGAGTGTTTCCATTATGAAAGCAGCCCATACAACCGAACTGAACCGCACCATTCAGGGTCCTGCTTCAGATGTGGGGCCATAGAAAATGGTTCGGTTAGGGCGGAGCTACGATACATTCCACTGATTGGTGGACAGGTGACGCCATGCTAGGCATTTTTTCTAAACCCACGTATGGCCCCTGCCGGTCCGACTTGCAGTGGAAATGCTCACGTGAATAGGCCGGACCATTCTAGGCCTTCCAAACTGAACCGATCCGCTCAGTGGAAATGAGGCATTAATGGACCTTGTTTGTGTGAGCGGTGCACAGTCATGTTGGAACAGGAAGGGGCCATCCCCAAACTGTTTCCACAAAGTTGGGAGCATGAACTTGTCCAAAATGTCTTGATATGCTGACGCCTTAAGAGTTCCTTTCACTGGAACAAAGGGGCCAAGGCCAACCCCTTAAAAACAACCCCACACCATAATCAGCCCTCCACCAAGTGATTTGGACCAGTGCACAAAGCAAGGTCCATAATAAGTGCATAAGTGTAGCGCTTAATTGACATAGCCCTGCCAGAAGCACGGAAATCAGTCAGATGAATCAAAATTTAAGTCTAAATAAACCACAGTAGACCTATACATAAATTACGAAATGACATATGTAATATAAAACATATATGTGACTAAAATAAAAATGAGTGCCGACTGAATTATTAAAGTCCATAAATATCTCAGAAGTCCACAGTGTGCAATAAGTGATTGCAGTCCATATTAGAGATTAAGTAGTCTCGATCCCCACACGAATAGCCAATGTAGTGAATAAGAACTAGGAACACCAATGTGATATGCCCCGTACACACGGTCGGATTTTCCGACGGAAAATGTGTGATAGGACCTTGTTGTCGGAAATTCCGACTATGTGTAGGCTCCATCACACATTTTCCATCGGATTTTCCGACACACAAAGTTTGAGAGCAGGATATAAAATTTTCCGACAACAAAATCCGTTGTCGGAAATTCCGATCGTGTGTGCACAAATCCGACGGACAAAGTGCCACGCATGCTCAGAATAATTAAAGAGATGAAAGCTATTGGCCACTGCCCCATTTATAGTCCCGACGTACGTGTTTTACGTCACCACATTCAGAAAGATCGGATTTTCCGACAACTTTGTGTGACCGTGTGTATGCAAGACAAGTTTGAGCCAACATCCGTCGAAAAAAATCCTAGGATTTTGTTGTCAGAATGTCCGAACAAAGTCCGACTGTGTGTACGGGGCAATAAAGCCGCCACCGAGATAGATGCAGGCTTACCAGATAATTTGAACTCAAAAGAACATACGTTCTATGAGTCAAATGTACTTGGGTTGTCAGCCAACAACAAGGATGGGATCTTGAAAATCCTCCGTGATGGGAACCTGGATAGTCCTAGATCCTCATGGAAAATCCGTCTGTGATCTGTGACTAGTCTATGCTGTACACCTTACAGCAGTAAGGTGAGCTGCTTGCAGACAGAGGTGTGATCACTGAAGACTCCATTTGGCACACACCAAGGTCCATAAAGACAGGGATGAGTGAGTTTGGGGTGGAGGAACTTGACTGGCCTGCACAGTGTCCTGACTGGGGCTAAGAATATGCATGCATCATACATACCCTGTTTCCCCGAATATAAGCCCTACCCTGAAAATAAACCCTAGTTTAGGCTCAGTTCACACTGGGGTGACTTGTGAGGCGACTTAGTCAAGTTGCACTTCATTCAGTGCAATGGGACCGTTCTAATCAGAGCGACTCTGTCACGTACCTGGTAGGTTGTGAGCCTGAAGTGCAGAGAAAGACCTCCCTTACAGTTCCCACTCCCGTTCCCCTGGAATGGAAACAGAGGGTCAAGAGTGAAGAGTGGTATGGGTGCCTGGCAGGATCAACAGCTGCTGGTAGTACAGTAGTGGTGGCACCCTCCTGAATCAGGAACCTGAAGACAGAAACTGAGATGCAGGTAGGACCAGGAACCCAACAGGTAAGCAGGCCGGATGGTGGTACGCTGGACTGGAACCGGAACAACAGCAGGTAGTAGCCTGGAACGCTGGACTGGAACAACAGCAGGTAGTAGCCTGGAACCAGGAACAAGCAGTAGGTAGCAGGCTGGAACGCTGGACTGGAACCAGGAACAAGCAGTAGGTAGCAGACTGGAACGCTGGACTGGAACCAGGAACAAGCAGTAGGTAGCAGACTGGAACGCTGGACTGGAACCAGGAACAAGCAGTAGGTAGCAGACTGGAACCAGGAACAAGCAATAGGTAGCAGACTGGAACACTGGGCTGGAACCAGGAACAAGCAGTAGGTAGCAGACTGGAACGCTGGACTGGAACCAGGAACAAGCAATAGGTAGCAGACTGGAACGCTGGGCTGGAACCAGGAACAACAGCAGGTAGTAGCCTGGAACGCTGGACTGAAACCAGGAACAAGCAGTAGGTAGCAGGCTGGAACGCTGGACTGGAACCAGGAACAAGCAGTAGGTAGCAGACTGGGAGCCGGTGTATACAGCGGAGGGTCAGCAAGCTAGTGGTCGGACAGCAGAGGTACCAGGGGTAATGCAGAGGGATGGTCAGGCAAGCCAAGAGGGTCTGGTGCAGGCGGATAGCAGGATGGTCAAACAGGAAGCCGGGTCAGATAACAGGATACACAGATCAGATCAGGAAACACTCACAGAACGCTGTAGAGCAGACAGCGGGGATGGAGTGTGACAGGCTGGTTTAAATAGCCCGCCTGACACCAGCGGGAGTGCGCGTGCCCGTGCGTGACCGCACCCGTGAACGCGCGCGCATGCGCAATGAAACCCGTGACCGAGTTCCCGTGCGCCTGGGACGCTGGTTACTGGCAGGATCTTCATGACAGACTCAAGTCACTCCGAATTAGAAAAAAGTTTCTGCACTACTTGGGGGCGACTTCGAAGTGGCTTGCATTGTTGACTTCTATTAAAGAAGTCATTTGCAAGCCACGCTGAGGTCGCACTGCGGGCGGCTTCAGAGTAAGGCGACTTTGAAGCCGCCCCAGTGTGAATCGAGTTAAAGTGGTTGTAAAATCCTATAATCCACTCTATTACAGTGTTATATTATGTACAATGTGTGTGTTTCTGTAATATTATTGTGCCAAATACCTTCTTTACAGCGTCCCTCGGTGCTCACCTTACCTCCCACTGCTCTCCTCTTCTTCTCCCGGCTTTCAGCGAGGGATCTCAGAGCGGGAAAGAGCTCTGGCGGGTCATGTAAGCGCCCAGCAACAAAGGTATTTGGCACAATAATATTACAGAAACACACACATTGTACATGATATAATACTGTAATACAGTGGATTATAGGATTTTACAACCACTTTAAAGCAGTTGTATACCCCTCCTGCATCCATCATCCATCCATCCATGCAGTTTTGGGCACTAGTTCACAAAAAGGATATCGGGTAACTGGAGAAAGTGCAGAGAAGAGCAACCAAACTGATAAAAGGCATGGAGGAGCTCAGCTATGAGGAATGATTAGTGGAACTGAATTTATTTTCTCTTGAGAACTGGATTCTTTCCTAAATGTACATAATATAACTGGATACTAACATTTACAGAGGGAAAAATAATTATTTGATCCCCAACAAATTTTGTAAGTTTGCCCACTGATAAGGCAATTTTTACCTACCTCACTTATATGGTTAATGATACCTAACATAAATGATTAAAACCTTTTATCTATATGAATCAACCCATGAAATTAAGAACAAATTATACCTGGGAGAAAAGGATAACAATCTAATTTATTTAAACTTACTATTGTACAGAAAAGAAACTTGTATTAGTCCGAGGTTAGCAACTATAACATAAATGATACAACCTTAAAAACAATGATGTTACCAATGATATAAAATATTGCTATAATGGTCATACACATACTATCAAGAGATTAATAATGTATTAAGGCAAAATCCTACAATAGAAAAGGTTAGTGAAAAATTAAAAAGAGAGATAAGAATACATTACACAGACATTCTTACGTGTGGCCATCTTTCATCTAGACTGTGAGCTGAAGAGAGCTTTAGCATCTCTAGGCTTTAGTTTTTATGTTGTTAGAATAACCCATTCCGACCAATCAAACCTCAGGATCACCTCATTGGTTCAGAAGTGGTATTGAATCCTGATTGGCTGAAAGTTAATTTCCAGTTAGCCATCATGCTTAAACATTGAACTCTTTTTGGTGCCTCTGTGTCTGCCTTAAAAACAGTTAGCCCTCTTTGATCTTAATATAATCAATTCCGAAATTAGGATATCAGGAGACCCCCAACCAGGTAGTGACACAAAGTCTGAAGAGTAACTTAATTATCAACTGCCTAAAATATTCAACAGCTTTTGAGAACCAGGAAAAAATAAGTATTTTTAAAATATAAGCTGGGCTCACCCTGATATCACAAAATATATAAAGTCCTGTAAAAACACACACATTATATATCTATATATATATATATATATATATATATATATATATATATATATATATATATATATATATATATATACACAAAATGGGGCATGGTAGTTTTTAATTAGAGAGTCCTTTTATTAGAGAGTTCCCTTGAAGATATAAATATGGATTTCAAAATCCCCACCACACCACTTACAAAGAAATGAAGGGTCTATAGTTTTTATCATAGGTGTATTTTAAATGAAAGAGACATAATATCAACCAAAACTTCAGAGACAAAAACACGATACAAATGTTATAAACTGAGTTGCAGTTCAGTGAGTATTGATCCCCAAGCAAAACATGACTTAGTACTTAGTGGAGAAACCCTTGTTGGCAAGCACAGAGATAAGACATTTATTGTAGTTAGTGACTAGGTTTGCACACTAGGGCCACTCTTTTTTTACAGATTTTCTCTAAATTCTTAAGGTTTATTGGCTGTCAGTTGGCAACTTGAAGTTTCAGCTCCCATCATAAATTTTCTATAGGATTAAGGTCTGGGGACTGGCTAGGCCATTCCATGTCCTTCTTCTTGAGCCACTTCTTTATTTCCTTGGCGGTAAGTTTTGCTTCATTGTCATGCTGAAAGACGACCCATCCATGACCCATCTTCAGTATTTTGGCTGAGGGAAGAAGGTTCTCATCCAAGATTTTACAAAACATGGGCCCATTTATTGGCCCCTCTATGTGGCTGTACCTTTAGCAGAGAAACAGCCCCAAAGCATAAGGTTTCCCCCTCCATGCTTGACTGTAGGGATAGTGTTCTTAAAGCATATGTACAGTCATGCCAATACAAATCTAAATGATTTTCTGAGAAGGATTGGGAGAAAGTGCTGTGGTCAGATGAGACCAAAATTGAGCTCTTTGGTATTAGTGTGACTCGTTTGGAGGAAGAGAAAATGCTGACTATGACCCTGAGAACACCATCCCTACAGTCAAGCACGGAGGATGAAACATGATGCTTTGGGGCAGTTTCTCTGCTAAAGGTACAGGCCGACTTTTCCGCATTAAGGGGCCAATGGACGGGGCCATGTATTGTAAAATCTTGGATGAGAACCTTCTTCCCTCAGCCTCAGCCAGAGCACTGAAGATGGGTTGTTGATGGGTCTTCCAGCATGGCAATGACCCAAAACATACGGCCAAGGCAACAAAGGAGTGGTTTAAGAAGAAGCACATTGGCCTAGTCAATCTCCAGACCATTGGCGGCTGGTGCTTGAAATTTTTTTGGGGGGGGCGAACAAACTGAAAAATGCTGGAAAAAAAACAAATTGCAGCCTCACTGCCCATCAATTGCAGCAACTGTGCCCATCAATTACAGCCACTGTGTCCATCAATTACAATGACTTTGCCCATCAATTGCAACCTCACTGTGCCCATTCATTGCAACCTCACTGTGCCCATCCATTGCAGCCACTGTGCCCATAATATGCAGCGCCACTGTGCCTATCAATTGCAGCCACTGCGTCCATCATTTGCAACCTCACTGTGTCCATCAATTGCAACCTCACTGCGTCCAACAATTGCAACCACTGTGCCCAGAAACTGCAGCCACTGTGGCCCCCTGACGGCACCTAACCAGCACAACCCCCCCACCGCAGCACTTAACTAGCACAACCCTAAACCCCTCAGTGGCATTCAACCTGCACCCCCCCCCCCCCCACTCGTCTGCCCAGCACTTACCCCATCTTGGTGGCAGGTTAGGCAGTGGGTGACGGCGGCGAGCTGTGGGACGGGCGACAGGTCAGGCAGCGATGAGCGGTGGGTCAGGCAGCAGCGAACTGTGGGATGGGCGGCGTGTCAGGCAGCGGTGAGCTGTGGGACGGGCAGCGGGTCAGGTGGCAGCGCCTGTGTCCTCCATGCTTCCGCCGTGCGTCTCTTCTTTCCTCCTGCTAGGTAGGAGTCCAATAGGATCACCTGTCCTTTCAGCCAATCAGGTGACGGGTATCAGACCCGTGCTGGCTGAGAGGCATTAGAAAAGCGAATATTCATTTGTTTTTCTAACACACCTGGGTGGGCTCAGAGCACAATGCTCTGCGCCACGAGTCCACCCTATTTTGAAGCCTACTATGGCTCTAATCAGGTGCTTAAAAAAAAAAACCCTACTGCTGTAATTCATACACCTGGCCCCTGCTCCAGACCTTAATTCTATAGAAAATTTATGGAGGGAGCTGAAACTTCGAGTTGCCAAGAAACCTTAAAGATTTAGAAAAGATCTGTAAAGAAAAGTGGACCAAAATCCCTCCTATGATGTGTTCAAACCTGGTCACCAACTACAAGAAATGTTTTACCTCTGTGCTTGCCAACAAGGGTTTCTCCACCAAGTACTAAGTCATGTTTTGCTTGGGGATCAAATACTTATATTACTAACTAAACTGCACCTAAATGTGGAAATTCCGCTTTAAGCACTCCTCGCCCCCTCCTTACATGCCACATTTGGCATGTAATTTTTTTGGGGGGGGAGTGGGTACCTTGTTTTGAGAGGGATTTCCTGAAGCCGCAAGCTGTCACAGCCGGGTGCCCACAGTTGCTATAACACGGCCGCGGAGAGGAGCGAGGCTCCATGCGGCCGCATCGCTGGACCATGGGACAGGCGAGTGTCTGTTTAATAAAAGTCAGCAGCTACACTTTTTGTAGCTGCCTCCTTTAATAAACGAAAAAACAAGTGGAACGCCACTTTAATTTATAGCATTTGTTTTACGTGTTTTTTTGGGGATTTTTGGTTGGTATTCCGTCTCTATCATTTAAAACACACCTATGATAAAAATGATAGACCCTTCATTTCTTTGTAAGTGGGCAAACTTACAAAATCTGCAGGGGATCAAATAATTTTTTTCCCCACTGTATAGGTAAAGTTGATGCAGGGAATATCCAATTGCCTCTCGGGGGATCAGGAAGGAATTTTTTCCCCTGTTGGAGCAAATTGGATCATGCTTTGCTGGGGTTTTTTGCTTACCTCTGGATCAACTGTGGGAATAGAATTGTGTATATGGGATTGTATGATATATTTTTTCTTTTTATTTCCCCTTTTACAGGTTGAACTAGATGGACTTGTGTCTTTTTTTTAACCTGACTAACTATGTAACCGCAACTCGATAGAACACCTTTAGGTTAAATTAGAGCAGAGACTAGGAGCCAGGCCTTCTCGTCCACATCAGTGCCTGACCTCACAAATGCGCTTCTGGAAGAATGATCAAACATTTCCATAGACACACTCCTAAACCTTATGGAGAGCCTTCTGAGAAGAGTTGAAGCTGTTATAGCTGAAAAGGGTGGGCCAACTCAATATTGAACTCTATGGACTAAGTTCATGTGCATGTAAAGGCAGGCGTCCCCCATACTTTTGGTAATATAGGCTATCTATCTCATGTCTATAGAGGGAATGCAACTTCGGCGGCAGCGCAGGGTTTTTTGGCTGGACGGTGTGGTTGTGTGCCGGGGGTAAGCTCGCTTGCTGGTTGCTGCCCACTAAACTCACCTGCCTGCCACACTGACCTACCTGCCTGACATACACTGACCTACCTGACATACATACACTGACCTACCTGACATACATACACTGACCTATCTACCTGACATACATACAGTGATGCTAGTGACACACACTGACCTCCCTGACCAGGAGACTTCATGTGTCCTGCAGCAGCAGCTCAGCCGTGGTGTGCGGTGTGGGCCCATCTTCACAGCAGACAGCCGGAGGAGAACCGAGCGGGTATCTCCCGCGGCAGCTGCATTGTAATTCCCGCCTTTTGGAACCGGCTCCAGAAGGCGGGACCTGCGATGTGACTCGGTGGCGCTCGGGATAAGATTGGTCCCCGCTCAACGGCACTCGGGGCTATAAATAGAATGGTCAAAAAAGGAAATCAAAAAAGGAAAAACCGCGCTATAAAATGATATAAACAATGGTCCAATTGTGAAGTCTCAAATAAAAATGAAATAAATGGTCCCAATTACAGTCCAGGCAAAGAGGATAAGTATGTGATATAAAGATAATTCTTCCAAGGGAAACAGTGATGGCGGACACAGTTAGCAGAACACACCGATATATATTGCGCTTACCAGAAGTAAGCCGTAAAAGGGCGAGTGGCTTAAACCCAGCCTGGGCCTTTAAGTGTACGCTCCAGATGAAACAGGAAGGGCGCCCTCGTCCCGTGGATCCACAAATTATGGTCCGAAAAAATATAACAAAAATATATAGCGTAATATTGTTTACATAAACACCACGCCAAACCAAAAAAGAAGTGACACTCAATAGACCTTAAATCATGTGTGATCATATAAAATCCTATGCTGAATAAATAGGACAATGTAGTGAGTATCATGCAATCATGCAAAAATGGATAGAATCAAAGAGTCAAATATAAAATAAATTATAAATGGGTGAAAAATGCAATGACTCCCCAAATCTGCTTACCAGATATAATTGGACAGTCGACGTGTATAGATCACCCCAAAAATATGTGAAAGATTGTGAGGAAACTCCCACCAGGTGCTGAGAAAGCTAATAGTACGAGCTGCTTACCAGAAGACAGACCCTCATATGCAGATATAGTGAGACCAGGAACCAAACACCAAAGGAGCAGATATTAAACAGACCTTAGGGAATGTCCCCTTACCAGACAAATAAAGCAGAAAGGCAGATGTATCGCGGTCTCAGCCAGACTCCCGAGCGGAACGGTGTAACCACGTCTTGCCCTCTCAGTCCGGACTCAGCTATAGACCCGATTGTGTTTCTCGGTAAAGCTATTGTGCAATGTCTGTTGAATGGCGACAGCTAGTGCTGATTAGAAGCAGTGCTTCTAATCAGCACTAGCTGTCGCCATTCAACAGACATTGCACAATAGCTTTACCGAGAAACACAATCGGGTCTATAGCTGAGTCCGGACTGAGAGGGCAAGACGTGGTTACACCGTTCCGCTCGGGAGTCTGGCTGAGACCGCGATACATCTGCCTTTCTGCTTTATTTGTCTGGTAAGGGGACATTCCCTAAGGTCTGTTTAATATCTGCTCCTTTGGTGTTTGGTTCCTGGTCTCACTATATCTGCATATGAGGGTCTGTCTTCTGGTAAGCAGCTCGTACTATTAGCTTTCTCAGCACCTGGTGGGAGTTTCCTCACAATCTTTCACATATTTTTGGGGTGATCTATACACGTCGACTGTCCAATTATATCTGGTAAGCAGATTTGGGGAGTCGTTGCATTTTTCACCCATTTATAATTTATTTTATATTTGACTCTTTGATTCTATCCATTTTTGCATGATTGCATGATACTCACTACATTGTCCTATTTATTCAGCATAGGATTTTATATGATCACACATGATTTAAGGTCTATTGAGTGTCACTTCTTTTTTGGTTTGGCGTGGTGTTTATGTAAACAATATTACGCTATATATTTTTGTTATATTTTTTCGGACCATAATTTGTGGATCCACGGGACGAGGGCGCCCTTCCTGTTTCATCTGGAGCGTACACTTAAAGGCCCAGGCTGGGTTTAAGCCACTCGCCCTTTTACGGCTTACTTCTGGCAAGCGCAATATATATCGGTGTGTTCTGCTAACTGTGTCCGCCATCACTGTTTCCCTTGGAAGAATTATCTTTATATCACATACTTATCCTCTTTGCCTGGACTGTAATTGGGACTATTTATTTCATTTTTATTTGAGACTTCACAATTGGACCATTGTTTATATCATTTTATAGCGCGGTTTTTCCTTTTTTGATTTATTTTGGTGGGCCCACTTATGACCGCAGCTTGTTTTTTCTTTTATCTTTTCCAAGCGCAGTTTTTTTCTTTATTTTATAAATAGAATGGTACTTACTCGAGACTCTGGGTTTTTTGGGGACCCACTCAGGGCTTCAGCCACGGTGACCCCCCACCCCACCGACGCCACTGATTGTTGCTCATGAGCACCAATTAGATTTAGAATTTCAAAGCATTTTGATCTGACTAGTGTTACACTGGTGTTCTAGTGTTAGGACATAGGCCTGGCCCTGCAGCATTGGTCCAATGGTTTCTGGCATTTCTGGCCTGGCAACAGCTGTGCCCAAGCAGTCTCATAATGTTAGTTCTCTAGCATACTTTGCATCAGTAAGACCACATAACGAAATCAAATTTGCAAAGTATAATTGCCACAACCCTATATCTAATCTAGTACCTTGAAATATAGTAGTATGAAAATGTGGGACTTTTGAAGCGCAACATAAGTTTAATATATAAAACCAATTTTATTACGTAATTCATCTAAAATGTAATATTTGTACATAAAATAATTTAGATGACATTATACACAATCATAAAAATCAATATTGACAGTATGATGTACCTTGTTCACATATGATGATCTTAGAGGCTCGATGCATTTCCTGGAACTAGTCCACTTCCTCAGAAGCCAAAGATACACAATTTATACAGTGAACAATCTAGGTAGAACAATAATCCATCAACAATAATTTTTCTTGTCAAATTTGTTTATTGAATTTTAACAATTAGCATACATAAGTACATATGGTGGCAGCAAAAGAAAAGATCACATATATGGTAATAAAATTGAGTTGTAGTTCCAACATAAACTAAAAGTATTTTTTTTTTTTTTAACAATCAGGAGTGCTTTATTGAGAGCAGTAATACAGTATAAAAATACATACTTTTGTGGAGTAGAAGACATACATTACAATAATTTGTTACATATGCCACATGTTCAATTTCAATCAGTATAGTACATATTAGATCAAAATGTGTGAGTTTGCATCAAGAAAGTTGTGCTTAGGAATCAGGTCCCATTAAATGAGAAATGACGGGGGGGGGGGGGGGGTAAAAAGGGAAGGGGAGGGATAGATTGAGGAACGGGGACGGGGGAGGATAGAGAAGTGGGGGAACCATAAACAGCTGTAGCCAGGTAATTAAAAAGTTGTCCATGGTGACCAAATATTATCAAATTTCCAGGGGTAACCACGACTGATATACGTCAGTTTATATAATGGTAGGGCAGCATTAATTTTTCCTTCCCAGGTGGATAGAGCAGGGGGGTAGAAGAGGTCCATTTACATAGGATTTCCTTTTTGGTATAGAAAAGTAAATATGAGATTAGCAGTTTATTATGATGGGATCTTTGTTCATCATCATGAATACCAAGTAACGCAAGTTCAGGTGTCATAGGGACTGAGAGCTCAAGTCTAACATTTAATTGTTCGAAAACCCCGGACCAAAAGGCCACCAGAGCAGGACAAGTCCAGAACATGTGCATATATGTACCCAGATGTATCCTACACCTGGGGCATTGGGGATCTCTATCAGGATATATTCTGGACATACACACCGGGGTAAAGTACACCCTGTGCAGAAATTTAGTTTGTATGAGCTTATCACCTGCAGAGATGACCAGTTTGGGACCATCTTCCAAGCAACCTTCCCAGTCCTCCCTCTCCAGGGTCGGGATATCCTCCCTCCACGCTTCCCAAAGTCTATCCAATTTTTGTGTATCAATAGGGAGCAGGGTACCATACAGTGCAGAGAGAGGCTTCGTCAGGCCATCGCTGGGCAGGAGTTCTTCCACCAGGTCTAACTGAAGAGTTGGAGGTGTGGGAAACTGGGCCCTAGCCGCGTGGCGAAGTTGTGCATAGCAGAAATACATCCAGCCGGGGAGGTTATAAGTCCTAGTTACAGTAATTGGGGTAGAGTCAGTAAGGGGCCTGCAGGCATGATATCTCTTAATGTTTTTATACCAAATCGTGCCCAGACCTGAGGATCTGGCACTGACCTAAAGTGAAGCAGTTTAAGGTTACCCCATAGTGGCTGGACCGGAGACCAACGTTCTGGGTGGAAGAACCTGCGTCGAGCCATATTCCACACTTTTATCGCCGCTTTCGTTGGTGCAAGGGAGATCCTCATATGCCCTTACCCCCCTATAGGCCAAATTTTGTAGTGCTTGCAGCGAGCCCAGCCGGGCCACCTCCACACACACCACAGTGTTCGAGAGTTTTGCTTCAAACCACCAGTACACTGTAACAAGCATTGCTGCCCAACAATATAACAGAAAGTTCGGAATGGCCAAACCCCCCAGATGCGTTGGTAGGCACAACGTAGTTTTTGCCAGTCTTGGGATGGATCCATTCCATATAAAGGAATTGACTCACCTATCCACCTCCCGAAAGAAAGATGCCAGTATCCACACTGGGCTGTTCTGAAAAAGATAGATGAACTTTGGTAAAATAATCATCTTTAAGATGTTTATACAGCCTATGAGGTTCAATGGGAGTCCTGACCAGGCTTGACATCTCTCCCTCAGGAGGCGGAGAAGGGGTAATATATTAAGAGCATAGTACTGGGCAGCGTCTCTGGTCACCCTCACACCGAGAGATTTAAATTCTGTGACCCATTGTCGTGATGAGGGCCTAGCCGCGGCGATGGCCTGAGTGTCTAAAGGGAAGAGGACTGATTTGGTCCAATTGATCCGTATACCTGATAGGGAACCAAATTTGTCAAATACCTCTAGGGCAGCAGACAGGAATGTTCCTGAATGATTTAGATACAGTAGGGTGTTGTCCGCATAGAGGGATATCTTTTCCTCCAGATTACCAATCTGCATCCCCTGGACCTCCAACGACTCCCTGACTAAAATTGCCAGGGGCTCTAAGGCCAGGGCAAACAGAGATGGGGATAGGGGACACCCCTGGTGGGTAAACCTTGGGCCAAAGCCAAATTGTTGCAGCACCACCCACAGGTATCCCCACTCCACTGAATCAAATTCCTTTTCGGCATCAAGGGAGGCAATAACCCGAGATCCAGCATTGTTGTGAGTCAGGGATAAGTTTAGGAAGAGGCACCTAATGTTTATGTCTGTGCCTTTGCTTGGCATGAACCCGGTCTGGTCAACATGTATTAAACGTTGATATTATCAAGGATAATCGGGTGACCAGTATCTTTGCCAAAATGTTTGCATCCACGTTGAGCAGTGATATGGGCCTGTAAGACGTACATTCCTGCAAGTCTTTACTGGGCTTAGGGATTAGGATGATAATAGCCTCCTCTATAGACTTCTCTATAGAGGAGATCTGTATGCTGGGAGTAGAACTCTGCAGGCAGGCCATCTGCACCCGGGGTCTTCCCGCTCTGTACACTCCCAATTGCCGCTTGGACCTCCTCCAGGGAAATATCCCCATCAAGTTGAGTCCTATGCTTCTCTGTCAATGTGGGAAAGGGAATAGTTCCCAGGTGGTCCTGCAGTTCAGATGGAGTAAAGTGGGTCCTAGACGTGTATACTTCCTTAAAAAATTCAGAAAATCTGCTGTTGATGTCCTCAGGAGAGGACACCAGCTGCCCACGGGCATCCCGAATACTTGCTATGTGCGTGGATGTCGTCTGACCCCTTGCCAACCAGGCTAACAGTCTTCCGTTTTTATTACCATAATCAAAAATGTTCTGTTTAGAGTATAGCATAGATTTTTGGGTTTGCTCTATATTATTTATGGAAAGATCCCCGAGAACCCTCTGCCATGTGTAGTAATTGGTGTCATTAGGGGATTGAAGGTACATTGCCTCACATCTTACCGTCTCACCTTCCAGAGCCTCCAGGGACCGAGAAGCCTCCCTCTGCAAAGAGGATATGCAGGAGATATACTTCCCCCTTATCCAGGCCTTGAATGTATCCCATAAAGTTGCAGCAATAGCGGACTCCCCATTCAGGACCCAAAAATTACAGGAGGGGGGCGTGGCTTGGCGCGCGACGGAGATGGCAGCCTAACAGCAGAGCTCCGTCAGACCCGAGGCCCTTATCGCTATTTCTGCCGAACGAATACCGATAATGCACAAGCAGAACCGCTACTCACAACAATCTCGACTCCGCAGTTCTACAGCTGCGACAGCAGGAAGGAATATCTCAGAGACATTCAAGAATCAAGTGGAGATACAGAGAGTCTCTGCAGGAGGCAAGATAGCGCCGATCCATCACGAGGAAGAACTCAGTGAGGACTCCCTGTCTGCCACGGAGGATAACGGTAGGAGAAGCACAAGACCAGACCTTCCCCTCACATATGCAGACATGTCTGGCTTTGCTGCAGACATCAAAGCCTCGTTCTCTGCAGCTATTACAGATCTTAAGACCAACCTGCTTGTCCTCACTGAAAAGATGGCTTCAGCTGAAACAGCAGGGAGAGGCAGGGACAAAGCACTACTCAGACTGGAAAAAGTTACCTCCTCCCATACCCTCCATTTTATCAAGATGAACAGGCACCTGGAAGACCTCGATAACAGGGGGAGGAGGAATACCGTATTTTTCCGTGTATAAGACGCTACTTTTTCCTAAATATTTTGAATGAAAATCGAGCAGCGTCTTATACACGGTCAGTCAGCCTGGGAGAGAGCCGCGCGGGTGCATAGCTGGTCATAGCGGCTTCCTCCAATCACGAGCCGAATGTTAGTGACGTCAGCTGGAGGTGGGGGCAGAGGTCGAGAGGGCGCTGATGCCATCCCGTTCGACGTGGAGCTTGCGCGGATGCATCAGGGAGCGGAGAGTTTTGACAAGATGTCACACAGTAGTAAGAGAATGTCTTATTCTGCAAAATTCAAACTCAGTGTAGTTAGCTATGCAAAAGAGCATGGGAATAGAGCTGCATAGAGACAGTTTGGACCTCCCCCCACTGAGAGTATGATCAGACAGTGGAGAAAACAGGAAGAGCAACTCCTTAAGATGCCAAAAAAGAAGAAGGCCTTAAGGGGAAAACCAGCAAAATGGCCAAATTTGGAGCAGAGGCTTAAAACTTGGATTTTAGAGCAGCGCCAGAGTGGCTTATGTGTGTCAACCAAACTCATTCAATGTCAGGCAAGAATGTTTGCAAGTGAAATGAAAATTGTTGATTTTACAGGAAAGGCAAAATGGTGCTTCAATTTCATGAGGAGAGAAGGCTTGGCCATGAGAACACGAACAAAATTAGCTCAGAAAATGCCACCAGTTTATGAGGATAAAATCTCCTATGTCATACAACTTAGGAAAAAATATGATTTTAAACCAAGTCAGATTGCAAACATGGATGAGGTTCCTCTCAATTTTGATGTGCCTTCCAACAGAACTGTTGATGTGAAAGGAATCAAAACAGTGGCGATTAAAACAAGTGGCCATGAAAAGACACACTATACTGCTGTGCTTTCATGCTGTGCAGATGGTACTAAACTGCCTCCTATGCTTATTTTCAAGAGAAAAACCTATCCTAAAGAGACCATACCACCTGGCATTATTGTGCAAGTTCAAGAGAAGGGATGGATGAATGAAGACATTATGGCCATTTGGTTTGCAAAGGTTTGGTCCAGAAGACCTGGAGGGCTCTTAAAGAAGCCAGCTCTGCTTGTTTTTGATCAATTCCGAGCACATTTAACAGAAAAGACCAAAAGGGTTGCATCAGATTTGCGAACACACCTAGCAGTTATTCCTGGTGGACTTACAGGTCAGCTACAGCCACTAGATGTTTCAATAAACAAGCCTTTTAAAGTCCTGATGAGAGAAGAATGGAGTAGATGGATGCAAAAAGCAGGTGATAACTTGACACCAGCAGGAAGAGTGAAAAAAACAACCACTACTGAGGTCTGCAATTGGGTCCTAAACTCATGGTATGGCGTCAAACAAGAGGTGATTGTGAAGTCTTTCAAGAAATGTGGAATCAGCAATGAAATGGACGGAACTGAGGATGATCTCACATATATAGACAGTGACTCAGAAGACAGCAGTGATGCACAAGAAGCTGAAGAAATTCTGTCTGGCACTAGTGATGAAGAAGAGAACATTGATGCAACAGAGGCTGAATAAAGTGATATGCTGCATAATATACTGGTATGTAAACTATACCTGCGGTAACAGGAGACCCATTTCCGGACTAACCACACTCCTAGGCTCACCGACTCATATTTTACTGAGGCTCACCATGCAACTAACGACACATCCAAATCAAAGGGAGTCTCCATCCTGCTGAGCAAGGAGGCCTCTTTTGAAATAACTGATAAACTGGTTGACACAGGGGGAAGGTACATTTTCATAAAAGGGACTTGGTACAGAGTACCCACCACCCTGGCAAACGTATATCTTCCCAACACATCCCACCTATTCTTCTGCAAAAAATTGGTGAAGGATTTGGAGGGCTTCAGCTCAGGACGCTTAATACTGGGAGGGGATTTTAATATCCCCCTTAATCCCTTAACGGACACTTCAACATGGAAATCTTCCATAACCTTTAAAATTTTAAAAAACATCAAACGCCTCTTCCACTCTCTACACCTAGTAGACACGTGGTGTTTCTTACACCAGGAGGACAAAGACTTCTCTTTCTACTCGATTCCTCACAATCGCCATTCTAGGATTGATTACATCTTTATTTCCCAAAGGGACCTCCACACAGTTACTGAGGCTAACATTGGGATCCAGACATTCTCGGACCACGCACCCATATCCATTAGCTTAAACTTAGAAAACACACCCACTAAGTCTAATATATGGAGACTAAACTCTTCTCTTCTCACTGATCCACTCCTACAACCAAAACTACATACAGCCCTGAAAGAATTTTTTGAGCTCAATAAGACGCCTGGCATGGATCCTCTGACTATTTGGGAAGCCCATAAATATTCCATGAGGGGGGACCTGATCAAACTGGGATCCCAAAAAAATAAGGAAAGAGACTTAGAAATTACTAGGCTTTCACAAAAAATACGACGTCTTGAAACGCTACACAAACAGTCCCTATCTGCCCAATCAGCTACGTCACTGCTGGAGACTAGGAAGGAACTTAAACAACTTCTGGATTCTAAATCCAAAAGGTTCCTTTTCTTTAAGAAAAAGGTATACTATGAGCAAGGGGACAAGTCTGGACGCCTGCTTGCTAGGGCTCTGAAACACACCGCTAACAAACAAAATATTACAGGCATTCAAAACAAAGAGGGTACTGTTGACAAGACCACGGATAAAATAGCTCAACACTTCCAAGAGTTTTATACCAATTTGTATAATCTCCCACCTCAACATAGACCACCCACTCTCCGATTAAATAGGACTCAACTGATACAGGAATACTTGAAAGATTCTGGTCTTCCTTCTATGGGACTAGATGAGGCTATGAAACTTGACAACCCCATAGACTTGTTAGAAATCAAACTAGCAATAAAAGACTTAAAAGCTGGCAAAAGTCCGGGCATTGACGGGTATACAGCAATATACTATAAGACATTTATTGACACACTAGCCACCCATCTCCAAGACGCTTTGAACACCCTATCTGTAACAAGATTAATTCCACCTGATTTCCTATCCGCGTACATTACAGTAATACCTAAACCTGACAAAGACACATCACATTGCTCTAGTTACAGACCCATTTCGCTCCTAAATCTAGATGTAAAGATATTGGCGAAAATTATATCCAACCGATTGAAACCTCTCTTATGCGATCTGAGAGGACCAAACCAAGCGGGGTTTATGCCCGGAAGAGAGGCCAGGGATAATGTTACTAAAACATTGGACTTGATTTATGCAGCTCGCGAGCGAAATATCAAGGGCCTTCTCCTGTCCACGGATGCGGAGAAGGCCTTCGATCGAGTAGCATGGGATTATATGTTTGAAACCTGTAAACACATAGGCTTAGGTCCAAATATGTTAGCATGGATAGCCTCCCTTTATCAAAACCCATCGGCCAAACTCAAAATTAACGGCTCCCTATCAAATAAAGTGGATATACGCAATGGAACCAGACAGGGCTGCCCCCTGTCACCTTTGTTATTTATCATTTGATTAGAACCATTTAATCAGACGAATTATAACCAACACCACTATACGGGGTTTCAAGATTGCAGAGAAAGAATACAAAATAGCAGCTTACGCTGATGACCTTCTATTTTTCATGACAGATCCACATTTATCAGTTCCTTCCCTTTTGAGGGAGTTTGAGGTCTATGGATTTATATCCAATTTTAAAATAAATTATTCAAAATCAGAGGCAATCAATATTTTGCTCCCAGAAGATAAAATGAAGTCAGTCAAGAACAACAGCTCCTTCAGGTGGGAGACACAAGCCATCAAATACCTAGGGGTTTGGTTGACCCCCAAACTAGACTCCATTTACACATGTAATTTCCTACCCCTTCTCAAAACCATTGCAGGAGATCTACTAAATTGGCACAATAAGTATTTTTCTTGGTTTGGCAGAGCAGCTATTTGCAAAATGATAATACTACTCAGAGTCCTTTACCTGCTACGCTCCTTGCCAATCAAAATTCCCCATAGCTTTTTTAAATCTCTCCAGACACTTCAAATGCGATTCATTTGGGCACACAAATCGCCACGCATCAAAGTTACCCTACTAACAAGATCTAAGGCACAGGGTGGAATGGGAGTGCCGGATTTCAAAAATTACTATCATGCAACTCACATAGCAAGGATTCTAGACTGGCATTGCCACGCAAACATGAAGGACTGGGTACCCTTAGAAAACGAACTAAGTCCAATTTTCTTACATTTTTCTCCATGGATACCTAAACGATACTACGCTAGGAATCTTCCATCAACTAGCCAATAGACCTAGATTCACGTCTTCCCCAGGCCCCCTTACACCACTTCAAAATAACCCGGAATTCTCTCCTGGGATGGGAAACCAAACACTACGACCCTCTAACAAAGATATCCCACTTCTAACGTAAACGATACTACGCTAGGAATCTTCCATCAACTAGCCAATAGACCTAGATTCACGTCTTCCCCAGGCCCCCTTACACCACTTCAAAATAACCCGGAATTCTCTCCTGGGATGGGAAACCAAACACTACGACCCTCTAACAAAGATATCCCACTTCTAACGTACCACTGCGTCAGCAATAAAAGAATAAAAGACCTGACAGTACTCAGGTCTGACAATGACATACCTTCTCTACCCATGTGGACATACTTTCAGATACGCAGTTACCATAAATAATAACATGCACAAGAGACACTTCATCAGGGACCTCACGGAGATTGAGTCGGTGTGCCTGAAAGGAGAACCAGTGTTCAAAACCACCTCAATCACCTATAAGTGGTTACAAAATTCAAAAGAAACAGCAGTGGATAGGTTCAGAGAGAGATGGTCGAGCAGCCTAGAAGTAGACATCACTGACTCCCAGTGGAATAGAGCTTGCATCATGGCTCAAAAATGCTCCCTAAGCACGAAGATGCAAGAAACTGCGTACAAAATTCTCACTCACTGGTACACCACTCCAGAAAAGACACACAAATGGTTTCCACAAACTTCAGATATCTGTTGGAGGTGTAACAAAGAGAAAGGGACACTGTTGCATATTTGGTGGAATTGTGAACAAATCTTACCGTTTTGGAATAGGGTTAAAAGAGATGATATATAGAATCACGGAGACCAAACTTACACTAGATGCAGCCTGCTGTCTTCTTAACATTTCAAGCTTTTCCTTCAGGAAGTATAAAAATTCCCTTTCCAGACATTTACTAAATGCTGCCAAATCCCTAATTCTGCTGTACTGGAAATCAACGAATACCCCCACCATTAAAGAATGGCTACGGGGGATGGGCGTGACCGGAGGCTGAGAGGAAGGGGAGGGCATTGAGAACTCGGACCTAGCTGCTCCTCCTGACGCCCGCCGTCCACGCTGGATGTTTGGATGCCGCAGCGGCTTTCCCCATGCCTGTGACGGCCGGACTCCAGGAAAGCAGGGGAGATCATTAGCGAGCGGTCCGCTCAAAGATCCGGCTGGCGCCGCTGCCCTTGCCGCTCTGGGGACAGGAGACTACAATAGTCTACAGCGCATAGGATCTCCTATTAGATCACTCGTGCTGGCTGACCGCAAACAGGAGGACGCTGCTGGGCAGAACAGCAGACCGGATGGTGGGGTGAGGAAGATTATTCAGGTACGCTTTGTGCTGTATGCTGTATGCCCTGGGGTAACCTGCTTGTGACATCCCTGGAAGACGTGACTCCTGGAAATTTCCCCTTAGGGTCATCTTTCGGTGAGTCCCTGCCTTGATGTGTGGGAGGGAGAATATTAAAGGTTGGGGAAGGTGCTGTGAGGTGGAAAGTGAGCATACGGCTTAGCGCTTCATTGCAAGATCTATTGGGCTTTCTGGAGGCGGCTTTTCCTGTGGGATAATAGTAAATTATCATACTACTTGGGAAGAAGGAGTTGGCAGAGACTGTATAATTGGTATAATCCTTCTGTCCCTGAAGTCCCAAGAGGTGAGGGAGGATAAGATGACCAGAAAGAAAGGAAGGGTCAGAGGAGACCGCAGCACAGGAAGGAGCTGGGGCGCACAATCTGCGTGGCCCCAAAGATAAAGCAGCTCAGGGAGCAGCCACAAAGCTGGAGCGTTTTGCTCATACACCAAACGGCACACCAAAAAAAGGAAGCCAGGCAGGGGGTGCACAACATCAAGGGGCGCAGGTTAATTACCCTGGGGGAAGGAAAAGTCAAGGTCCAGCCAAAATTTGTGTACCTATAGTGACCGAATCAGCGTCACAGACGCATCTGGAAAAGGAAAGCGGCCTAGGCAATGAAGCAATAGAGGATAAGGGGACACCAGAGCAGGAACCATCTTTCACCGCTTTAGAGGAGAGACTCAGCCAGGTGGAGGACGATGTGAACCCACTGAGACAGGAGGTTAAAAGGATGAAGGAACAATTAGACACATGTCTACAGAAAATGGATGAATATGAGATCAGGGCACGAAGGAAGAATGTGAGGGTTCTGGGTCTCCCCGAAAGAAGTGAGGGCAACAGCCCGGTAGAATTCATGGAAGGATGGTTCAGGGACATGTTTGGCAAGGACGCATTTTCTAATTTGTTTGCTATTGAACGAGCACACAGAGTTGCCCCGAGGATTCCATACTCAGGGGGTCAGGGGGTTGGGAGGGTTTGGGGAGGAGGATGCGTGAATGGTGGTATGGAGGGGGGGAGGGAGGTAAGGGGGTAGAGTGGAGTGAAGGAGGAAGTATTGAGTTACACAAAATGAACTCACACAAAAAGTAAAGGCACTAAAATTTCAAATATCAGCCACAATAGTTTTGGAAATTGAGAATTATTTTGAGTTAAGATATAGGAATAGGTGATGGTAGGCACAAAAATAGGTAGGAGGGTGACCTCAGGAATATTCAAGTGTGTGAAGGTATGTTCATGGAATGTGCGGGGGGTAAAAGATGTTTGTAAGAAACAAGCAATTTTCTCTATGGCCAGAACAAGGGATGTCAGGATACTCTGTCTCCAGGAGACTCACCTAGATAAGGATTCAGTCAATACTTTAAGGAATAGGAGCTATCAAGAGCAGTATCACTCAACCCACACCTCGTATTCGAGGGGGGCGAGTGTGCTGATAAACACTGGATTGGTTTTCTCCTGTAGACAGAGCAAACTGGATAAGTATGGTCGGTATGTTTTTCTCTATTGTGATATTGAGGGGCGGGACTGTATCCTTGCAAGTGTATATATTCCTCCACCATTTAAAACAGAGATACTCAGCGAATTGATAAGTTTTATAGCGGATAAACCTGGGGTGCCGGTTATAGTGACGGGAGACTTTAATATGGCCATGAACAATTGCTTAGATAGATTCCTGACAGGGTTGGCTCCTGGAGGGTTATCTAGGGGCCCGCTCCTCCAATTTTGTGAGGAAGTAGGATGGGTGGATATCTGGAGGAAGTGGCATCCGGGTGAGAGGCAATATTCATGCCACTCGAGGATGCGTGCCACTTTATCCAGGATTGATTTGGTGCTCTCTAATGAGGAAGCTCTGAGAATAGTAGAAGGGGTAGATTATGAGCCAAGGGGGCTCTCAGACCATTCTCCAGTAGTCATTTCAGTTAGAATGGGGTTGAGCGCTGGACGAGGGGAGTGGAAATTGAACCCCTTTTGGCTTGAAGTAATTGAGGACAATGGAGGGATGGTTAGCAACCTGAAAGAGTTCATAAATTTGAATCTAGGATCCGCCCCGCTAGGTATAACTTGGGACGCCTTGAAGGGGTTCCTTAGAGGGGTTCTTATACAGAAAATCTCCTATGTCAAAAAGAAGGCACAAGTTAAGCAACATAGAATAAGGGAAAAGGTGAGGGAGGCAGAAGATAGATACTTGGAAGAGCCAACTACAGTTAGATACAAGGCCTGGGTAGAGGGTCAGGAAGAATATAGAAAATTAGTCCTGGAGAAAGAGGAAAAGAGTAAAATGTTCCAGAAACAGAATTTTTTTGGTGAAGGGGAATTAGTGGGTAGAACTTTGGCCTTGATAGCCAGGGCAAACGGCCCCTCATCCACTATACCAGCAATATGGGATAGGGACGGGAGCACTATAAGAAATACTCTTGGTATAGTGGAGGTGTTTAAAGACTATTATGAAGGTCTGTATAGGGCCCCACAGTTGGATGTAGAAGGGGAGATGTGGAAGTTCTTTGGAAAACTGAAAATAGTTTCGTTATCTAGCGAGGAGAGAGATGCCCTGGAAACCCCGTTGACACTGGTGGAGCTGCAAAGAGTGGTAAAGGAAATGGCGAATCAAAAAGCGCCAGGACCTGCCGGCTTACCCGTAGAAATTTATAAGAAATATGGGGAGGTTTTGCTCCCAAAATTATTAGAAGTTTTGAACGGAGCTGTGGCGGAAGGTAGTTTGCCCATGTCCATGACAGAAGCCACGATTATAATTCTGTTAAAAGAGGGGAAGAACCCGTTAGATGTAGCCTCATACAGACCAATCTCACTTCTATGTACAGATGTCAAGATTCTGGCTAAAACCCTAGCAAACAGGCTAAAAAAAATAATTCCTAAAGTAATACACGCGGATCAAACCAGTTTTATACCGGATAGATCAGTGAGTATGAATATCAGGCGAATGTATGGTAACATACAAGTACCTACGGAGAAAGAAGGTAATAGGGCTATCTTATCATTAGATGCGGTCAAGGCATTCGATAGCCTTGAGTGGCATTATCTGTGGAAGGTACTGGCAGAGTTTAAATTTGGCCCTAACTTTGTGAACTGGTTGAGTCTTCTATATGACAAACCGAGAGCCAGAGTTAGGGTCAATGGTGAGTGCTCTGAGTGGTTCCAGTTGGGGAGGGGGACGAGACAGGGGTGTCCATTGTCGCCTCTGCTCTTCGCCCTTGCACTGGAGCCTCTGGCAACCGCTCTAATGCCGCGTACACACGGTCGTACTTTTCGTCTACAAAAGTCAGACAGCCTGTCCGACAGACTTCCGGCAGACTTTCGGTGGACTTGCGGCGGACTTGCGGCCTACTTTCTAACGAACGGACTTGCCTACACACGACCACACAAAAGTCGGTCGGATTCGTACGTGATGACGTACACCGGACTAAAATAAGGAAGTTCATAGCCAGTAGCCAATAGGTGCCCTAGCGTGGCTTTTTGTCCGTCGGACTAGCACACAGACGAGCGGATTTCGGGGTCCGTCGTAGTTACGAAGTAAAGTTTTGAAGCATGTTTCAAATCTAAAGTACGTCGGATTTGAGGCTAAAAAAGTCAGTTGAAAGTCCGGAGAAGCCCACACACGATCGGATTACCAGCCAGCTTTAGTCCGTCAGCGTCCGTTGGACTTTTGTAGACGAAAAGTACGACCGTGTGTACGCGGCATAAGAATGCCGCAAGAAATTCAGGGTTTTAAAAGTAGGGGCGCAGAGGAGAAAGTCGCAATGTATGCGGATGATATCCTGTTATTCTTGGAAGATATACAAGCCTCCTTGCTAGCAGCCATGAAACTGATTAAAGAATTTGGGCGCTTTTCGTGTTTGAAGATTAATTGGGAAAAATCAGCTTTGTTACCGATAGATCCCCTGGTAAATCCCCTCCCAAGACAGGTAAGCTCTATAAAAATCGTAAACCAAATGAGATACCTGGGGGTAAATATAACCAAATATCCAAGGCAGTATATAACAGGCAACGTAGTACCATTAATGGTAAAATTAAAGCAGAAGAGCCGGGTGTGGGGTGGTCTTCCTCTCTCGGTCGCCGGTAGATGTAATCTTATTAAAATGATATGGATGCCACAAATTTTGTTTGTATTACACAATTCCCCCGTCTGGATTCCAAGGCATTGGTTTAGGAAACTGGATAGTTTGTTCAGGGAATTAATTTGGAAAAATGGAGTGGCAAGGATCGGCCTGAAGGCACTGCGGCGGCCGAGAGAGGCGGGAGGCCTGGCGCTACCAGACCCCTGGAGTTATTTTCTAGCAGCTCAAATACAGTTTATGAGAGGCAGCAACTTGTCCGAAGAAAGAGTAGGAAGAAATAGTATATGGATTAATAACATCAGTCATGATACAGAGGTGGAGGCAGTGGAGGCCGAATCTTTTGGACATAGCTGCCCCACAATTCAGTTAATGATAAGATGCTGGAAGACAGGAAAGGCTGTATTGGGATACTCGGGGTTCTCTGAGTTCTCCCCGATATGGAACAACAAAAATTTGAAAGAGCTCAGTGGGATGGGGAAAATAGAAGAATGGGATAGGAAGGGTATCCACTGCTTGATGCAACTGTATAGGGCAGGGAGGTTGAAATCATTTCAAGAGATTGGAGAGGAGTTTGCAGTGCCTAACAGATTGTTTTTTGGTTACTTGCAAGTGAGAAACGCCCTGGAGGTACAATTTAAAGGCAAGGAGATAGAGTGGAGTGAAATGCCCTTGTTAAGGAAACTGGTAAATAATAAGGGATCTAAAGGGCTGATCTCAGAAATGTATAGGAGTATAATCAAGGCAGGGCAGGAAGGGGAGGTGGAACCCAGGAGGAGAATTAAATGGGAGGAAGAGATCGGTACAATAACGGAGGAACAATGGAAGTTTAATCTGGCATTAGGACCAAGGGTATCTCTATCACCGTCACAGGGGGTCTCTCATTTGTATTTGATTTATAGACTTTATTATACACCAGAAAAATTATTTAGGTTTGGAAAGAGGCAGGATGTGAAATGTCAGCATTGCGGAGATGGGAGAGGAGACCTGATACATATGTTCTGGCGATGCCCCAAGCTATATAGGTACTGGGAAAAATTAGTGGAGGAAATTAACGCAGTATTCGGGTCTTCATTGGTGATGGAGGCTCGAACCTGCCTTTTGAGTTTATTTGAGAAGAATGATATGCTGAAAGATACTCAGACTGCAATCATAAGATGCCTGTTCCAGGGTAGGAAAATTATAGCGGGGAAGTGGCAGGCAAAAGAACCCCCAACAGCAGGAGAATGGAGAAAAGCGGTTAAGGATACGATCATAAAGGAGGAATTCTGGTATAGAAGGAGAGGCAGCTTAAAGAAATATAAGAGTATATGGAAGTTATGGTTGGAGTATGAATGGGTTGGATAGGTATAAGAGCATTAGGTTGAATGGGTGGTGTGCACATGGGGGGAGAGGAGGGTGGAGGGGAACGGGGTGATGGGGGGGGGGGTTTGAAGGGAAAATGGAGGAAAAGAATGTTTATGGATACCACTGTAGACTGTATATGTGCTGTCTTATAGTATTTGCTCTGTTGGAGGAACTTTTTATTTTTAATTCAGATGATTAGAATTATTAAAGATAAGTTGAATATCAGCCACAATGATGTGAAAAAAAGAGATGGGATAAATTTTGATTTCCAAAGTTGAAACATCGTCTCTAAGAAGAAATTTCGCTGAAGTGGTAATGGAAGACACTAATGCCGCGTACACACGGTCGGACTTTTCGTCTACAAAAGTCAGACAGCCTGTCCGACAGACTTCCGGCAGACTTCCGGCAGACTTTCGGCGGACTTGCGGCAGACTTTCTAACGAACGGACTTGCCTACACACGACCACACAAAAGTCTGACGGATTCGTACGTGATGACGTACACCGGACTAAAATAAGGAAGTTCCTAGCCAGTAGCCAATAGGTGCCCTAGCGTGGCTTTTTGTCCGTCGGACTAGCACACAGACGAGCGGATTTCGGGGTCCGTCGTAGTTACGAAGTAAAGTTTTAAAGCATGTTTCAAATCTAAAGTACGTCGGATTTGAGGCTAAAAAAGTACGTTGAAAGTCCGGAGAAGCCCACACACGATCGGATTACCAGCCAGCTTTAGTCCGTCAGCGTCCGTTGGACTTTTGTAGACGAAAAGTACGACCGTGTGTACGCGGCATTAGGCCCAGGCTGAAGAAGAAGTAGACCGATACCATAACACATGGTCCCTGTGGTTCGTGTATAGATACTCTCTAGACTTTGAAAATGTAAATGAATGATTACACACCTGGGGTACTAACTGAAATTTATCTAGATTTCTGGTTGTTCTTGGATTTAGATCCAACTTGACCCACCTGGTTACACTAACTCTGTGAAAACAATATAGTGATACACGTCGCTGGCATTCATCTAGTAACTTTTTGGACTGCCCTCTCCTTTTTCTATCTGATTCCCCTCTTGAACTTTCCTGCCTAGTCTTTTCTCTCATTCTTATTTCTTATTAAATATCAACCCCAGACTGAATATAATATGATCATAATTAACAATACTATGAGAATAGTTGTGTTGATATACTTTTTGTAATACCTCAGCTCATCTGGCTTTGACTCATCGACACTTTGAAAACTTTTCTGTACTTTGTTACCTTCTTAAGTATGTATTTGTTGTAAGTATATCTGTAAGCCTTAATGGAATTCAGTTTGTAAACTTTATTTTCATTAATAAAAACCTTTAAATGGAAAAAAAAAAAAAAAAATTACAGATGGCTTCCATCATGGATTCTTGTATCTGAACGTCTATTGCCCAGAACCTGGACAGACGCCACAGTTTCAACCCAGGGGGTTTGGCTAGAAAGATGGTAATATGGATAGGGGCATGATCCGAGATTCCCCGGGGCTGGTGTTTTGCCTCTCTTGTCCAGCCTAGAGCCCCAGTAGAGGCGTATGCCAGATCTATACGGGATAGTGCCCGGTAGGAGGTGGAATGGCATGTACAGTGGGGACGGAAAGTATTCAGACCCCCTTAAATTTTTCACTCTGTTATATTGCAGCCATTTGCTAAAATCATTTAAGTTCATTTTTTTCCTCAATGTACACACAGCACCCCATATTGACAGAAAAACACAGATTTGTTGACATTTTTGCAGATTTATTAAAAAAGAAAAACTAAATTATCACATGGTCCTAAGTATTCAGACCCTTTGCTGTGACACTCATATATTTAACTGTGCTGTCCATTTCTTCTAAACATCCTTGAGATGGTTCTACACCTTCATTTGAGTCCAGTTGTGTTTGATTATACTGATTGGACTTGATTAGGAAAGCCATGCACCTTTTCTCACAGTGCATGTCAGAGCAAATGAGAATCATGAGGTCAAAGGAACTGCCTGAAGAGCTCAGAGACACAGAATTGTGGCAAGGCACAGATCTGGCCAAGGTTACAAAAAATTTCTGCTGCACTTAAGGTTCCTAAGAGCACAGTGGCCTCCATAATCCTTAAATGGAAGACGTTTGGGATGACCAGAACCCTTCCTAGAGCTGGCTGTCCGGCCAAACTGAGCTATCGGGGGAGAAGAGCCTTGGTGAGAGAGGTAAAGAGGAACCCAAAGATCACTGTGGCTGAGCTCCAGATATGCAGTCAGGAGATGGGAGAAAGTTGTAGAAAGTCAACCATCACTGCAGCCCTCCACCAGTTGGGGCTTTATGGCAGAGTGGTCCGACAGAATCCTCTCCTCAGTGCAAGACACATGAAAGCCCGCATGGAGTTTGCTAAAAAAAACACCTGAAGGACTCCAAGATGGTGAGAAATAAGATTCTCTGGTCTGATGAGACCAAGATAGAACTTTTTGGCCTTAATTCTAAGCGGTATGTGTGGAGAAAATCAGGCACTGCTCATCACCTGTCCAATACAGTCCCAACAGTGAAGCATGGTGGTGGCAGCATCATGCTGTCGGGGTGTTTTTCAGCTGCAGGGACAGGACGACTGGTTGCAATTGAGGGAAAGATGAATGCAGGCCAAGTACCGGGATATCCTGGATGAAAACCTTCTCCAGAGTGCTCAGGACCTCAGACTGGGCCCAAGGTTTACCTTCCAACAAGACAATGACCCTAAGCACACAGCTAAAATAACGAAGGAGTGGCTTCACAACAACTCCATGACTGTTCTTGAATGGCCCAACCAGAACCCTGACTTAAACCCAATTGAGCATCTCTGGAGAGACCTAAAAATGGCTGTCCACCAACGTTTACCATCCAACCTGACAGAACTGGAGAGGATCTGCAAGGAGGAATGGCAGAGGATCCCAAAATCCAGGTGTGAAAAACTTGTTGCATCTTTCCCAAAAAGAATCATGGCTGTATTAGATCAAAAGGGTGCTTCTACTAAATACTGAGCAAAGGGTCTGAATACTTAGGACCATGTGATATTTCAGTTTTTCTTTTTTAATAAATCTGCAAAAATGTCAACAATCCTGTGTTTTTCTGTCAATATGGGGTGCTGTGTGTACAATAATGAGGAAAAAAATAAACTTAAATGATTTTAGCAAATGGCTGCAATATAACAAAGAGTGAAAAATTTAAGGGGGTCTGAATACTTTCCGTCCCCCTGTATACTCCCTGTCCCTAGGGTGGAAGTGCCACCATACATCAATAAGAGCAAAGGTATCTGCCCAATTCGGCAATTCTGAGGAAGGGCGTTTCCTGTGTGCAGTCTATCCATGTCTTGTGAGGGCACCATGTTAAAATCACCAAGTATAAAGACCTTCTGCGTATTAAAACCCATAACAATTTGCATGTCATATAGCAGTTGCACAGTTGCAGGGGGAAGTATAGGGGGGGGGGTATACAGGGGGGAGTATACAGGCCCACCAGTACCATTTGCTTAGTATACACTACCACATGTATAATCACAAACCTACCCCCAGGGTCCGTTCGAATATTCGTTATTTGGAGTGGGAGGGATTTATGGACCAATATGCTTACCCCCCTAGCATAATTAGAGAAGGTAGAGTGATAGTGAGCTCCCACCCATGCTCTCTTAAGGCCAAGGATTCTATTACCAATTAAGTGGGTTTCTTGGAAGACACAAATGTGTGGATTATACCGCTGTAGATATTTGAAAACCAAAGATCTTTTAGTGGCTGAATTTAGGGCCCAGACATTCCAAGACATAACAGATACACTAGCCATCAGCTATTGATTGTAGATAATTTGCCATAATCCAGGTATCACCCCATCCCCATATTTAGGTTCCAGGGGCGTAAAGTCAGACCCATTTGCACTTCTCGTTGTGCACAATGTCGGATTATTTGTTAGCACATTATAGACAGATCGAACATGTATGACATCACAACTCCTGTAAAAATAAAGCAACTCCAGATTTAAAACTAGAACACTGAAAACCCTGAATATCTGCAACAGCAGAAAACAACCCCTCCCCACATCCCCAGCCGAGACTGGCAATGTATAATACCCCCAATCCCCAACAGTAACAGTATTCTATAGAGGGCATGCAAGAGGTGTTACCTAACAGGGCAACAAAGATGCTGGTATAAAGTTGTATAGACATTCTCCTGGGGGCCCCCAGGGGTGCAAAACTTAGTTATCTTTGAGCCAATGTACATTGACCCAAGCAGTTGAATCTCAGAAAATAGTAGAACAAAATGAAAAAGAACATTGTGTAAGCAAAACCTGAAGTAAAGATTGCTCACCACCGTGTTTTCACTAAACAACCCACACAGATCAGTCTATTTCCCCAGGGCTGGTATCATGGGTCAGAGTCTGATCAACTAAACGGTGCCTGGGGGAGAAACAGTCATCCAGTGATATGGACAGTTCCATGTGCATCCAGTCTATTGTCTCCAATTGAAAGGGAGAGTTAGCTGTTCCCATTAGCCTGTTCAACAGGGTGGAAGACCCAAGGGTTTTCTCCACCGGCACTTGAAGTAAATAGGACAGCACTACATTTGCACTTGGGTGCAAAAGAAGCAGAAAAAAGGAGTGCAACAAGATCCTAGGCCTTTGTTGTATAAAGTTATCATGCACACCATATCTGACCTGTCAGTAGTGCAGAGATGGCAATATGCCTACATCAATATAAGGAACTAAGTCATCATTATGGTATCCCCAGAGACAGCAGTCCATCCAGTTCCAAGCAATCAGGCAGAACTCATTGCATGAAGCCATAACAGACCTTTAACCTGCAGTGTGAGGCCTGAGTACAGGACTGAGTTGCAGGTTAGCCTCCAGAGTTACCAATGCACTAGGGATGCATTTAGGGTATCTGTTTTGTGCGGCTGAGATGATTCACCAATCCTTAGCTTGCTGCAGGTTCAGCAATTAACAAAGAGGAAAGATATAACTGTGTAGCTGAACTGAAACCGGCTTGCGGCCGATCACTAGCGATCGGGAGGCAGCGTCTCCAGCCAGGCCACAGCATCACGAGGTGTAAAAAATCTGACAGTCTCTCCATCTTGGACCCTCAACCTTGCAGGGAAAAGGACACCATATTTTATGTTTTGCGCCCGGAGTCCCACTTTCACCTGGTCAAATGACCTACGTAGTTTCTGGGTTTCAAGGGAGTAGTCTGGAAAGAAAAGTAAGCTGGCGTTTTGGTATTTTAGCTCACCTGCCTTACGAGCTGCCCGAAGGATCTCATCCCGATCTCTAAAGTTGAGCATCCTGAAAATAAGGGTGCAAGGGTTAGCTCCAGGTGGACCGGGGAGATCCGGTGGGCACGTTCCACCATGAAATAGGGTGAAAATTGTGCTGCTGGTAGAAGGCCTCTCAGCAGGTTCTCCACAAACACTGTGGGATTTCTCCCATCCACACCCTCGGGCATGCCGACAATTCAGAGGTTATTCCTTCTGTTTCTGTTTTCGGCATTGTCCACCTTGTATTCCAGGGCCTTTATCTCCGTTTGGAGGGTGCAGAGCGATGCTGTATGTCCCACCACTGTGTCTTCCGTCTGGCCCACTCGGTGCTCCACCTCCGATACCCTTGAGCGCTGTTTATCTAGGTCCTGACAGAAAAGCCCGACATCCAGCTGCACAGCTTCGATTTTATTTTTTTTAACAACAAGGTTGGTCTTTATTGAAAAAGAATGGCATACACAGTAGTGTCAATCAGAATAGTGAGTGGCCACAAGATAATGCACACATGGTTTACAGGAAGAAACAATTACATAAAGTATATCATAAGTAATTGACTTGGTCTTATCAATGGAATAGGGGGGAGTGGAAGAGGGGGACCGGAGGGAAGGGAGGGGGGGGGGAAGGGGGGAAGGGGGGGGGGAGACCAGCAATACCAACACACTACATGTAGCATTGGAACAGTAGCATTTATGTACTCAACATCCGGGGTCCGTCCAGGGACGCCACACTCTCATATACTTCTGAGGGCACCCTCTGCTTATATAGGTCAGTTTGTACAAAGGTAGGACGGCATTGACTGAATTTCCCCACGCCTTTACCGTGGGAGCGTTACGGGAATTCCATTTCAATACAATCCCTTTCTTGGCATAAAATAGCAGCAATGATATCAACAACTTGGTATATCTGGGTCGCTGGTCATCATCGTGAATGCCTAACAGCGCTAATTCCGGGGTTAATGGGAGCTCTAGTTGTAGACGTGCATTAATACCTTCCATTATTGTGGACCAGTAGATCAGCAGCCTGGGACAGGACCAAAACATATGCATATATGAGCCATCCGGTGATCCACATCTGGGACACTCCGGGGATCTTTCAGGGTATATTCTGTGCAATCTCTGAGGCGTGAGATATGTCCTATGGAAAAACTTGGCCTGTACCAATTTGTCCCTAGAGGATATCACAAGTTTAAAACTTTCCTCAAAACTTTCCTCGTAGGATTCCCTATCCAAGGTAGGGATATCAGCACTCCACCTAGTCCAAAGTATCTCCATCTTGGGAGAGTCTTTCTTAATGAGAGTGAAATATAGGGCCGACAAAGGCTTGGACAGATCCTCCTGGGCCAACAGGTCCTCAACCGCATCAGATGTGAGATCTGGCGGGGTCGGGAACTGCGCACGGAAGGCGTGTCTCAACTGGTGGTATCGGAACAGCATCCACCGAGGAAGGCCAAACATCTTACCCAAATCTGAAAAGGAGCGGATAGAACCGGCTACCACAATATCTTTTAGCAATTTAATGTTATACCTAGCCCAAACCTGTGGGTCCGGGATTGTCCGGAAATGTGGAAGGGAAGGGTTTCCCCACAAGGGACAGAAGGGCGACCAGCTACCTGGAGAGATAAACCTCCTTCTAGCCAGGCTCCATACTGCTAAAGTAGTTTTGGTAGATATCGGCAAGGAGGGGTATGCTGAGATTCCACGATATATCAAATTACCCAATTAGCTTCGATTTTATTAGTGAGGGTGGCCTGGCAGGTTGCAATCGCCGCTATTACCTCCTGGAAGCCCAGTCTCGCCTCTGCCGTCTGCGGTGCCATATTGTGAGCGTGCTTGGGGGAGACTGCCACATGTGGTGCCGCTCTCAGGGCTGTATCTTCCGCACACAACGGAAAACAAAGTCTTTTCCCCCTGTGCCTTGTTCGGTATGACATCCGGAATAAAGCAGGGTGTTTAAGGATGATATAAGCATTCAGGAGTAAGGGTAATTGCTGTATCACCAGCAGAGCCCTGGATCCTGCGTCCTCTCAGATCGGCATCCTGGACACACCCCTCTAAACTAAAAGTAGTTTAACTAAAACAATTTTAGATCTAGCTACTCAAAAGATTACCTCATACATTGTATAAGACAACAATAATTTTTCATCAATAAAGGTTTTTTTCTAACACCACCCATTTTATTGGCATGTCCTCCCAATGCTTGCACAGACCCATCAGACAGGAAACAGGGTTCAACAGTAGAGTAAGAGGGAGACGCCCCCCAGGCCAATGGACCCCCCCCACACACACACACAAAACTGGATTTACAGACATCCCATAATGACTGCTTTACATCTGGCCCTTAGACCTATTCAAAATATAAACATGTATTACCTTGACACTGTAGCGACATGCCTGTGTTGCTTATTATAGTAGGAACATGCCAATGCAGCTGTGCGACTGCCTTTCTGCACCCAGGTAGCTCTGAAAAAATGTTCTAATCTTATTGAGTAGTTGCACCCTACTTCTGCTTTATCTACAAGGAACATGATCCAGGTGGTAAAATCTCATTAAACCTACAAAGGAATATATAAAATAGAAAACAGCAATAATGATACCCCCAAACAATTGTCTAAGTAGTGTGGCAGGTTTCTTAGAGGGGCTTAAAATTACCTGAAAGGCAGTTAGTTGAGAACAATTAGTGGCACTACAGCAAATGGTGATTTATTGATGCAATATAGCCCACCATATTCCCAATCCTGGGATCTCTACATTTTATAAAGGTATAAATTTATATAAGGTATAAAGCATGATCATGCCTATAAACTCATTTATTCCTATTTATTTACAATGCGACCATATTTTAGGACTTGGGCATACCATGCAAATTATGGCCTTAAACTCATGTCTTGCCAGTATCCCTGATGGATAGCTCAATAGTATATACAGTATCTCACAAAAGTGAGTACACTCCTCACATTTTTGTAAATATCTTATTATATCTTTTCATGTGACAACACTGAAGAAACGACTCTTTGCTACAATGTAAAGTAGTGAGTGAATAGCTTGTATAACAGTGTAAATTTGCTGTCCCCTCAAAATAACTCAACACACAGCCATTAATGCCTAAACCACTGGCAACAAAAGTGAGTACACCCCTAAGGTAAAATGTCCAAATTAGGTCCAAAGTGTCAATATTTTGGGTGGCCACCATTATTTTCCAGCACTGCCTAAACCCTCTTGGGCATGGAGTTTACCAGAGCTCCACAGGTTGCCACTGGAGTCCTCTTCCACTCCTCCATGACGACATCAAGGAGCTGGTGGATGTTAGATACCTTGCGCTCCTCCACCTTCCGTTTGATGATGCCCCACAGATGCTCAATAGGGTTTAGGTCTGGAGGCATGATTGACCAGTCCATCACCTTTACCCTCAGCTTCATTAGCAAGGCAGTGGTCATCTTGGAGGTGTGTTTGGGGTCGTTATGTTGGAATATTGCCCTGCGGCCCAGTCTCCGAAGAGAGGGGATCATGCTCTGCTTCAGTATGTCACAGTAAATGTGGCATTCATGGTTCCCTCAATGAACTGTAGCTCCCCAGTGCCGGCAGCACTCATGCAGCCCCAGACCATGACACTCCCACCACCATGCTTGACTGTAGGCAAAACACACTTGTCTTATTACTCCTTACCTGGTTGCCACCACACACACTTGACACCATCTGAACCAAATAAGTTTATATTGGTATCATCAGACCACAGGACATGGTTCCATGTCCTTAGTCTGCTTGTCTTCATTAAACTGTTTGCGGGCTTTCTTGTGTATCATCTTTAGAAGAGGCTTTCTTTCTGGGATGACAGCCATGCAGACCAATTTGATGCAGTGTGCGGCATATGGTGTGAGCATTGACATGCTGACCCCACACCCCTTCAACCTCTGCAGCAATGCTGGCAGCACTCATATGTCTATTACCTAAAGACAACCTCTGGATATGATGCTGAAGGTATTCATAAGGGAATCGGGGGCTTCAGTAACCAAAACTGCAGTGTTTATCCTCATGGCACATCACAGGAAGCACCTCCATGGTTAACAGAGGACAGAATTAAAATTAGACTTGGGAAACTTAACATTAATAAATCACCGGGAACAGATGGCTTGCACCCGAGGGTACTTGGGGAACTCAGTCAAGTAATTGCCAGACCATTGTTCCTAATTTTTACTGACAGTCTACTGACTAGAATGGTACCAGCTGATTGGAGAAAAGCCAATGTAGCACCAATATTTAAAAAGGGCCCAAAATACATCCCTGGGAATTACAGACCAGTTAGCCTAATATCAATATTTATGTAAACTCTTGGAGGGCATGATAAGGGACTATATACAAGATTTTAGTAATGACAATGGTATCATTAGCAGTAATCAGCATGGATTCATGAAGAATCGTTCTTGCCAAACCAATCTATTAGCCTTCTGTGAGGAGGTGAGTTGTCATCTGTATTTTGCAAAAGCATTTGACACAGTTCCCCATAAACGTTTACTGTACAAAATAAGGTCCATTGGCATGGACCATAGGGTGAGTACATGGATTGAAAACTGGCTACTAGGGCGAGTTCAGAGGGTGGTGATAAATGGGGAGTACTCGGAATGCTCAGGGGTGGGTAGTGGGGTCCCCCAGGGTTCTGTGCTGGGACCAATCCTGTTAAACCACTTCCCACCCGGCCTATATCAGAATGACGGCCGGGCAGTGGTTCAGTTATCCTGACTGGGCGTCATATGACGTCTTGCAGGATAACAGCCGCCGCGTGCCCGACGGAAGCTCTTTACCACGTGATCAGCCGTGTCGAATCACGGATGATCACGATGTAAACAGGAAAAGCCATTGATCGGCTTTTCCTCACTCGCGTCTGACAGACGCGAGTAGAGGAGAGCCAATCGGCGGCTCTCCTGACAGGGGGGGGTCTGTGCTGATTGTTTATCAGCGCAGCCCCCCCTTGGATGCCCACACTGGACCACCAGGGAACCCGCCAGGACCACCAGGGAAGCATCTAACATGTGGATGGCCAGGTACATCCCCCATGGCCATCCACATGTGCAAATTAATGCCCAACATATGCCAATCAGTGCCCACAAATGGGCATTGACTGGAACCTCTGTGGCACAAATAAAATCAGTGATGCCCAGCAATGCCACCCATCAGAGTCCATCAGTGCCCATCTGTGCCCACCTATCAGTGACCATCTGTGCCACCCATAAGTATCCATCAGTGCCACCCATAAGTACCCATCAGTGCTGCCTATGAGTGCCCATATTCAGTGCCAGCCCATCAATTTGTGACAGCGCTGAAAGCTGAAAATTGGCTTGGGCAGGAAGGTCTATAAGTGCCTGGTATTGAAGTAGTTAATTTGTTCATAAACGACCTGGAGGATGGGGTAAACAGTTCAATCTCTGTATTTGCAGAGAATACTAAGTTAAGCAGGGCAATAACTTCTCCGCATTATGTGGAAATCTTGCAAAAATATCTAAACAAATAATGGGGTGGGCAACTACATGACAAATGAGGTTCGATGTAGAAAAATGTAATAATGCATTTGGGTGGCAAAAATATGAATGCAATCTATACACTGGGGGGAGAACCTCTGGGGGAATTTAGGATGGAAAAGGACCCGGGGGTTCTAGTAGATGATAGGCTCAGCAATGGCATGCAATGCCAAGCTGCTGCTAACAAAGCAAACAGAATATTGGAATGCATTAAAAAGGGGATTCATTCCAGATAAAACGATAATTCTCCCACTCTACAAGTCTCTGGTCCAGCCGCACCTAGAGTATGCTGTCCAGTTCTGGGCACCAGTCCTCAGGAAGGATGTACTGGAAACGGAGCGAGTACAAAGAAGGGCAACAAAGCTGATAAAGGGTCTGGAGGATATTAGTTATGAGGAAAGGTTGCGAGCACTGAACTTACTATCTCTGGAGAAGAGACGCTTGAGAGGGGATATGATTTCAATATACAAATACCATACTGGTGACTCCACAATAAAGATAAAACGTTTTCACAGAAGGGAGTTTAAGAAGACTCGTGGCCATTCATTAAAATTAGAAGAAAAGAGGTTTAACCTTAAACTACATAGAGGATTCTTTACTGTAAGAGTGGAAAGGATGTGGAATTCCCTTCCACAGGCGGTGGTTTCAGCGGGGGGGGGGCATTGATAGTTTCAGGAAACTATTAGATAAGCACCTGAACGACCGCAACATACAGGGATATACAATGTAATGCAGACATAAAATCACACACATAGGTTGGACTTGATGGACTTTTGTCTTTTTTCAACCTCACCTACTATGTAACTATGTTGAACTTCCAGTGACCAGTATGAGAGAGTGAGAGCGATAACACCAAATTTAACACACTTGCTCCCCATTCACACTTGAGACCTTGGGGAAAATATATATATATATATATATATATATATATATATATATATATATATATATATATGCTTTGCTTCTGTGGATAAAGAGGTGACATCTCGGCCGTGGAGAGGCTCTACCCTGCCTCCAACATTCTACAACTTTGCCCCGGGTGGCACCAAGCTCCATTGATTCTATGCTCATGGCAGTAGAATCCAACATTTCTGGTAAGCGTATTCCATCTATTCGCCAAGTTTGATGACATCCGAATTGACAGTTGAAAAGCAGATAGAACTGACATACGGATTATTCACATTCACTGTGGACTATCTTCATTTGATCATACGTCACTTTGGGACACTATGTTCATATACACAGAGACGTTTTATTTACATATACATTGTGTATGTGTTTTCTAGTGCTACAATTTATCTAATATATATATATATATATACACATACATACATACATACATACATACATACATACATACATACACACACACACACACACTATATTGTCAAAAGTATTGGGATGCCTGCCTTTACATGCACATGAACTTTAATGGCATCCCTCTTAGTCCGTAGGGTTCAATATTGAGTTGGCCCACCCTTTGCAGCTATAACAGCTTCAACTCTTTTGGAAAAGCTGTCCACAAGGTTTAGAAATGTGTCTATGGGAATGCTTGACCATTCTTCCAGAAGCGCATTTGTGAGGTCAGGCACTCATGTTGAACGAGAAGGCCTGGCTCCAGTCTGCGCTCTAATTAATCCCAAAGGTGTTCTATCTTGTTGAAGTCAGGACTAGTCAAGTTCTCCCACCCCAAACTCGCTCATCCATGTCTTTATGGACCTTGCTTTCTGCACTGGTCCAAATCATTTGGTGGAGAGGGGATTATAGTGTGGGGTTGATTGTCAGGGGTTAGGCTTGGCCTCTTAGTTCCAGTAAAGAGAATTCCTAAGGCGTCAGCATACCAAGACATTTGGACAATTTCATGCTCCCAACTTTGTGGGATCAGTTTGGGGTTGGCTCTTCCTGTTCCAACATAACTGCGCATCAGTTCACAAAGCAAGGTCCATAAAGACATGGATGAGCGAGTTTGGGGTGGAAGAACTTGACTTGCCTGCACAGAGTCCTGATCTTAACCCGATAGAACACCTTTGGGATGAATTCGAGTTCAGACTGTGAGCTAGGCTTTCTCGTCCAACATCAGTGCCTGACCTCACAAATGCACTTCTGGAAGAATGGTCAAACATTCCCATAGACACACTCGTAAACCTTGTGGACAGCCTTCCCAGAAGAGTTGATGCTGTTATAGCTGCAAAGGGTGGTCCAATTTAATATTGAACCCTAAAGACTAAAGGCCTGTACACACGAGAAGAAAATCAGAAGTAAAATTACGTCCGATGAACGATCTGATGATTTTCGGATCATTAGTATGGTGCTTTCGACAGTCGATTCTAGTTTTTCGTCAGACAAAAGCTGGATGTGCAAACTATAAAATTTTTGTCGCACGTGAACTGCACATCTGAATTTTCATTTAGTTAGTACAGTTTTCATATGAAAAAAATCGTAAGAGGAAGAGAAAGACTATGCATGCTCAGAAACAAAAGAATACATACAAAACTATTCAAAACATGACGTCACTTCTGGAGTTGTATTCTGTCGTACGAAAATGTTCAAATGGTGAGTAACCTCTTCCCTTTCGACATAAGACTAGCATGCAACAAAAAACGGACGAACAGTCATCTGAAAATCTGATCGTGTGTACAAGACATTTGACAATATAGTGTGTGTATATATATATATATATATATATATATATATATATATATATATATAAAATGAACAAGGATCAACATGTTGTGAGGAATTAGCTCAGTAGCAGGTTGTGCGTGACTCGTGACTCCCTGGATGAGTCTCAGCAATGGTAAAAGGCACAGCAAGACAGCAGGATCTTGGTGAAACACAATTGTGGTTTATTTACAACGTTTGTGTTTACAAAGCGCTGGTATGAAAATGGCAAAAATAAAACAAAACAGAAAATAAACCCTTGTCACCTTGGGCTTATAACTACAAACACAGGAACCTAACTATTTGTCCTGGAACAGCCTACCGCTGTCCAGGCACCTGACTATCACACAGAATTAGAGTCCTTATTCACACAGGCTGGCCATACATAATACAATTTTCTTATACAACTTTCATTTTGATTTACCAAAACCATATAATAGGAGGTCAAACCTAAACACCGAGATCAGGCAGGCCCTTGCACAACATATTTGAAGGTAAATCTAAAGAACATTGAATAAGAAAATTGTATTGTGTATAAGGTCCAGCTTTAGTCTCACCACAGAGCAGTTGCTGCTCCCCAGACTGTCCTACACAGAGATCTGGTTCCAGGGTGGAGCATCCTCCCTAAGCAGCCTGGGAGTTTTATAGAGCCCAGAGTACTCAACCTGCTTCAACTGAGCTTGTCAACCCCAAGCTCATGACATAGCACAAAAAGGAAAACAGTTTCTATACTGCATTAAACTGGGACGAATATAACTCCCATCCTATACACAACCAATCGTTTTTCCTGGCTTCCTGCCACAATGTAAACATGTAGATAAGTAAATCTGTAACAAACAAAACAACTGAACTCCAAATAAGTCTAAGTGCTAGAAGTTTTCGGTTCCCTAGAACTTTTGAGCGCACTCAACAGAATGGGAGAGGGAACCACTTTAAACCAGCTTCCACTTTCGCTGTAGCCGAATGATGGCTACAGTGCTGGCTTACTTTGCCAGGAGGGCGTACATTATATTATTATTATTATTATTATACAGGATTTATATAGCGCCAACAGTGTACACAGCGCTTTACAATATAAAAGGGAGACAATACAGTTATAATACAAGATACAGGAGGATTAAGAGGGCCCTGCTCAGAAGAACTTACAATCTAATAGGGTGGGGTAGGTGGTACAAAAGGTTCTAACTTTGGGGAATGAGCTGATGGAAGTGGTAAAAGATTAGTTAGAGAAGTTATAGGCTTTCCTGAAGAGATTCGTTTTCAGGGATCGCCTGAAGGTAGCAAGAGTAGGGGATAGCCGGACAGGTGGAGGTAGCGAGTTCCAAAGGATGGGAGAGACTCTGGAGACGAGCATGAGAGGAGGAGATGAGAGAGCTTGAGAGTAGGAGGTCTTGAGAAGAGCGGAGAGGACGATTTGGGTGATATTTAGAGACAAGATTGGTGATGTAGCTTGGGGCAGAGTTGTGAATGGCTTTGTATGTTGTGGTTAGTATTTTGAATTTAATTCGCTGGGTGATTGGGAGCCAGTGTAGGGATTGGAGGAGAGGGTCGGCAGACACTGAGTGGTTGGTAAGGTGGATAAGTCTGGCAGCAGCATTCATGATAGACTGAAGAGGGGATAGCCTATGGAGAGGCAGGCCAATGAGAAGGTAGTTGCAATAGTCAAAGCGAGAGATAACAAGGGAGTGAATGAGGAGCTTGGTGGTTTCATTTGTTAAAATGGGGCAAATTTTAGAGATGTTACGGAGGTGAATTCTACAAACTTTTGACAACGATTGGATTTGAGGCTGAAATGACAAGTCAGAGTCTAGGATTACACCTAGTACCCTGGCGTGAGGAGAGGGACTGATGGTTACATTGTTGATTTTGATGGAAAAGTCATAGGGGGGGGGGGGGGGGGGCACGGGCAGGGGGGAATATTAATAGCTCAGTTTTAGAGAGATTTAGTTTAAGGAAGTGGTGCAACATCCATGCTGATATGTTAGTTAGTAAGTTAGTAATGCGAGAGGAGACTGAAGGAGTGAGGTGAGGAGTAGATAGATAGATTTGGGTGTCATCAGCGTATAAATGGTATTGGAAGCCGTGGGCGGTTATCAAGTGACCAAGGGAGGAGGTGTAGATAGAGAAGAGAAGGGGTCCAAGAACAGAGCCTTGGGGGACCCCCACAGAAAGGGGCAATGGAGAGGAGAGAGGAGCAGAGTTGTAGGTGACACTGAAGGAGCGCTGTGATAAATAGGCAGAGAACCAGGATAGAGCAGAATCTCGGAGGCCAAGGTAATGTAGTTTGTTGAGAAGGAGTGGGTGGTCAACAGTATCAAAGGCTGCAGAGAGGTCAAGTAGTAGGAGTATGGAGTACTAGCTGTTGGTTTAACAGTTAGTAAATCGTTAGTGAGTTTTAGTAAGGCAGGTTCTGTGCAGTGCTGTGAGCGAAAGCCAGACTGTAAAGGGTCAAGAATGTTATTTTCACTGAGGTAGGAGCTAAGACAGTTGTAGACTAAGCATTTTAGAATTTTAGAGGTGAATGGGAGCAATGAGATGGGTCTTAAGTTGTTCAGGTTGGTGGGGTCCAGTGACGTCCTCCCATGATTGCGCTGCCCGCGCACCCCCTGTGGCACACAGTCCACGCGCTCTGTGATCGCTGGGTCCTTCAGACTCAGCTGATCACAGATTGGGGTAAAGGGCCATTCACAGCGACCCTTTACCACAGGATCAGCTGTGTCCAATGACAGCTGATCACAATGTGAATACAAGCTGGTTATTGACTTTCCTTTCCTTATGCTGATAGCGGGAGGAGAGGAGAAGAAAGGCGATAACTGGCTTGTGTTAAAGGGACATCTACACTCATAATCAGGGAACTGATTATCAGTGTCCGGATTATCAGTGCAGTCCCAATAGTGCTGCCTATCAGTGCTCACCAGTGCAGCCAATCAGTGTTGTGGATACATTCTGGTGTCACTTTGACTTTGGATAGAAGTAACGGGTGCGTTAAAATTGGTCTTTGGGTGTTGGTGGTGCCTTCCCATCGTAACCCTATAGAGATAATCTTGATGAAAGCAAGAATGTGGGTGGCAGAGACTGTATTTTTTTTCCGCTGCAGAAGATGGGGCAGAGAAATTGGCAGCTACAGTCTACAGCTGGTGGTGTGCTGCTGGTAAATGAGCTGCTAGGACCTTGGACACCCTGTGTTATACCATCATCCCTTTCAGTGGAGGCTGCTGAAAGGTAATGACTCGGTATCGCAGGGGCAGACTGAAGTGGGTAAGGAGGAGGGACAGATTTGTGCCCCTTTTGTGTGGCTTTTAGGTGCTCTTGCCAATGGGCTGAGTGGTTGGATGTTAAATGCCTTGTTAGGCATGTGGTACCCAAATGGTTGGTGTTTTTGCCACGTTTAATGTGCCTGTGACACAGTTTGCAGCTAGCAACAGTGCAATCTGCTGCAGATGTGCTGAAAAAGGCCCAGACAGCTGAGCTATGGGGAGTGGGCCGGGAGATAACAGCTACAGAATGTAATGGAATAGGGTGGCTGCTCTCTACTCTTACTTGATGCCGATCTCCTTGGGGTTGTGCTGCCTCACTTTCAGTTTCCTCCTCTGCTCTATCTGGCACCCAAGTCGCATCAGTGACCTCATCATCACCATCATCATCTCCATCTCCTCCATCTTCATCATTACCACTGGACACAACTTGGCAATACGCTACGGCTTGGGGAACATGAATGCCAATTTATATAAAAAGTTAATAAAGCGCTACCATCAAGAAGAATAAATAAACTAATCATATATAAGTGTCCAGTAAACCACACTAGATATAAATTAATAACTGTTCTTCCAAAATGCTTGTAGATTTCTGGAGATGCTTGGAAAAAAGTCAAATACCACTCATTTGTAAGATAAAACACAAAAGGACAACAATACCCAAATGATCAGGTGTGTAGTCTCTGATGTTGTTCACATGTGGTGGATTGCTTTCAATCCTTCATAGATCGATATCGCTTGAATAAAAGAAAGAACATACCTCATTGCGCAAATAAATAAACTAAAAACGACATGTGGGTAATAAAACACAATTGTACTCACACATGCCCCGCAATAAGATCGCATTTAAGAAGGTCAGTTGCATATATTACCTTGAAAAAGTCACGTGCCAGTGATGTAACGTGTAGGAGTAGTAGCAGTTGCCCCAGTGCTGTGTGAGCAAGAAAAATGCTAAGTGACCTTCTTAAATGCGATCTTATTGCGGGGCATGTGTGAGTGCAATTGTGTTTTATTACCCACATGTCGTTTTTAGTTTATTTGCGCAATGAGGTATGTTCTTTCTTTATTCAAGCGATATCGATCTATGAAGGATTGAAAGCAATGAAGGTATGAAAGCAATCCACCACATGTGAACAACATCAGAGACTACACACCTGATCATTTGGGTATCATTGTCCTTTTTTAGTTTTATCTTACACATGAGTGGTATTTGACTTTTTTCCCAGCATCTCCAGAAATCTACAAGCATTTTGGAAGAACAGTAATTAATTTATACCTAGTGTGGTTTACTGGACACTTATATATGATTAGTTTATTTATTCTTTATAGGATCACATCCTTTATTAGATCACATTATTTATTGGATCACTGTGCTATATTAAGGTTGATGGTAGCGCTTTATTAACTTTTTATATATTTACTTTTTTTTGTGATATCAGCACATAACACAATAATAGCAGTCACTATCATTTGTTCATCTTAACATAATTTTTGGTTCACTATTTGATACAATAATTCACATCAGCGCTTTAGTAATTTTTACACAGTGAATGCCAATTTGTCTACCAGTGTTCCTCCCCCTCTCTAGGCTCATGTTCCTGTCATCCTCAACCTCAGAACCAGTATCTGAATCCAGTAATGGCTGGGCATCATCCAGGAGCAAGTGGCTGATGCTTGGTCAAATAACTCAGCTGTCTCCTCAATGGCTGATGTTAGGGCTATGGCAGGAATAGATGTGGACAAGAAGGCAGGTTTATCCACTCTGGCAACTGCAGGGGACTGCACACTTGTCTCTGCTTGTTTGACAGAGGATGAGGATGATGAGGAAGGTTTAGTAAGCCAGTCCTCCACCTCCTCTGCATGCTGTGGCTGGATAGCACGAGCAAACTCACTAAACAGAGGAAATGATGCCCTGCCTGAGGACTGACCACCATGCCCACCTTTGCCTGTGGACACATTTGTTGCTGGCCCCCTTACAGTGCCAAGGGAACGTCTGCCTCTCCTTGTTGTTCTCCCAGACAGTATTGGGAGGGAGGGGGCGGTGCGTATAAGCAAATGTAAAGGAGAAGTTGAAATCTGTACGTAGATGCACTTTAATCAATGTAAAGAGGGGTTTGGTGCCCATTAATTTGAGTACTCACACTACACAGATACACTCCACAGATACAATATAATATACTGCAATATAATGCGCCAAACATACAGTGATGCACAGAACTATATGGCTTTAAACTGGCAGTGACGCACACGAAACGATATGGCATTAAACTGGCAGTAACGCACAAAACTATATGGCGTTAAACTTGCAGTAACGCACACAGAACTATATTGCGGTAAACTGGCAGTACCGCATGCAAAACTATATGGCGTTAAACTAGCAGTAACGCACGCAATACAATATGGCGTTAAACTGGCAGTAACACACGCAATACGATATGGCGTTAAACTGGCAGTAACGCATTCAAATAGACAGTGTTCAACCATCACTACACTGAAGCTATCTGAACTGTCCCTACTCTAGCTATATACTAATGTCAAGATTTCTGACACGGTCTCACTACACTACACTGAAACTATCTGAGCTGTCCCTACTCTATCTGCACACTGTGAAAAGCTGAATGATGGTCCTTCTCACTACACTGACACTATCCCTAGATGGACACAAAACTAATATTCTACACTGACAATTGAAGCAAGTAGCACAGTATAGCACACTAACTAATAGCACTGAACCGAGCCCTGTTCTATCTCTCTCCACACCAAAATCACATTGAAAATGGCTGCCATTGAAAGAATACTTTTATACTGTGGTGCGGGAATGAGCCATGATTGGATAAAGTCATGATGACAGTGTCCAGTCATGACTTTGACAGTGCTCTGTGCCCTGATTGGCTGAAGCTTTCACTGCTTCAGCCAATCAGGCCTTGTAATGCACTGTTCAACGCCACAATGCATTGTGGTCGGTTCGGGGGGCCGAACAAACGGTCGAACGTCCTGTTTGTTCGGCTGTTCTCTGAACGTCCGAACAACGAAAGTTCAGCCGAAACTTTTGCTCAGGCCTAACCGCTCGCCCATCACCTATCAGTGCCGCCTATCAGAGCCCATCAATACCACCTATCAGTGCAGCCTCATCAGCACACATTAGTGAAGGAGGAATATTACCTGTTTGCTAAATTTTATAACAAACTATGAAAAAAAAATTTATTTAAAAAAAAAAATTCTGTTTGTTTAGCATAAAATTAAAAAAAAACAGTGGTGATTAAATACCAACAAAAGACAGCTCTATTTGTGTGAAAAAAATGATAAAAATGTGGGTACAGTGTTGCAATGACCGCATAATTGTCATTCAAAGTGTGACAGCGCTGAAAATTGGCCTGAGCAGGAAAAAGTGGGTAAAAGTGCCCAGTAGGCAAATGGTTAAATAGGAAACAGGCTGGGCCCTGGGACATTTTCCTGATGATGTTGGTAATGGGTGGGCTGCTACGCATTTCAGGGGCCCCACGCTCTTTGTTAAGCAATCCGAACAAGGGTAGAAGTCAGTACTTATGCAGAGCCGGCTCAGGTGGGAACCCAATGGGGCTACAAAAACCATCATTCCTTCTGTAAATACAAATATTGTACACAATAATAAACAATAAGCAATGCAGTAGACTTGTTGGACTTCTGCAGAGAGATCACTGCTTCCCCATAGAAAACAAGGGTCCAGCTCTGCAGCTGCTGGCTGGGGACAGTCTTTTCTATTCAGGCTCTGACTACTTTAGAAAAGAATTAAACTGTAAGACATTAACCCTTTCACTGCCAGGTCTGTACCTCATATGTACCTACATCACCTGCTTGCAGCTGGCCAGATCTGTGCGCCATATGGACCTCATTTCTCCTTCTTCTATAAGCTCATGGTCACTTCGATGACCATAAACTTAAAGCAGAATTGTTCAGCAGACTCTGAACAATTCTAAAAGTCTGAACAGCAGATTACAACCTGCTGATCAGAGTTATTAACCACTTAAGGACCAGCCTTGTTTTGGATTTTAGGTGTTTACATGTTTAACCGCTTGCCGACCGCCGGCCGTCAATTGACGGCCAGGCGGCGCGGCTCTCGTTGCGGGAGGGCGTCATATGACATCCTCCCATTTAAACAGGGAATGCGCGCATCCCTGTTCCTTCGGTGGTGGCGTGTCACGGAGACACCGCTCGCCACCGAGGGGGGTGTACAGCCATTGGACATGGCTGTTTACCTTGTGATCACAGATAGGTCCACCCCATTGTGCACGGCGCATGCATGTCGGTGGCGGAGTGTTCCCGGGAACACTACTCGTCACCGACGACGGTAAACAGCCATTGGCTGGCTGTTTACCCATGCGATCGGCTGTGAACCATTCACATCCGATCATAAATGTAAACACAGAGCGGTAACTAGCTGTTACCAGCTCTTCTCTCCTCACACACCGTTTCCAGTGTGAGGAGAGAAGAGCCAGAAGCAGTGAGTTACCGATCTGTGTTCTGTAGTGTCTGCACAAACACCACACCTGTCCCATCGCCCCCCCCAATTGTCATCTGTCACCCAACAGTCACCACAGTCACCCAATAAAGTGCACCTGTCACATAAGGGACTGCCATCAGTGACCGTCAGCGGTGCACCTGTCACCCGTCACAAATCAGTGAACGTCAGCGGTGCACCTGTCACCCATCACCCATCACCCATCAGTGACCCCCAGCCATCACCCGTCACCCATCAGTGACCGCCAGCCATCACCTGTCACCCATCAGTGACCGCCAGCCTTCACCCGTCACCCATCAGTGACCACCAGCCATCACCCGTCACCCATCAGTGACCGCTAGCCGTCACCCATCAGTGACCGCCAGCCATCACCCGTCACCCATCACCTGTCACCCATCAGTGACCGTCAGCCATCACCGATCACCTGTCACCCTTTAGTGACCGCCACCCATCACCCGTCACTGTCCGTGGCCTGTCACCCATCAGTGAACGTCAGCTGCCACCCATCGGACAGCCCATCAGTGACCGTCACCTGCCACCTGTCACACCGCCTCATGTCCAAAAGAGTATACAGCAGTGAGAAGGCGTTCCAGATCCTCTCCATGACCGATGAGAGCAACGGGGAGTTTTCATCAGATTCCAATTCGGATTCTGAATCAAATTCGGCATTTGAACCAAATAGTGAATCAGCAAATGATTCGGAGGAAGAATGGGTCCCTCCCAAAAGGGCACGGCACTCTGGAAACCAGGATTATATTCCCAGGCCCAGTACCAGCGCTGCCACCACCAATAGTCCCCAGGAACAAATTCCCAGGCCCAGCACCAGCGCTGCTGCCAGCGTTAGGCCCCGGGAACAAATGCCCAGTACCAGCGCTGCCGCCGGCGATAGGCCCCAGGAACAAATGCCCAGACCCAGTACCAGTCCTGCCACATCACACCTGAGTACCAGCACAGGAAATTCCAATCCAACTACTGGAGTGTCACACCCTCCAAGAGCCAGGGCCTCTACATACATGCCAGATGGTCTTGCCAACCCAACATGGCTGCCTTCAAACTCGGCATCGCCAATTATTCCCCCGTTCACAGCACTGCCAGGTGTGCAGACCAACACCCGAAATTTCTCAGAGATTGATATCTTTCATATGTTTTTGCCCGACACTATGCTGCAATTTATTGTGGACCAGACAAATTTGTATGCCCAGCAATATATTGCCAACAACCCCCAATCATCCTATGCCCGTCCTTTTGAGTGGAGAGATCTGAATTTGGAGGAGTTCAAAGTGTTTATGGGCCTCACCCTAAACATGGGGATTACAAAAAAAAAATGAAGGACATGCCTATTGGTCCACCAACCCTATCCACAATATGCCCATTTATTCTGGCCTAATGTCCAGGTCCCGATACAAGATGATAATGCGCTTTCTTCACTTCAGCGACAACACCCAGTGCCCTCCCCACAATCATCCAAATTACGACAAGTTATACAAGATTCGTCCACTGATAAATTTCTTTTCCCAACAATTTGCAGAACTCTATGTCCCCGATCAGAATATTTGCGTCGATGAGTCCCTGGTACCCTTTTCAGGCCGGCTAGGAATAAAGCAGTATATTCCTAGCAAAAGGGCCAGATACGGAGTAAAGTTATACAAGCTATGTGAGAGAGCCACGGGTATTTGTATGCGTTCCGCATATATGAAAAGATTCCCAGCTCCAGCCCCCTGAGTGCCCGGCCTACATGGGCACAACTGGAAAGATTGTATGGGACCTGGCATACCCACTTCTAAACAAAGGATATCACAATTACGTTGACAAATTTTACACGAGCCTGCCCCTTTTCAAACACTTATACATTGCAAAAACCCTGGCCTGTGGAACCTCCAGAAAAAATAGAAAGGGCTTCCCACAATCTTTAGCGAACAAAAAGCTGCGAAGGGGGGAAAGAGCATCATTGAGATGTAACGAAGTGCTGGCCTTGAGGTGGAAGGATAAGAGGGACGTGCACATGATGTCCACCATCCATGACGACACTGCAATTGAGGTACAAAGAAGACAAGGTCCCATTGAAAAGCCAACATGTGTCCAAGATTATAATCTCTACATGGGGGGGTAGATTTTAACGATCAAATGATTCCGCCCCTATTTGTCAATAAGGAGGTCCCGATTCTGGTATAAGAAGGTAGCAATTTATCTCATCCATTTGGCCATTTACAAGTCCTACGTAGTCTACACCAAATCCATTGAAAGCCCTGCCCCCTTCCTAAAATTCATAGAAGAAGTTGTCACGTCCCTCATCTATCACCAAAGAACCCCCCGAGAAGACCTTCGCTCTGAGGCTGTTTGCCGACTTCACGAGCGCCACTTCCCCTTCAGCATTCCACCATCTGAAGAAGGCCGAAGACGGCAAAAAAAATGTCGCGTGTGCACCAAAAAAGGATTTAGAAAAGATACCAGCTACCATTGTCCCCAGTGTCCCTCCCAACCTGGCCTTTGCATTGGTGAATGCTTCCAACTTTATCATACATCCATAAAATATTAGCCCATATTTTTAACCATTTCCCCATTTTCATCATCTGTGCTGACCATTTTCCATTCTTTCCCAAATAACCATGCCACTGCCTTCCACGTGAACTGACCCTGGCCTGTTTTTTGACTATGCCTCTGCCTACCGTTTGGACTGCTTCCATGTGAACTGACCCTGGCCTGTTTTGTGACTATGCCTCTACCTACCGTTTGGACTGCCTCCACGTGAGCTGACCCTGGCCTGTTTTATCAACTACTCTACTGCCTACCGCTTGGACTGCTTGCACGTGAACTGACCCTGGCCTGTTTTATGGACTATGCTTTTGCCTACCGCTTGGACTCATCTGTTGCCCTGCTACTGTAGTACACAGGGGTCTCACATGTGTGAGGGGCTCCAGAATTGTTTTTCCGGATGGAGAAAACAATTATTTTTGTTTTCTCCGGGTTTCGGAATTAGGGTCTGGAGTCCGGAGGCTTCATAGAGATTTGGGTGGGTCGAAGCCTCTACCCCTGTGCCCCTGTGCACAGGTGTCAGGAGACTCCAGTCGCCTCCGCTCGCCGGGCTCCGGGGCGCATGCCCAGTGGACTGGCGCTTCGACGTACACCCGTCCGCGGCCCGATGGTGCGGCGCGTTCGGGTGCACGGCGGTCCCCGGGTGCGCGCCGTCGCCCGTGCGGGTGCCCGGTAGCGCGTCACGCTAGCGCGCGCCGGGGGTGGCTACTTCTGAAGACTTCAGCACCTAGTCGGGTTGCTGGTTTGTCAGCTGTCCCTGTCTCCCTGTACCTCTGCAATGCTTGTCTGCCTGCTGATACCTGTGCTTTACCCCTGGCTTGTTACTACGGATACCGCTGCCTGTCTAATACCCTTCTGACCTCTGCTAGCTATACGGACTTTACTCTGCCTGATCACCCGGTTCTGACCCCTGCCTGTTTAACGGATCCTGCTCTGCCTGATCACCCGGTTCTGACCTCTGCCTGTTTAACGGATCCTGCTCTGTTTGATCACCCGGTTCTGACCTCTGCTAGTTTAATGGATCCTGCTCTGCTTGATCACCCGGTTCTGACCTCTGCTAGTTTAACGGACTTTGCTCTGCCTGATAACCCAGTTTTGACCTATGCTTGTGTAACGGACTCTGCTCTGCCTGATCACCCAGTTCTGACCTCTGCCAGTCTAACGGACTTTGCTCTGCCTGATTACCCGGTTCTGACCTCTGCTTGTTTAACGGACTTCCTGTTTCTCAGTCCCCTGGTTCTGCACAACACTTTGCCGGTGCACCTCCGGCCAGCAACCAAAGACTGCTACCAGGCCTTCAGTCCCACCTTCGGATCTCTCACATACCGGAAGCCCGTGCCTCCGCGTGCCCCCTGCTCCCTGTATCAATTCCAGGGGTCTGGGTGCGCGTGGTCGTAAGGGCGAGCCGCTCTCGGCATCTTGGCCTCAGTGAGTATTAGTCGTGACAGTACAAACCAGCCAGATGTCCGAGGCCGACAGAGCGCGCTCTCCTTTGGAGATCCTGTGTCAGCAGGTTTCCACTCTTGCTGACTCCCTTCAAAAACTACAGGAGGGATATACTCAGACTGACAACCGCCTCCAACAGATTACGGGGTCACTTCCTTCTGCAGCCGCAGCTCCTGCACCCAGTAGTGGGGGTCCGCTCCCTTAGGCTACCGCCAGTCTCACAGTCGTCATGGCGCTCCCAGAGCTCAGGGTTCCTACTACGGAACAGTTCTCAGGGGACCGTAAGAAATTTAGGGCCTTCAAAAACGCATGTTCCCTCTACTTTGCTCTCCAGCCCAGAACCTTCTCATCGGAAGTTGTTAAGGTGGGATTTGCGATCTCTCTGTTGTCTGAGGAACCTCAAGCCTGGGCCCACGGTTTGATGGAACAGAGAAGTTCAGTGCTAAACACAATAGATACCTTTTTTGAGAGTATGTCCCAGCTCTATGACGATCCACAGCGTATGGCCACAGCTGAAGCCATCCTGCACCACCTGTCCCAAGGGAGGAGACTAATTGAGGACTACATGGTGGAATTTTGTAAATGGGCGGCCGACACAAATTGGAACGAGCCGGCCCTGCGCTACCAGTACCGTCAAGGCTTGTCTGAACTTCTCAAGGATGAATTAGCCAGGATGGAAACTCCCGCTTTCTTGGAAGAATGAATCCAAGCAGCCACGAAACTGGACAGGGGCTTGCGTGAGCGACGCTCAGATCGTTTCCAAGGCCCGCGCCCTGCCTGGACGCCGTCCAGACCTCTGCCTGTCCAGTCACCATCTCCAACGGCAGCTGCTGCTACACCAGTTCCTGAGGCGGAACCTATGCGGCTCGGCCTGGTCCGTGCTCCGCTGACCTCTGAAGAGAGGCAACGCAGACGACAATCCAACTTGTGCCTCTATTGCGAGGGAGCCGGACACTTCCTGCGCAACTGCCCAATAGGACCCAGTAAGTTCCTTCGGCCAAATTTGATGAACTGTCAAAACAACAATGCTCCAAAAACTTACATGATGTTGTTTGTTTCCCTACAGCTTCCGGAAGGGGAGACCCGCTTACCGGCCATCATTGATTCCGGAGCGTGCAGTTGCTTCGTAGACGCTGCCTTGGCCCACAGTCTGAACATCCCTCTGCAAACCAAAGCTCAAGGTCTACGAATACATCTGGCCGACGGGTCACTCCCTCGTTTAGGTCCCATCACCCAGGAAACCCAACCTATTCTTGTAACCACAGATTCCGGTCATCAGGAATTTCTACGACTAGACCTCATTCATTCTCCTATCTTCCCTGTTATACTGGGCTTGCCCTGGTTACAGGCTCATGACCCACTGATCCAATGGAGTACTAAGGCGGGATCTTTCCCCTCTCAGTATTGCTCTCAACATTGTCTTCCCACGGCTCCAAAAGTCTGTGCAACGATTACTGTTCCGTCAGACAGTCTCCAACATGTTCCCTCCGAATACCTTGAGTTTCAAGAAGTCTCATCGGCCTTACGACTGTCCGATCGACCTCCTGCCCGGATCAGAAGTTCCGTTTGGCCGTATATTTCCTCTCTCAGAAACTGATCTGGAAGCTCTTAAACAATATATCGATGAGAATCTCAAAAAAGGGTTTCATCCGTCCCTCGTCCTCATCTGCCGGCGCTGGCATATTTTTTGTTGGGAAAGAAGATGGTTCCCTTAGGTCATGTGTAGACTACCGGCAGCTCAATAATATCACCATCAAAAACAGGTACCCACTGCCGCTCATTCCTGAGCTGTTTCAACGGTTCCGATCAGCTAAAGTTTTTTCCAAACTTGACCTCCGGGGTGCCTATAATCTCGTCAGGATCAGGGCTGGGGACGAGTGGAAAACGGCTTTCAGGTCCAGGTTTGGACATTTCGAATACCTGGTGATGCCATTCGGGCTCTGTAATGCTCCGGCCACCTTTTAACACCTGGTGAATGATATATTCCGAGAATATCTGGATGATTTCCTTGTTGTCTACCTGGATAATATTCTTATTTTCTCCTCCACTATTGAACTGCACAAGGGGCATGTAAAAAAGGTCCTTACCATACTAAAACAACACAAGCTATATCTGAAAATTGAAAAATGTGAATTCGAAAAATCGGTCGTATAATTTCTTAGGTTCATCATTTCAACTAATGGGGTCGCAATGGATCCACAAAAGATTCAAGCAATTCAGGAATGGCCAGCCCCATCTGACAAAAGAGGGGTACAGCGGTTTATAGGGTTTGCCAACTTTTACTGAAAATTTATTGTCGGATTGTCTGCTATTGTGGCACCTATCACTCAGCTAACCCGTCAGCACGGTTCCTTTCAGTGGTCCCAAACCGCACAGGAAGCCTTTCTGAAACTGAAGACCTTGTTCAGTTCCGCCCCAATTCTCCGTCATCCTGATCTGACTCAGCCATTTGTACTAGAGGTGGATGCATCAGAAATCGCAACAAGAGCAATTCTTTCCCAAAGACAGGGAGCTAAAGCCATTCTACATCCTGTAGCTTTTGCATCCCGGAGACTCAGCCCGCCGGAACTCAATTATGATGTGGGTGACAGGGAGCTGCTGGCCATAAAATTCCCTCTAGAGGAATGGAGGTATTTACTGGAAGGTGCATTACACCCGGTCATGATCTTTACGGATCACAAGAATCTGGAATACCTCTGAACAGCAAAACGACTAAAACCCCGACAAGCCCGTTGGGCTCTCTTCTTTTCCCGTTTTAATTTCCATACATCCTACAGACCTGGTGCAAAAAATGGAAAGGCAGACGCACTCTCTCAGGTGTTTTCTGCAGATCCCCGAACATCGGAACCAAGCACTATCCTCTCTCCACAAAACTTTCTTGGACTGACTAAGGCGGACCTAATATCATCCATCAGGTCCTCATCTAACTTGTGTACCGAACCAGAGGTACATTTCTTGAAGAAATGTGAGGATCTTTTTTGGGTCTGGGGAAAAATTTTTGTACCTCAAGAGACACGGCCGTTAACCCTTAAAATGTGTCACGACCATAAATTGGCGGGGCACTTCGGAATGAAGAAGACGTCCAAGCTGATCTCTCGCTCCTTCTGGTGGCCTGGGCGGAGACGGGATTGTAAAGAGTATGTGGCCTCCTGCCCTCTGTGCCAGTGGAACAAAGGCCGAAACGCCAAGTCCTGGGGCTTCCCTTGCCCATCCCGGAACGTCCATGGGCCGATGTGTCCATGGATTTTTTTTGTAAACTTGCTGGCCTCGGAGGGTTTTACCACCATTTTTGTTGTTGTCGACCGTCTCTCCAAGATGGCTCATTTCTGCCGTAGACACAGCCAATATCTTTTTGAAAGAGATCATTAGGCTCCATGGTATGTCGAAGAGTATTGTGTCGGATAGGGGTGTGCAATTTACGTCTAAATTCTGGAAGGAACTCTTCAAAACCCTGGATATTAAAGTTTGCCTCTCTTCAGCGTATCACCCTCAGAGCAACGGCCAAACGGAGAGGACAAACCAGACCCTGGAGCAATACCTCCGTTGTTTCTGCTCAGGATCCCAGGACGATTGGGCAAGTCTTCTCCCATACGCTGAATTTGCCTATAACAATTCTGTTCAGGCCGCTACCAACCAAACACCCTTTTGGGCAAATTGCGGGTTCCACCCTACGTTTCTTTCTAATGACATCCCTGAAATGGCAGTTCCTGCAGTGCAAGACAGGATAACCTCTTTGCAATCCAACTTTCAGAAGATCCAAGACATGCTACATAAAGCACAAGAGGATTACAAAAAACAGTATGATCGGGGCAGAAGGGAAAATCCAATGTTTGACATAGGAGAGGTGGTCTGGTTATCTACCACTAACCTTAACCAGTTGCCGACCACCGCACGACGATGTACGTCCTCAGAGCGGCACGGGCAGGCAAAAGGGCTTACAGGTACGTCCTTGCCTGCCCGCGGGTGGGGGGTCCGATCGGACCCCCCCCGGTGCCTGCGGCGGTCGGCAAATCCTCCCCGGTGATCGGTGGTGAGGGGGAGGCCATCCATTCGTGGCCCCCCCCTCGCGATCGCTTCCAGCAAATGGGATCCTTTCCCTGCCTCTGTATTGTACACAGAGGCAGAGGAAATTATGTCATCTCTCCTCGGCTCGGTATTTTCCGTTCCGGCGCCGAGGAGAGAAGACTGTAATGTGAGTGCACAACACAAACACACACAGTAGAACATGCCAGGCACACAAAACACCCCGACCCCCCCCCCCCCGATCGCCCCCCGACCCCCCCCCCAATCACCCCCCCTGTCACAAACTGACACCAAGCAGGTTTTTTTTTCTGATTACTGTATTGGTGTCAGTTTGTGACAGTTACTGTGTTAGGTCAGTTAGGGTTAGCCCCCTGTAGGTCTAGGGTACCCCCCTAACCCCCCCTAATAAAGTTTTAACCCTTTGATCACCCCCTGTTGCCAGTGTCGCTAAGCGATCATTTTTCTGATCGCTGTATTAGTGTCGCTGGTGACGCTAGTTAGGGAGGTAAATATTTAGGTTCGCCGTCAGCGTTTTATAGCGACAGGGACCCCCATATACTACCTAATAAATGTTTTAACCCCTTGATTGCCCCCTAGTTAACCCTTTCACCACTGATCACCGTATAACCGTTACAGGTGACGCTGGTTAGTTAGTTTATTTTTTATAGTGTCAGGGCACCCGCCGTTTATTACCGAGTAAAGGTTTAGCCCCCTGATCGCCCGGCGGTAATATGCGTTGCCCCAGGCAGCGTCAGATTAGCGCCAGTAACGCCAACACCCACGCACGCAGCATACGCCTCCCTTAGTGGTATAGTATCTGAACGGATCAATATCTGATCCGATCGGATCTTTACTAGCGTCCCCAGCAGTTTAGGGTTCCCAAAAACGCAGTGTTAGCGGGATCAGCCCAGATACCTGCTAGCACCTGCGTTTTGCCCCTCTGCCCGGCCCAGCCCAGCCCACCCAAGTGCAGTATCGATCGATCACTGTCACTTACAAAACACTAAACGCATAACTGCAGCATTCGCAGAGTCAGGCCTGATCCCTGCAATCGCTAACAGTTTTTTTGGTAGCATTTTGGTAAACTGGCAAGCACCAGCCGCAGGCAGCGTCAGATTAGCGCCAGTACCGCTAACACCCACGCACGCACCGTACGCCTCCCTTAGTGGTATAGTATCTGAACGGATCAATATCTGATCCGATCAGATCTATACTAGTGTCCCCAGCAGTTTAGGGTTCCCAAAAACACAGTGTTAGGGGGATCAGCCCAGATACCTGCTAGCACCTGCGTTTTGCCCGTCCGCCCGGCCCAGCCCACCCAAGTGCAGTATCGATCGATCACTGACACTTACAAAACACTAAACGCATAACTGCAGCGTTCGCAGAGTCAGGCCTGATCCCTGCGATCGCTAACAGTTTTTTTTGGTAGCTTTTTATTGAACTGGCAAGCACCAGCCCCCTAGTACACCCCGGTCGTAGTCAAACCAGCACTGCAGTAACACTTGGTGACGTGGCGAGTCCCATAAGTGCAGTTCAAGCTGGTGAGGTGGCAAGCACAAGTAGTGTCCCGCTGCCACCAAAAGGACAAACACAGGCCCGTCGTGCCCATAATGCCCTTCCTGCTGCATTCGCCAATCCTAATTGGGAACCCACCACTTCTGCAGCGCCCGTACTTCCCCCATTAACATCCCCAACCAAATGCAGTCGGCTGCATGAGAGGCATTTTCTTTATGTCCTCCCGAGTACCCCTACCCAACGAACCCCCCCAAAAAAGATGTTGTGTCTGCAGCAAGCGCGGATATAGGCGTGACACCCGCTATTATTGTCCCTCCTGTCCTGACAATCCTGGTCTTTGCATTGGTGAATGTTTTGAACGCTACCATACACTAGTTGAGTATTAGCGTAGGGTACAGCATTGCACAGACTAGGCACACTTTCACAGGGTCTCCCAAGATGCCATCGCATTTTGAGAGACCCGAACCTGGAACCGGTTACAGTTATTAAAGTTACAGTTACAAAAAAAGTTTAAAAAAAAAAAAAAAAAACACAAACAAAAATATAAAATAAAAAATAATAGTTGTCGTTTTATTGTTCTCTCTCTCTCTAAGCTCTCTATTGTTCTGCTCTTTTTTACTGTATTCTATTCTGCAATGTTTTATTGTTATTGTGTTTTATCATGTTTGCTTTTCAGGTATGCAATTTTTTATACTTTACCGTTTACTGTGCTTTATTGTTAACCATTTTTTTGTCTTCAGGTACGCCATTCACGACTTTGAGTGGTTATACCAGAATGATGCCTTCAGGTTTAGGTATCATCTTGGTATCATTCTTTTCAGCCAGCGGTCGGCTTTCATGTAAAAGCAATCCTAGCGGCTAATTAGCCTCTAGACTGCTTTTACAAGCAGTGGGAGAGAATGCCCCCCCCCACCGTCTTCCGTGTTTTTCTCTGGCTCTCCTGTCTCAACAGGGAACCTGAGAATGCAGCCGGTGATTGAGCCAGCTGAACATAGAGCTGATCAGAGACCAGAGTGGCTCCAAACATCTCTATGGCCTAAGAAACCGGAAGCTACGAGCATTTTATGACTTAGATTTCGCCGGATGTAAATAGCGCCATTGGGAAATTGGGGAAGCATTTTATCACACCGATCTTGGTGTGGTCAGATGCTTTGAGGGCAGAGGAGAAATCTAGGGTCTAATAGACCCCAATTTTTTCAAAAAAGAGTACCTGTCACTACCTATTGCTATCATAGGGGATATTTACATTCCCTGAGATAACAATAAAAACTAGAAAAGGTACAATTTCTGGGGAAATTGTGAAAGTGTTCTTGCCTCTACAACTGGAGTGGGCGGAGTAACTGGGTGGGGTGGAGCGGCTTGAGTAACTGTGAAAAGTGTTAAAAAGCTTAATATTTTAAAAAGTATAAATAGTAGTAAAAAAGTTCCATCATTCGCTGAAAGAGCTGAACATTTTTTTCAAAAGTAATTTTTTTTTTCAAAAAATGAATTTTTTTTAATCAAAAATGATTTTTTTTTCTTCAAAAATGATTTTTTTTTTCAAAAGTAATTTTTTTTTTCAAAGGTAATTTTTTTTTTCAAAAATGAATTTTTTTATTTCAAAAATAATTTTTTTTTCGAAATTATTATTTTTTTTAAAGTAATTTTTTTTTCAAAAATAATTTTTTTTTTCAAAAATATTTTTTTTTTCAAAAATATTTTTTTTTTCAAATATATTTTTTTTTCAAAAATAATTTTTTTTTTTAAAAAAAAAATTTTTTCAAAAATATTTTTTTTTTTCAAAAATAATTTTTTTTTTTTTCAAAAATATTTTTTTTTTCAAAAATGATTTTTTTTTTCAAAAATTATTTTTTTACTTTTTAAAAAAATTTTTTTTTTTTTTCAAAAATATTTTTTTTTTTACTTGGGGCGGTCATAATGTTTTGGCTGATCATGGGGTGGTCATAATGTTTTGGCTGATCATGGGGTTGTCAGCTTTTGTCACTTCCCACTCTAGTTTTGAACATTTCGCCATTCATTCCTATGGGACCAATTTCGCCGTAAAAACGTCATTTCGTGGACCATTCGGCAAAACATTCCACAAGGTAATAACACACCAATCGGGAACAATCCGCTCGTTTCGGTATATTATTTGTCTCTGTAGTGTGAAAACTGTGGGAGGAGTCTACAAGCATTATCAAGTCTAGCAGATGAAGTCACATGCATTTGGAGTGTCTCAGCATCTTGTGTTTACAACCACTGTTTCCTAGCAACGCTCATGCCCTGTTTATGCTTCCCAAATACTACTTCATCAAAACTGCCCCATCAGAATTACCCCATCAAAACTGCCCCATCATATTCCTCTATTATAAATCAGTACATGGTGTGTCTGTCCCCTCCCCCGGGCTCTGTAATCAGCTGAGATGCTCCAGCCACCTTCCCCCTGTGTATAACAGAAGCTTTGGTAACCATGGCAACAAAACAAACACTAACAGTGCACTCTGATTAATGGCTAAAATTTCCTGAAATGACCTCTAAACAAATGGCCGTATTTTAAAAACTGTACATCCTACAGCGAAGATCTTTATATTGTGAGAATCACAAGACCCAGACCTAGATTTTGATGTATAGTATGTCTCTGAAATATTAAAAATGAAGGCACAGTCGCAGTTTAGAAATTGCCCTTCAAATTTGGAGGGGGCTAGAGTGTAGTTTCAATGAATGTCAATGGACGGCGTGAGTTGCAAACAAATGGTCATATTGTGAAAACTATCAGGACTATGGCTTAGCCGTGGACATGTTTAGTGGCAGCAGGGATAGCTGAACGTTTTGATATAAGATTTGTGTAGGTGGGCTTGAAAATGAGGGAGTGGCGGCAGTTTAGAAATCATGTTCTGATTTTCCAGCTTTTGTCATCTCCCACTCTAGTTTCCCCATTCATTCCTATGGGACCAATTTCGCCGCAAAAATGACGATATTTCGTGAACCATTCGGCGAAATGTTCCACAAAATAATAGCACACCATTCGGGAAAAATCCGCACGTTTCGGTATATTACTTGTCTATGTAGTGTAAAAACTGTGGGAGGAGTTAGGGTGGTAAATTTGGCTATAATAATAAGAATAAGAACTAGAAAAGGTACAATTTCTGGGGAAATTGTGAAAGTGTTCTTGCCTCTACAACTGGAGTGGGCGGAGTAACTGGGTGGGGTGGAGTGGCTTGAGTAACTGTGAAAAGTGTTAAAAAGCTTAATATTTTAAAAAGTATAAATAGTAGTAAAAAGTTCCATCATTAGCTGAGAGAGCTGAACATTTTTTTCAAAAGTAATTTTTTTTTTCAAAAAATGAATTTTTTTTAATCAAAAATGATTTTTTTTTCTTCAAAAATGATTTTTTTTTTCAAAAGTAATTTTTTTTTTCAAAGGTAATTTTTTTTTTCAAAAATGAATTTTTTTTTCGAAATTATTATTTTTTTTAAAGTAATTTTTTTTTCAAAAATAATTTTTTTTTTTCAAAAATGTTTTTTTTTTCAAATATATTTTTTTTTCAAAAATAATTTTTTTTTAAAAAAATTTTTTTTTCAAAAATATTTTTTTTTTTTCAAAAATATTTTTTTTTTCAAAAATGATTTTTTTTTTTCAAAAATTATTTTTTTACTTTTTAAAAATTTTTTTTTTTTTTTTCAAAAATATTTTTTTTTTTACTTGGGGCGGTCATAATGTTTTGGCTGATCATGGGGTGGTCATAATGTTTTGGCTGATCATGGGTTTGTCAGCTTTTGTCACTTCCCACTCTAGTTTTGAACATTTCGCCATTCATTCCTATGGGACCAATTTCGCCGTAAAAACGTCATTTCGTGGACCATTCGGCAAAACATTCCACAAGGTAATAACACACCAATCGGGAACAATCCGCTCGTTTCGGTATATTATTTGTCTCTGTAGTGTGAAAACTGTGGGAGGAGTCTACAAGCATTATCAAGTCTAGCAGATGAAGTCACATGCATTTGGGGTGTCTCAGCATCTTGTGTTTACAACCACTGTTTCCTAGCAACGCTTATGCCCTGTTTATGCTTCCCAAATACTGCTTCATCAAAACTGCCCCATCAGAGTTACCCCATCAAAACTGCCCCATCATATTCCTCTATTATAAATCAGTACATGGTGTGTCTGTCCCCTCCCCCGGGCTCTGTAATCAGCTGAGATGCTCCAGCCACCTTCCCCCCTGTGTATAACAGAAGCTTTGGTAACCATGGCAACAAAACAAACACTAACAGTGCACTCTGATTAATGGCTAAAATTTCCTGAAATGACCTCTAAACAAATGGCCGTATTTTAAAAACTATACATCCTACAGCGAAGATCTTTATATTGTGAGAATCACAAGACCCAGACCTAGATTTTGATGTATAGTATGTCTCTGAAATATTAAAAATGAAGGCACAGTCGCAGTTTAGAAATTGCCCTTCAAATTTGGAGGGGGCTAGAGTGTAGTTTCAATGAATGTCAATGGACGGCGTGAGTTGCAAACAAATGGTCATATTGTGAAAACTATCAGGACTATGACTTAGCCGTGGACATGTTTAGTGGCAGCAGGGATAGCTGAACGTTTTGATATAAGATTTGTGTAGGTGGGCTTGAAAATGAGGGAGTGGCGGCAGTTTAGAAATCATGTTCTGATTTTCCAGCTTTTGTCATCTCCCACTCTAGTTTCCCCATTCATTCCTATGGGACCAATTTCGCCGCAAAAATGACGATATTTCGTGAACCATTCGGCGAAATGTTCCACAAAATAATAGCACACCATTCGGGAAAAATCCGCACGTTTCGGTATATTACATGTCTATGTAGTGTAAAAACTGTGGGAGGAGTTAGGGTGGTAAATTTGGCTATAATAATAAGAATAAGAACTAGAAAAGGTACAATTTCTGGGGAAATTGTGAAAGTGTTCTTGCCTCTACAACTGGAGTGGGCGGAGTAACTGGGTGGGGTGGAGTGGCTTGAGTAACTGTGAAAAGTGTTAAAAAGCTTAATATTTTAAAAAGTATAAATAGTAGTAAAAAGTTCCATCATTAGCTGAGAGAGCTGAACATTTTTTTCAAAAGTAATTTTTTTTTTCAAAAAATGAATTTTTTTTAATCAAAAATGATTTTTTTTTCTTCAAAAATGATTTTTTTTTTCAAAAGTAATTTTTTTTTTCAAAGGTAATTTTTTTTTTCAAAAATGAATTTTTTTTTCGAAATTATTATTTTTTTTAAAGTAATTTTTTTTTCAAAAATAATTTTTTTTTTTCAAAAATGTTTTTTTTTTCAAATATATTTTTTTTTCAAAAATAATTTTTTTTTTTAAAAATTTTTTTTTCAAAAATATTTTTTTTTTCAAAAATGATTTTTTTTTTCAAAAATTATTTTTTTACTTTTTAAAAAATTTTTTTTTTTTTTTCAAAAATATTTTTTTTTTTACTTGGGGCGGTCATAATGTTTTGGCTGATCATGGGGTGGTCATAATGTTTTGGCTGATCATGGGTTTGTCAGCTTTTGTCACTTCCCACTCTAGTTTTGAACATTTCGCCATTCATTCCTATGGGACCAATTTCGCCGTAAAAACGTCATTTCGTGGACCATTCGGCAAAACATTCCACAAGGTAATAACACACCAATCGGGAACAATCCGCTCGTTTCGGTATATTATTTGTCTCTGTAGTGTGAAAACTGTGGGAGGAGTCTACAAGCATTATCAAGTCTAGCAGATGAAGTCACATGCATTTGGAGTGTCTCAGCATCTTGTGTTTACAACCACTGTTTCCTAGCAACGCTCATGCCCTGTTTATGCTTCCCAAATACTACTTCATCAAAACTGCCCCATCAGAATTACCCCATCAAAACTGCCCCATCATATTCCTCTATTATAAATCAGTACATGGTGTGTCTGTCCCCTCCCCCGGGCTCTGTAATCAGCTGAGATGCTCCAGCCACCTTCCCCCCTGTGTATAACAGAAGCTTTGGTAACCATGGCAACAAAACAAACACTAACAGTGCACTCTGATTAATGGCTAAAATTTCCTGAAATGACCTCTAAACAAATGGCCGTATTTTAAAAACTATACATCCTACAGCGAAGATCTTTATATTGTGAGAATCACAAGACCCAGACCTAGATTTTGATGTATAGTATGTCTCTGAAATATTAAAAATGAAGGCACAGTCGCAGTTTAGAAATTGCCCTTCAAATTTGGAGGGGGCTAGAGTGTAGTTTCAATGAATGTCAATGGACGGCGTGAGTTGCAAACAAATGGTCATATTGTGAAAACTATCAGGACTATGACTTAGCCGTGGACATGTTTAGTGGCAGCAGGGATAGCTGAACGTTTTGATATAAGATTTGTGTAGGTGGGCTTGAAAATGAGGGAGTGGCGGCAGTTTAGAAATCATGTTCTGATTTTCCAGCTTTTGTCATCTCCCACTCTAGTTTCCCCATTCATTCCTATGGGACCAATTTCGCCGCAAAAATGACGATATTTCGTGAACCATTTGGCGAAATGTTCCACAAAATAATAGCACACCATTCGGGAAAAATCCGCACGTTTCGGTATATTACATGTCTATGTAGTGTAAAAACTGTGGGAGGAGTTAGGGTGGTAAATTTGGCTATAATAATAAGAATAAGAATAATAATAATATATATGTGAGATAACAGTAAGTGGTCTTGCTATGCAAGAACACTTAATAATAACTAGAAAAGGTACAATTTCTGGGGAAATTGTGAAAGTGTTCTTGCCTCTACAACTGGAGTGGGCGGAGTAACTGGGTGGGGTGGAGTGGCTTGAGTAACTGTGAAAAGTGTTAAAAAGCTTAATATTTTAAAAAGTATAAATAGTAGTAAAAAAGTTCCATCATTCTTCAAAAATGATTTCTTTTTTCAAAAGTAATTTTTTTTTTCAAAGGTAATTTTTTTTTTCAAAAATGAATTTTTTTATTTCAAAAATATTTTTTTTTTTAAATAATTTTTTTTTCAAAAATAATTTTTTTTTTTTCAAAAATTTTTTTTTTCAAAAATATTTTTTTTTTTTTCAAAAATTATTTTTTTACTTTTTTCAAAAATTATTTTTTTACTTTTTTCAAAAATTATTATTTTTTTTTTTTCAAAAATTTTTATTTTTTTTTACATGGGGCGGTCATAATATGTTGGCTGATCATGGGGTGGTCATAATGTTTTGGCTGATCATGGGGTTGTCAGCTTTTGTCACTTCCCACTCTAGTTTTGAACATTTCGCCATTCATTCCTATGGGACCAATTTCGCCGCAAAAACGTCATTTCGTGGACCATTCGGCAAAACATTCCACAAAGTAATACACCAATCGGGAACAATCCGCTCTTTTCGGTATATTATTTGTCTCTGTAGTGTGAAAACTGTGGGAGGAGTCTACAAGCATTATCAAGTCTAGCAGATGAAGTCACATGCATTTGGAGTGTCTCAGCATCTTGTGTTTACAACCACTGTTTCCTAGCAACGCTCATGCCCTGTTTATGCTTCCCAAATACTGCTTCATCAAAACTGCCCCATCAGAATTACCCCATCAAAACTGCCCCATCATATTCCTCTATTATAAATCAGTACATGGTGTGTCTGTCCCCTCCCCCGGGCTCTGTAATCAGCTGAGATGCTCCAGCCACCTTCCCCCCTGTGTATAACAGAAGCTTTGGTAACCATGGCAACAAAACAAACACTAACAGTACACTCTGATTAATGGCTAAAATTTCCTGAAATGACCTCTAAACAAATGGCCGTATTTTAAAAACTGTACATCCTACAGCAAAGATCTTTATATTGTGAGAATCACAAGACCCAGACCTAGATTTTGATGTATAGTATGTCTCTGAAATATTAAAAATGAAGGCACAGTCGCAGTTTAGAAATTGCCCTTCAAATTTGGAGGGGGCTAGAGTGTAGTTTCAATGAATGTCAATGGACGGCGTGAGTTGCAAACAAATGGTCATATTGTGAAAACTATCAGGACTATGGCTTAGCCGGGGACATGTTTAGCGGCAGCAGGGATAGCTGAACGTTTTGATATAAGATTTGTGTAGGTGGGCTTGAAAATGAGGGAGTGGCGGCAGTTTAGAAATCATGTTCTGATTTTCCAGCTTTTGTCATCTCCCACTCTAGTTTCCCCATTCATTCCTATGGGACCAATTTCGCCGCAAAAACGACGATATTTCGTGAACCATTTGGCGAAACGTTCCACAAAGTAATAGCACACCATTCGGGAACAATCCGCACGTTTCGGTATATTACTTGTCTATGTAGTGTAAAAACTGTGGGAGGAGTTAGGGTGGTAAATTTGGCTATAATAATAAGAATAATATATATGTGAGATAACAGTAAGTGGTCTTGCTATGCAAGAACACTTAACTAGAAAAGGTACAATTTCTGGGGAAATTGTGAAAGTGTTCTTGCCTCTACAACTGGAGTGGGCGGAGTAACTGGGTGGGGTGGAGTGGCTTGAGTAACTGTGAAAAGTGTTAAAAAGCTTAATATTTTAAAAAGTATAAATAGTAGTAAAAAGTTCCATCATTAGCTGAGAGAGCTGAACATTTTTTTCAAAAGTAATTTTTTTTTTCAAAAAATGAATTTTTTTTAATCAAAAATGATTTTTTTTTCTTCAAAAATGATTTTTTTTTTCAAAAGTAATTTTTTTTTTCAAAGGTAATTTTTTTTTTCAAAAATGAATTTTTTTTTCGAAATTATTATTTTTTTTAAAGTAATTTTTTTTTCAAAAATAATTTTTTTTTTTCAAAAATGTTTTTTTTTTCAAATATATTTTTTTTTCAAAAATAATTTTTTTTTTCAAAAATTTTTTTTTCAAAAATATTTTTTTTTTTTCAAAAATATTTTTTTTTTCAAAAATGATTTTTTTTTTCAAAAATTATTTTTTTACTTTTTAAAAATTTTTTTTTTTTTTTTCAAAAATATTTTTTTTTTTACTTGGGGCGGTCATAATGTTTTGGCTGATCATGGGGTGGTCATAATGTTTTGGCTGATCATGGGTTTGTCAGCTTTTGTCACTTCCCACTCTAGTTTTGAACATTTCGCCATTCATTCCTATGGGACCAATTTCGCCGTAAAAACGTCATTTCGTGGACCATTCGGCAAAACATTCCACAAAGTAATAACACACCAATCGGGAACAATCCGCTCGTTTCGGTATATTATTTGTCTCTGTAGTGTGAAAACTGTGGGAGGAGTCTACAAGCATTATCAAGTCTAGCAGATGAAGTCACATGCATTTGGAGTGTCTCAGCATCTTGTGTTTACAACCACTGTTTCCTAGCAACGCTCATGCCCTGTTTATGCTTCCCAAATACTACTTCATCAAAACTGCCCCATCAGAATTACCCCATCAAAACTGCCCCATCATATTCCTCTATTATAAATCAGTACATGGTGTGTCTGTCCCCTCCCCCGGGCTCTGTAATCAGCTGAGATGCTCCAGCCACCTTCCCCCCTGTGTATAACAGAAGCTTTGGTAACCATGGCAACAAAACAAACACTAACAGTGCACTCTGATTAATGGCTAAAATTTCCTGAAATGACCTCTAAACAAATGGCCGTATTTTAAAAACTATACATCCTACAGCGAAGATCTTTATATTGTGAGAATCACAAGACCCAGACCTAGATTTTGATGTATAGTATGTCTCTGAAATATTAAAAATGAAGGCACAGTCGCAGTTTAGAAATTGCCCTTCAAATTTGGAGGGGGCTAGAGTGTAGTTTCAATGAATGTCAATGGACGGCGTGAGTTGCAAACAAATGGTCATATTGTGAAAACTATCAGGACTATGACTTAGCCGTGGACATGTTTAGTGGCAGCAGGGATAGCTGAACGTTTTGATATAAGATTTGTGTAGGTGGGCTTGAAAATGAGGGAGTGGCGGCAGTTTAGAAATCATGTTCTGATTTTCCAGCTTTTGTCATCTCCCACTCTAGTTTCCCCATTCATTCCTATGGGACCAATTTCGCCGCAAAAATGACGATATTTCGTGAACCATTTGGCGAAATGTTCCACAAAATAATAGCACACTATTCGGGAAAAATCCGCACGTTTCGGTATATTACATGTCTATGTAGTGTAAAAACTGTGGGAGGAGTTAGGGTGGTAAATTTGGCTATAATAATAAGAATAAGAATAATAATAATATATATGTTAGATAACAGTAAGTGGTCTTGCTATGCAAGAACACTTAATAATATATATGTGAGATAACAGTAAGTGGTCTTGCTATGCAAGAACACTTAACTAGAAAAGGTACAATTTCTGGGGAAATTGTGAAAAGTGTTCTTGCCTCTACAACTGGAGTGGGCGGAGTAACTGGGTGGGGTGGAGTGGCTTGAGTAACTGTGAAAAGTGTTAAAAAGCTTAATATTTTAAAAAGTATAAATAGTAGTAAAAAAGTTCCATCATTCGCTGAAAGAGCTGAACATTTTTTTCAAAAGTAATTTTTTTTTTCAAAAATGAATTTTTTTTAATCAAAAATGATTTTTTTTTCTTCAAAAATGATTTTTTTTTTCAAAAGTAATTTTTTTTTTCAAAGGTAATTTTTTTTTTCAAAAATGAATTTTTTTATTTCAAAAATAATTTTTTTTTCGAAATTATTATTTTTTTTAAAGTAATTTTTTTTTCAAAAATAATTTTTTTTTTTCAAAAATATTTTTTTTTTTCAAAAATATTTTTTTTTTTCAAATATATTTTTTTTTCAAAAATAATTTTTTTTTTAAAAGAAATTTTTTTTTTCAAAAATATTTTTTTTTTTCAAAAATAATTTTTTTTTTTCAAAAATATTTTTTTTTTCAAAAATATATATTTTTTTTTTTTCAAAAATGATTTTTTTTTTTACATGGGGCGGTCATAATGTTTTGGCTGATCATGGGGTGGTCATAATGTTTTGGCTGATCATGGGGTTGTCAGCTTTTGTCACTTCCCACTGTAGTTTTGAACATTTCGCCATTCATTCCTATGGGACCAATTTCGCTGCAAAAACGTCATTTCGTGGACCATTCGGCAAAACATTCCACAAAGTAATAACACACCAATCGGGAACAATCCGCTCGTTTCGGTATATTATTTGTCTCTGTAGTGGGAAAACTGTGGGAGGAGTCTACAAGCATTATCAAGTCTAGCAGATGAAGTCACATGCATTTGGAGTGTCTCAGCATCTTGTGTTTACAACCACTGTTTCCTAGCAACGCTCATGCCCTGTTTATGCTTCCCAAATACTGCTTCATCAAAACTGCCCCATCAGAATTACCCCATCAAAACTGCCCCATCATATTCCTCTATTATAAATCAGTACATGGTGTGTCTGTCCCCTCCCCCGGGCTCTGTAATCAGCTGAGATGCTCCAGCCACCTTCCCCCCTGTGTATAACAGAAGCTTTGGTAACCATGGCAACAAAACAAACACTAACAGTGCACTCTGATTAATGGCTAAAATTTCCTGAAATGACCTCTAAACAAATGGCCGTATTTTAAAAACTATACATCCTACAGCGAAGATCTTTATATTGTGAGAATCACAAGACCCAGACCTAGATTTTGATGTATAGTATGTCTCTGAAATATTAAAAATGAAGGCACAGTCGCAGTTTAGAAATTGCCCTTCAAATTTGGAGGGGGCTAGAGTGTAGTTTCAATGAATGTCAATGGACGGCGTGAGTTGCAAACAAATGGTCATATTGTGAAAACTATCAGGACTATGGCTTAGCCGTGGACATGTTTAGTGGCAGCAGGGATAGCTGAACGTTTTGATATAAGATTTGTGTAGGTGGGCTTGAAAATGAGGGAGTGGCGGCAGTTTAGAAATCATGTTCTGATTTTCCAGCTTTTGTCATCTCCCACTCTAGTTTCCCCATTCATTCCTATGGGACCAATTTCGCCGCAAAAACGACGATATTTCGTGAACCATTCGGCGAAACGTTCCACAAAGTAATAGCACACCATTCGAGAACAATCCGCACGTTTCAGTATATTACTTGTCTATGTAGTGTAAAAACTGTGGGAGGAGTTAGGGTGGTAAATTTGGCTATAATAATAAGAATACTAGAAAAGGTACAATTTCTGGGGAAATTGTGAAAGTGTTCTTGCCTCTACAACTGGAGTGGGCGGAGTAACTGGGTGGGGTGGAGTGGCTTGAGTAACTGTGAAAAGTGTTAAAAAGCTTAATATTTTAAAAAGTATAAATAGTAGTAAAAAGTTCCATCATTAGCTGAGAGAGCTGAACATTTTTTTCAAAAGTAATTTTTTTTTTCAAAAAATGAATTTTTTTTAATCAAAAATGATTTTTTTTTCTTCAAAAATGATTTTTTTTTTCAAAAGTAATTTTTTTTTTCAAAGGTAATTTTTTTTTTCAAAAATGAATTTTTTTTTCGAAATTATTATTTTTTTTAAAGTAATTTTTTTTTCAAAAATAATTTTTTTTTTTCAAAAATGTTTTTTTTTTCAAATATATTTTTTTTTCAAAAATAATTTTTTTTTAAAAAAATTTTTTTTTCAAAAATATTTTTTTTTTTCAAAAATATTTTTTTTTTCAAAAATGATTTTTTTTTTCAAAAATTATTTTTTTACTTTTTAAAAATTTTTTTTTTTTTTTCAAAAATATTTTTTTTTTTACTTGGGGCGGTCATAATGTTTTGGCTGATCATGGGGTGGTCATAATGTTTTGGCTGATCATGGGTTTGTCAGCTTTTGTCACTTCCCACTCTAGTTTTGAACATTTCGCCATTCATTCCTATGGGACCAATTTCGCCGTAAAAACGTCATTTCGTGGACCATTCGGCAAAACATTCCACAAGGTAATAACACACCAATCGGGAACAATCCGCTCGTTTCGGTATATTATTTGTCTCTGTAGTGTGAAAACTGTGGGAGGAGTCTACAAGCATTATCAAGTCTAGCAGATGAAGTCACATGCATTTGGAGTGTCTCAGCATCTTGTGTTTACAACCACTGTTTCCTAGCAACGCTCATGCCCTGTTTATGCTTCCCAAATACTACTTCATCAAAACTGCCCCATCAGAATTACCCCATCAAAACTGCCCCATCATATTCCTCTATTATAAATCAGTACATGGTGTGTCTGTCCCCTCCCCCGGGCTCTGTAATCAGCTGAGATGCTCCAGCCACCTTCCCCCCTGTGTATAACAGAAGCTTTGGTAACCATGGCAACAAAACAAACACTAACAGTGCACTCTGATTAATGGCTAAAATTTCCTGAAATGACCTCTAAACAAATGGCCGTATTTTAAAAACTATACATCCTACAGCGAAGATCTTTATATTGTGAGAATCACAAGACCCAGACCTAGATTTTGATGTATAGTATGTCTCTGAAATATTAAAAATGAAGGCACAGTCGCAGTTTAGAAATTGCCCTTCAAATTTGGAGGGGGCTAGAGTGTAGTTTCAATGAATGTCAATGGACGGCGTGAGTTGCAAACAAATGGTCATATTGTGAAAACTATCAGGACTATGACTTAGCCGTGGACATGTTTAGTGGCAGCAGGGATAGCTGAACGTTTTGATATAAGATTTGTGTAGGTGGGCTTGAAAATGAGGGAGTGGCGGCAGTTTAGAAATCATGTTCTGATTTTCCAGCTTTTGTCATCTCCCACTCTAGTTTCCCCATTCATTCCTATGGGACCAATTTCGCCGCAAAAATGACGATATTTCGTGAACCATTCGGCGAAATGTTCCACAAAATAATAGCACACCATTCGGGAAAAATCCGCACGTTTCGGTATATTACATGTCTATGTAGTGTAAAAACTGTGGGAGGAGTTAGGGTGGTAAATTTGGCTATAATAATAAGAATAAGAACTAGAAAAGCTACAATTTCTGGGGAAATTGTGAAAGTGTTCTTGCCTCTACAACTGGAGTGGGCGGAGTAAATGGGTGGGGTGGAGTGGCTTGAGTAACTGTGAAAAGTGTTAAAAAGCTTAATATTTTAAAAAGTATAAATAGTAGTAAAAAAGTTCCATCATTCGCTGAAAGAGCTGAACATTTTTTTCAAAAGTAATTTTTTTTTTCAAAAAGGAATTTTTTTTAATCAAAAATGATTTTTTTTTCTTCAAAAATGATTTTTTTTTCTTCAAAAATGATTTTTTTTTCAAAAGTAATTTTTTTTTTCAAAGGTAATTTTTTTTTTCAAAAATGAATTTTTTTATTTCAAAAATAATTTTTTTTTCGAAATTATTATTTTTTTTAAAGTAATTTTTTTTTCAAAAATAATTTTTTTTTTCAAAAATTTTTTTTTTTCAAATATATTTTTTTTTCAAAAATAATTTTTTTTTAAAAGTAATTTTTTTTTCAAAAATATTTTTTTTTTTCAAAAATTTTTTTTTTCAAAAATATTTTTTTTTTCAAAAATATTTTTTTTTTTTTTCAAAAATGATTTTTTTTTTCAAAAATATTTTTTTTTTTACATGGGGCGGTCATAATGTTTTGGCTGATCATGGGGTGGTCATAATGTTTTGGCTGATCATGGGGTTGTCAGCTTTTGTCACCTCCCACTCTAGTTTTGAACATTTCGCCATTCATTCCTGTGGGACCAATTTCGCCGCAAAAACGTCATTTCGTGGACCATTCGGCAAAACATTCCACAAAGTAATAACACACCAATCGGGAACAATCCGCTCGTTTCGGTATATTATTTGTCTCTGTAGTGTGAAAACTGTGGGAGGAGTCTACAAGCATTATCAAGTCTAGCAGATGAAGTCACATGCATTTGGAGTGTCTCAGCATCTTGTGTTTACAACCACTGTTTCCTAGCAACGCTCATGCCCTGTTTATGCTTCCCAAATACTACTTCATCAAAACTGCCCCATCAAAACTGCCCCATCATATTCCTCTATTATAAATCAGTACATGGTGTGTCTGTCCCCTCCCCCGGGCTCTGTAATCAGCTGAGATGCTCCAGCCACCTTCCCCCCTGTGTATAACAGAAGCTTTGGTAACCATGGCAACAAAACAAACACTAACAGTGCACTCTGATTAATGGCTAAAATTTCCTGAAATGACCTCTAAACAAATGGCCGTATTTTAAAAACTATACATCCTACAGCGAAGATCTTTATATTGTGAGAATCACAAGACCCAGACCTAGATTTTGATGTATAGTATGTCTCTGAAATATTAAAAATGAAGGCACAGTCGCAGTTTAGAAATTGCCCTTCAAATTTGGAGGGGGCTAGAGTGTAGTTTCAATGAATGTCAATGGACGGCGTGAGTTGCAAACAAATGGTCATATTGTGAAAACTATCAGGACTATGGCTTAGCCGTGGACATGTTTAGTGGCAGCAGGGATAGCTGAACGTTTTGATATAAGATTTGTGTAGGTGGGCTTGAAAATGAGGGAGTGGCGGCAGTTTAGAAATCATGTTCTGATTTTCCAGCTTTTGTCATCTCCCACTCTAGTTTCCCCATTCATTCCTATGGGACCAATTTCGCCGCAAAAATGACGATATTTCGTGAACCATTCGGCGAAATGTTCCACAAAATAATAGCACACCATTCGGGAACAATCCGCACGTTTCGGTATATTACTTGTCTATGTAGTGTAAAAACTGTGGGAGGAGTTAGGGTGGTAAATTTGGCTATAATAATAAGAATAAGAACTAGAAAAGGTACAATTTCTGGGGAAATTGTGAAAGTGTTCTTGCCTCTACAACTGGAGTGGGCGGAGTAACTGGGTGGGGTGGAGTGGCTTGAGTAACTGTGAAAAGTGTTAAAAAGCTTAATATTTTAAAAAGTATAAATAGTAGTAAAAAGTTCCATCATTAGCTGAGAGAGCTGAACATTTTTTTCAAAAGTAATTTTTTTTTTCAAAAAATGAATTTTTTTTAATCAAAAATGATTTTTTTTTCTTCAAAAATGATTTTTTTTTTCAAAAGTAATTTTTTTTTTCAAAGGTAATTTTTTTTTTCAAAAATGAATTTTTTTTTCGAATATATTTTTTTTTCAAAAATATTTTTTTTTCAAAAGTAATTTTTTTTTCAAAAATGAATTTTTTTATTTCAAAAATATTTTTTTTTTCGAAATTATTATTTTTTTTAAAGTAATTTTTTTTTCAAAAATAATTTTTTTTTTCAAAAATAATTTTTTTTTTTCAGAAATATTTTTTTTTTTCAAATATATTTTTTTTTCAAAAATAATTTTTTTTTTAAAAGTAATTTTTTTTTCAAAAATATTTTTTTTTTCAAAAACAATTTTTTTTTTTCAAAAATATTTTTTTTTTCAAAAATATATATTTTTTTTTCAAATATGATTTTTTTTTTCAAAAATTATTTTTTTACTTTTTTCAAAAATTATTTTTTTTTTTCAAAAATATTTTTTTTTTTACATGGGGCGGTCATAATGTTTTGGCTGATCATGGGGTGGTCATAATGTTTTGGCTGATCATGGGGTTGTCAGCTTTTGTCACTTCCCACTCTAGTTTTAAAACATTTCGCCATTCATTCCTATGGGACCAATTTCGCCGCAAAAACGTCATTTCGTGGACCATTCGGCAAAACATTCCACAAAGTAATAACACACCAATCGGGAACAATCCGCTCGTTTCGGTATATTATTTGTCTCTGTAGTGTGAAAACTGTGGGAGGAGTCTACAAGCATTATCAAGTCTAGCAGATGAAGTCACATGCATTTGGAGTGTCTCAGCATCTTGTGTTTACAACCACTGTTTCCTAGCAACGCTCATGCCCTGTTTATGCTTCCCAAATACTGCTTCATCAAAACTGCCCCATCAGAATTACCCCATCAAAACTGCCCCATCATATTCCTCTATTATAAATCAGTACATGGTGTGTCTGTCCCCTCCCTCGGGCTCTGTAATCAGCTGAGATGCTCCAGCCACCTTCCCCCCTGTGTATAACAGAAGCTTTGGTAACCATGGCAACAAAACAAACACTAACAGTGCACTCTGATTAATGGCTAAAATTTCCTGAAATGACCTCTAAACAAATGGCCGTATTTTAAAAACTATACATCCTACAGCGAAGATCTTTATATTGTGAGAATCACAAGACCCAGACCTAGATTTTGATGTATAGTATGTCTCTGAAATATTAAAAATGAAGGCACAGTCGCAGTTTAGAAATTGCCCTTCAAATTTGGAGGGGGCTAGAGTGTAGTTTCAATGAATGTCAATGGACGGCGTGAGTTGCAAACAAATGGTCATATTGTGAAAACTATCAGGACTATGGCTTAGCCGTGGACATGTTTAGTGGCAGCAGGGATAGCTGAACGTTTTGATATAAGATTTGTGTAGGTGGGCTTGAAAATGAGGGAGTGGCAGCAGTTTAGAAATCATGTTCTGATTTTCCAGCTTTTGTCATCTCCCACTCTAGTTTCCCCATTCATTCCTATGGGACCAATTTCGCCGCAAAAATGACGATATTTCGTGAACCATTCGGCGAAATGTTCCACAAAATAATAGCACACCATTCGGGAACAATCCGCACGTTTCGGTATATTACTTGTCTATGTAGTGTAAAAACTGTGGGAGGAGTTAGGGTGGTAAATTTGGCTATAATAAGAATAAGAATAACTAGAAAAGGTACAATTTCTGGGGAAATTGTGAAAGTGTTCTTGCCTCTACAACTGGAGTGGGCGGAGTAACTGGGTGGGGTGGAGTGGCTTGAGTAACTGTGAAAAGTGTTAAAAAGCTTAATATTTTAAAAAGTATAAATAGTAGTAAAAAAGTTCCATCATTCGCTGAAAGAGCTGAACATTTTTTTCAAAAGTAATTTTTTTTTTCAAAAAGGAATTTTTTTTAATCAAAAATGATTTTTTTTTCTTCAAAAATGATTTTTTTTTTCAAAAGTAATTTTTTTTTTCAAAGGTAATTTTTTTTTTCAAAAATGAATTTTTTTATTTCAAAAATAATTTTTTTTTCGAAATTATTATTTTTTTTAAAGTAATTTTTTTTTCAAAAATAATTTTTTTTTTCAAAAATTTTTTTTTTTCAAATATATTTTTTTTTTCAAAAATATTTTTTTTTTTAAAAGTAATTTTTTTTTCAAAAATATTTTTTTTTTTCAAAAATAATTTTTTTTTTCAAAAATATTTTTTTTTTCAAAAATATTTTTTTTTTTTTTCAAAAATGATTTTTTTTTTCAAAAATATTTTTTTTTTTACATGGGGCGGTCATAATGTTTTGGCTGATCATGGGGTGGTCATAATGTTTTGGCTGATCATGGGGTTGTCAGCTTTTGTCACTTCCCACTCTAGTTTTGAACATTTCGCCATTCATTCCTATGGGACCAATTTCGCCGCAAAAACGTCATTTCGTGGACCATTCGGCAAAACATTCCACAAAGTAATAACACACCAATCGGGAACAATCCGCTCGTTTCGGTATATTATTTGTCTCTGTAGTGTGAAAACTGTGGGAGGAGTCTACAAGCATTATCAAGTCTAGCAGATGAAGTCACATGCATTTGGAGTGTCTCAGCATCTTGTGTTTACAACCACTGTTTCCTAGCAACGCTCATGCCCTGTTTATGCTTCCCAAATACTACTTCATCAAAACTGCCCCATCAAAACTGCCCCATCATATTCCTCTATTATAAATCAGTACATGGTGTGTCTGTCCCCTCCCCCGGGCTCTGTAATCAGCTGAGATGCTCCAGCCACCTCCCCCCCTGTGTATAACAGAAGCTTTGGTAACCATGGCAACAAAACAAACACTAACAGTGCACTCTGATTAATGGCTAAAATTTCCTGAAATGACCTCTAAACAAATGGCCGTATTTTAAAAACTATACATCCTACAGCAAAGATCTTTATATTGTGAGAATCACAAGACCCAGACCTAGATTTTGATGTATAGTATGTCTCTGAAATATTAAAAATGAAGGCACAGTCGCAGTTTAGAAATTGCCCTTCAAATTTGGAGGGGGCTAGAGTGTAGTTTCAATGAATGTCAATGGACGGCGTGAGTTGCAAACAAATGGTCATATTGTGAAAACTATCAGGACTATGACTTAGCCGTGGACATGTTTAGTGGCAGCAGGGATAGCTGAACGTTTTGATATAAGATTTGTGTAGGTGGGCTTGAAAATGAGGGAGTGGCGGCAGTTTAGAAATCATGTTCTGATTTTCCAGCTTTTGTCATCTCCCACTCTAGTTTCCCCATTCATTCCTATGGGACCAATTTCGCCGCAAAAATGACGATATTTCGTGAACCATTCGGCGAAATGTTCCACAAAATAATAGCACACCATTCGGGAAAAATCCGCACGTTTCGGTATATTACATGTCTATGTAGTGTAAAAACTGTGGGAGGAGTTAGGGTGGTAAATTTGGCTATAATAATAAGAATAAGAATAATAATAATATATATGTGAGATAACAGTAAGTGGTCTTGCTATGCAAGAACACTTAATAATATATATGTGAGATAACAGTAAGTGGTCTTGCTATGCAAGAACACTTAATAATAATATATATGTGAGATAACAGTAAGTGGTCTTGCTATGCAAGAACACTTAATAATAATAATATATATGTGAGATAACAGTAAGTGGTCTTGCTATGCAAGAACACTTAATAATAATATATATGTGAGATAACAGTAAGTGGTCTTGCTATGCAAGAACACTTAATGATTTAAAAAAAAAAAATGAAAGGAACAGTTTAAAAATAAGATAAAAAAGCAAAAAAATAATAATAAAAAAAAAAAAAGCACCCCTGTCCCCCCTGCTCTCGCGCTAAGGCGAACGCAAGCGTCGGTCTGGCGTCAAATGTAAACAGCAATTGCGCCATGCATGTGAGGTATCACCGCAAAGGTCAGATCGAGGGCAGTAATTTTAGCAGTAGACCTCCTCTGTAAATCTAAAGTGGTAACCTGTAAAGGCTTTTAAATGCTTTTAAAAATGTATTTATTTTGTTGCCACTGCACGTTTGTGCGCAAATTTAAAGCATGTCATGTTTGGTATCCATGTACTCGGCCTAAGATCATCTTTTTTATTTCATCAAACATTTGGGCAATATAGTGTTTTTTAGTGCAATAAAATTTAAAAAAGTGTGTTTTTTCAACAAAAAATGCGTTTGAAAAATCGCTGCGCAAATACTGTGTGAAAAAAAAATGAAACACCCACCATTTTAATCTGTAGGGCATTTGCTTTAAAAAAATATATAATGTTTGGGGGTTCAAAGTAATTTTCTTGCAAAAAAAAAATAATTTTTTCATGTAATCAAAAAGTGTCAGAAAGGGCTTTGTCTTCAAGTGGTTAGAAGAGTGGGTGATGTGTGACATAAGCTTCTAAATGTTGTGCATAAAATGCCAGGACAGTTCAAAACCCCCCCAAATGACCCCATTTTGGAAAGTAGACACCCCAAGCTATTTGCTGAGAGGCATGTCGAGTCCATGGAATATTTTATATTGTGACACAAGTTGCGGGAAAGAGACAAATTTTTTTTTTTTTGCACAAAGTTGTCACTAAATGATATATTGCTCAAACATGCCATGAGAATATGTGAAATTACACCCCAAAATACATTCTGTTGCTTCTCCTGAGTATGGGGATACCACATGTGTGGGACTTTTTGGGAGCCTAGCCGTGCACGGGACCCCGAAAACCAAGCACCGCCTTCAGGCTTTCTAAGGGCGTAAATTTTTGATTTCACTCTTCACTGCCTATCACAGTTTCGGAGGCCATGGAATGCCCAGGTGGCACAAAACCCCCCCAAATGACCCCATTTTGGAAAGTAGACACCCCAAGCTATTTGCTGAGCGGTATAGTGAGTATTTTGCAGACCTCACTTTTTGTCACAAAGTTTTGAAAAAAATTTTTTCTTGTCTTTCTTCATTTTCAAAAACAAATGAGAGCTGCAAAATACTCACCATGCCTCTCAGCAAATAGCTTGGGGTGTCTACTTTCCAAAATGGGGTCATTTGGGGGGGGGGGGTTGTGCCACCTGGGCATTCCATGGCCTCCGAAACTGTGATAGGCAGTGAAGAGTGAAATCAAAAATTTACACCCTTAGAAATCCTGAAGGCGGTGATTGGTTTTCGGGGCCCCGTACGCGGCTAGGCTCCTAAAAAGTCCCACACATGTGGTATCCCCATACTCAGGAGAAGCAGCTAAATGTATTTTGGGGTGCAATTCCACATATGCCCATGGCCTGTGTGAGCAATATATCATTTAGTGACAACTTTGTGCAAAAAAAAAAATAAATTGTCACTTTCCCGCAACTTGTGTCAAAATATAAAATATTCCATGGACTCAACATGCCTCTCAGCAAATAGCTTGGGGTGTCTACTTTCCAAAATGGGGTCATTTGAGGGGGGGGGGGGGTTTATGCCATCTGGGCATTTTATGGCCTTCAAAACTGTGATAGGTAGTGAGGAGTAAAATCAAAAATGTACGCCCTTAGAAATCCTAAAGGCAGTGATTGGTTTTCGGGGCCCCGTACGCGGCTAGGCTTCCAAAAAGTCCCACACATGTGGTATCCCCATACTCAGGAGAAGCAGCTAAATGTATTTCGGGGTGCAATTCCACATATGCCCATGGCCTGTGTGAGCAATATGTCATTTAGTGACAACTTTTTGTAATTTTTTTTTTTTTTTGTCATTATTCAATCACTTGGGACAAAAAAAATGAATATTCAATGGGCTCAACATGCCTCTCAGCAATTTCCTTGGGGTATCTACTTTCCAAAATGGGGTAATTTGGGGGGGTTTTGTACCGCCCTGCCATTTTAGCACCTCAAGAAACGACATAGGCAGTCATAAATTAAAGGCTGTGTAAATTCCAGAAAATGTACCCTAGTTTGTAGGCGCTATAACTTTTGCGCAAACCAATAAATATATACTTATTGACATTTTTTTTACCAAAGACATGTGGCCGAATACATTTTGGCCTAAATGTATGACTAGAATTGAGTTTATTGGATTTTTTTTAGAACAAAAATTAGAAAATATCATTTTTTTTCAAAATTTTCGGTCTTTTTCCGTGTATAGCGCAAAAAATAAAAACGGCAGAGGTGATCAAATACCATCAAAAGAAAGCTCTATTTGTGGGAAGAAAAGGACGCAAATTTTGTTTGGGTACAGCATTGCATGACCGCGCAATTAGCAGTTAAAGCGACGCAGTGCCAAATTGTAAAAAGTGCTCTGGTCAGGAAGGAGGTAAATCCTTCCGGGGCTGAAGTGGTTAAATTACCTTTGCCATCTCGAAAACTTGGACCCAAGTTCATCGGTCCTTTTCAAATCAAGAGAATCATTAACCCTGTGGCTGTTGAGCTAGCAGTACCAAAAACGTACAGGATCCATCCTGTTTTCCATGTATCCTTGTTGAAGCCTGTTGTGCCCAGCCCTTTTCCGGGAAGAGGAGAGCTTCCTCCCCCGCCAATCAGAGTGGATGGGGAGAATGAGATAGAGGTGGAGTCCATCCTAAACTGTAGAAAGAAGGGCAGGCAGCTACAGTACCTGATCCAGTGGAAAGGATACCCACCTGAGGACAATTCTTGGGAACCCGCTAAGAACCTGCATGCATCACGCTTAATTCAAGCCTTCCATCGAGACCACCTGGAATTGATGTCCAGTCTGGGTGTCCAGTGTCCGCCCTTAGGAGGGGGGCACTGTCAGGAGACTCCAGTCGCCTCCGTTCGCCGGGCTCCGGGGCACATGCGCAGTGGACTGGTGCTTCGACGTACACCCGTCCGCGGCCCGATGGTGCGGCGCGTGCGGGTGCACGGCGGTCCCCATGTGCGCGCCGTCGCCCATGCGGGTGCCCGGTAGAGCGTCACGCTGACGCGCACGCCGGGGGTGGCTACTTCTGACGACTCCAGCGCCCAGTCTGGTTGCTGGTTTGTCGTCAGCTGTCCCTGTCTCCCTGTACCTCTGCAATCCTTGTCTGCCTGCTGATACCTGTGCTTTACCCCTGGCTTGTTACTACGGATACCGCTGCCTGTCTAATACCCTTCTGACCTCTGCTAGCTATACAGACTTTGCTCTGCCTGATCACCCGGTTCTGACCTCTGCTTGTTTAACGGACTTCCTGTTTCTCAGTCCCCTGGTTCTGCACAACACTTGCCAGTGCACCTCCAGCCAGCAACCAAAGACTGCTACCAGGCCTTCAGTCCCACCTTCGGATCTCTCATATACCGGAAGCCCGTGCCTCCGCATGCCCCCTGCTCCCTGTATCAATTCCAGGGGTCTGGGTGCGTGTGGTCGTAAGGGCGAGCCGCTCTCGGCATCTTGGCCTCGGTGAGTATTAGTCGTGACAACAGGTCTTACCTGATTGTGGCCCTCAGCCTGCTGCTGACTTACTGCCACCATGCCCATGCCTGTCGCATGAATGGACCACACCGCTACCTGGACTATGCAAATAATTAGCTTTAGCAGGAGGCAGTATGTTTATAAAGGGCTGGAGAGCGGTACAATAATGAATGTCTGCAGGTAACAGTGTACCAGGACCAATATTATGGCTATGCTGGCTGTCTCTGCCTGGACAATTTCTATGGACTGTGCTGTGCCGACTATAGACAATATTCCTGCCTGCTGCCTGGATAGTTAATATTGCTGTCGCTAAGCACCTCCCTGCCTGCTGCCTGGACCAGTGCTCTCCTCTGTGGATACTACTAAGAGCACAGGTAATGCTTTTTTTTTACCCTTTCTGCAATAGAATTTATTTTGGATTGTAATTCTTGGTATGTGCATGCTATGTGTTAGAAATATGAAGGGTTTTCGAAAATGATAGGTTGCCAGGAAATTATATATGTCATTTATGCTCCTAGAACGCCTGATGGTGCTACTTGGATGTTGGGCCTCTGTAGTAAAAGTCTCACACATGTGGTATTGCCATACTCAGGAGGAGTAGCAGAATGTATTTTGGGGTGTCATCTTTGCTACGTACATGCTATGTGTTGGAAATATCAGATAAATGGACAACTTTGTGTAAAAAAAATAAGTCTCACACATGTGGTATCGCCATACTCAGGAGGAGTAGCAGAATGTATTTTGGGGTGTCATCTTTGCTACGTACATGCTATGTGTTGGAAAATATCTGATAAATGGACAACTTTGTGTAAAAAAAATGCGTTTTCATTTTTTTTCCACATTTTCCAAAAACTTCTGGAAAAAAATTAACCGTTCAAAAGACTCATTATGCCTCATAGATTATACGTTGGGGTGTTTGCTTTCCAAAATGGGGCCATTTTGGGGGCAATTCCATTGTCCTGGTGCTCCAGGGCCTTCAAAAATGCAATAGGTGGTTGAGAAATGAGATGTGTCATTTATGCTCGTAGATCGCCTGATGGTGCTACTTCAATGTTGGGCCTTTGTATGTGGCCACGCTGTGTAAAAGTCTCACACATGTGGTATCACTATACTCAGGAGGAGTAGCAGAATGTATTTTGGGGTGTCATCTTTGCTACGTACATGCTATGTGTTGGAAATATCTGATAAATGGACAACTTTGTGTAAAAAAAAATGCGTTTTCATTTTTTTCCACATTTTCCAAAAACTTCTGGAAAAAAATGAACCGTTCAAAAGACTCATTATGCCTCATAGATTATACGTTGGGGTGTTTGCTTTCCAAAACGGGGTCATTTTGGGGGCAATTCCATTGTCCTGGTGCTCCAGGGCCTTCAAAAATGTAATAGGTGGTTGAGAAATAAGATATGTCATTTAGGCTCGTAGAACGCATGGAGATGCTACTTCAATGTTGGGCCTTTGTATGTGGCCAGGCTGTGTAAAAGTCTCACACATGTGGTATCACCAGACTCAGGAGGAGTAGCAGAATGTATTTTGGGGTGTAATTTGTTGTATGCATATGCTCTGAGAGAGAAATAACCTGTCAATATGACAATTTTGTAAAAAAATAAAAAATCTTCATTTTGCAAAGAATTGTGGGAAAAAATTCACCATGCTACTTACTTAATACCTTGGAATGTCTACTTTCTAAAAAGGGGTCATTTAGGGAGTATTTGTACTTTTCTGACTTGTTAGTGTCCCAAGAAATGAGATAGACCATCAGTACATCAGGTGTGATCAGATGTGATCAATTTTCAGTGATTGGCACCATAGTTTGTAGACTCTAACTTTCACAAAGACCAAATAATTTACACTAATTTGGGTTATTTTTACCAAAGATATGTAGCAGTATAAATTTTGGCCAAAATTTATGAAGAAAAATTACTAATTTGCAAAATTTTATGACAGAAACAAAGAAAAAGGCCTTTTTTTCACAAAATTTACGGTCTTTTTTATTTATAGCACAAAAAATAAAAAACCCACTAGTGATTAAATACCACCAAAAGAAAGCTCTATTTGTGTGAAAAAAAGGACGCAAATTTCATATGGGTATAGTGTTGCATGACTGAGTAATTGTCATTCAAAGTGTGAGAGCGCTCAAAGCTGAAAATTGGTCTGGGTAGGAAGGGGGTGTAAGTGCACTGTATTGAAGTGGTTAAAACAGGTTTTTTTGCTAGAAAATTACTTAGAACCCCCAAACATTATATATTGTTTTTTTTCTAACACCCTAGAGAATAAAATAGCAGTCAATGCAATACTTTTTTTTGCACTGTATTTGCGCAGCGGTCTTATAAGCGCACTTTTTTTGGAAAAAAAAAAATCACTTTTTTGAATAAAAAAAAAATAAGACAACAGTAAAGTTTTTTTATATTGTGAAATATAATGTTACGCCAAGTAATATATAAATGGGTGGTGCTGCGCTAATCCTAAGTACAAAAAACAGTGTGGCTTAGGTGGTAATCATAGCTTATATCGCCAGAAAGATAAAAGTATTTCTTTAAAAATAATTAATACAAGTGGTGCGTGACACTGAACTAGATGTAAATATCATAAACGTAAAGAAAAAATATTAAAAACACACATGTTTAAAACTTATATCACCATAGTAAATAGCTGACTTAAAGTCAGTGACAAAAAACAGTCCTAAATAAAGTGCAAGGTGGTTCAAGCTATGTTCATACACAGCTCAAAACAGTGACAAAGTGCAGTGTGCAAGCAATGTGCACAATGTGTAATGGTGTATACACCTCTATAAAATATGGGTAATAATATTCTATACTTCACATAAAGTGCAAAATGTGCAAAAAACCATCAAAAATTGATACGATATAAATGTCCCAAAATTATAAAAATAAAATGAAAAGAATGAAAAAATTAAATGAAAAAAATCTTTCACAAAAAAGTCCTTTTATAAATGAAATATGTGACAGCAACGTCCTAGCATGCACATGTTGCAATTAAAGTGCTCAAGGTGAATCACATCAAGTGCTTCTTCGTGTGCAGACACTCAAGTGGGTAATGGCCCCTTACCTTAGGGTAATAGGGCAAAAGCATATGACCAGGAGAGCTTTTGTAGCATCCACCTAGGGGCTCCAGCTCGTCCCTCACCGTCCTAGATCCTAGGATGAGGTTCCCTCAGATGTAGTGTGGGGGGGTGTAAAAGATGATAAAGCAGGAAGAGACCCAATAGTGTAATTCCGTTTGGTGAATGTTACTTGTTTTTATTAGAGAAATACAGGTACTCACATTTAAAAATGAAAAAACAGCGGTTTTATCCGACGAGCGGCGAGCTTGTAAGCCTCTCACAGTGTATGTAGCCTGTCCCGTCCCTACACGTGACGTCACACCACACATGACTTCATCATAGTTTAATATTGACCGGCAATGGGCAGCCATTTTCCCGAAGTCTAATAGATTATAATGCGGTGGCCATTTTCCTAGAGGTTATAGGACGCAAGTTCCGCTTATGATGTGCGTCAGTATGAGGCATCAGCTGACTTGTAGGGCCAATAAGCAATGTTCAGCCAATTCTAGTCACTTGTACTGTCAGCAGAGGAAGACAAGTACTAGTTCTGATATTAGAAACCAAGCGGAGAAGAGCCGAATTGGGATTTCTACTAAATGAATGAGGCTGGCTGTGAAATAGCTAGATAGAATTCGCACAGTAGTTTTAGCATAAAAGCATAGATATTAAAAACCTAACTAAAGTCTATACTGGGCAGAGCTTATAGATTAGTATAAGCGATGGGTCTAATATTAAAAAACGAGGGAAGAGAGAGGCAGCACTACTGGTAGCACGCTTATGTACACACTATATTAAAATATAAAAAATATATAAAAAACAGTCTACACGGATATATAGTATAAAAGTGACTGAAAATGTCACTATGTTTGTTACCAAAAGGACATATGATTAAAACCTATTTCAAACAGTTATATAGTTTTTATACATTTTATAATTTATAATTAACAATAAAAGATGCAAGAAAAATATAAAAAATATATATTAAAATTGGCTCAGATACTATTTAATCACAAAAAAGAAGAAGAAAGAGAAGGGACTACAGCAGATGTAGGGAGATAGTCCAATGGAGGCACTTATAAGTACCTCAAGTCCATTCAACCAAATTCTATGGGAATATGAATGGACACAAAAAGACTTCGGCCTTTGACAAAAGTCTCTAGCAATCGAGTATAAACAAATTGTTTGTCAAATAAATGGCAAACATGAGAATCTAGGCATAGAGACCATAACGGACATTAAGTTAAGTGATTGCATAAAAAATGGAACAGTAACAGTGTTTTTTTTAAAAAAAACTGAGTATAAAATCTATATTTAGAAATCTATATTTAAAAATCACTCAGGAAGCAGTTTAAGTCAAACTCAATGTTTAGACTACGGGGTCAGAAAGTATCCAAGGTGAAGATCCATTTGGATTCCAGTTTACTTAGGGTTCTCACCTTATGGCCCCCCCCGCCAGTGTTTGATGTATGGGGTGATACCCCAAAAACTAAGATGGGTGGGATCTTTATTGTGGCAAGTCAGAAAATGTTTTGACACACAATGTTTGTCATAGCCGTTAAGGGTATTTTTAACATGTTCCTTAATATGAACTCTCAGGGGTCTTTTTGTACGGCCTACATACTGAAGGCCACAGCTACATTCAAGTGCGTATACTGCCCCTTCGGTATTACAACAAATGAAATCTTTAATTTCATGGTTCTCTCCTGTGCTAGTTGAAGTGAAGTGAAACACTTTCTTGTTTGGACGTTTGGTCCTTAGGCAGGCAAAACATCTTTTACACGGAAAAAATCCGTTACCGGTAAAAAAAGAAAATAATTTCTTGGGTGGGTCTACAACATTTTTCACTACTATATCCCTAATCGTGGGTGCCCTTTTATATATAAATTTCGGGTTCTTGGGGAGAATATCTTGTAGTTGCTTATCTGCCAATAAAATATGCCAATGGCGCTTAATTATCCTTTCAATTTTCTTGTATTGCACATTGAAATCTAGGATAAACAGTATTCCCTCAACTGTATTTTTTTGTTGTGTGGTCTTTTCTTCAATCAGTTGGTTCCGATCAAGTTTAGAGACTTCAGCGATTTTGGTCTTAATAAATTTGCGATCGTAGCCTTTTGACATAAACCTCTCGCCCATTTTTTCTGCTTGTTCGAAATATGCATCTATTTTGGTACAGTTTTTCTTTATCCGCATCAATTGCCCTTTTGGAATATTAAAAATCCAGTTTTGATGGTGGCAGCTTGTGGTTGGGAGGTAGCTGTTCCTGACGACTCCCTTAAAGTGCGTCTTCGTGCTAAATATGGAGTTATCTAGTGAGATCTCTAGATCCAGGAAGTTGATTTTTTCTGAACTAACATCCCAAGTAAGTGAAATATTTCTATCGTTATTGTTAAGTTTCACAAGGAATTCAATTAGGTCGCTTTCTTCTCCATCCCACAGTATAAAGATGTCATCGATATACCTTTTGTATATGACAAGCTGGCTTGGGCGCTCACTAAAAACATTGTATTCTTCCCATTGTGCCATGAACAGGCCGGCTATGCTTGGGGCAAACCTGGCACCCATAGCAACCCCGGTCTGCTGATGGTAGTAGGACTTATCGTACCAAAAGTAATTGTTTTTGAGGCTGAATTCTAACCATTTAATCAGGAACTTCCTCTGTATGCACGGGAGTTCAGTATATTTTCTTAAACCCCATTTTGCCGCCTCACACGCCTTATGATGGGGAATGATCGTATATAAAGCCGACACATCGGCAGTGGCCATAACCCATGATCTATCATCTCCCTGGATGTTCTCTATGACTTGTAACATCTCTTTGCTATCTTTCAGATACGCTTCTGTTTTCTGGACCGCCGGCTGTAAAAAAACATCTATATACTGGCCCATCCTCAATGTTATTGACTCGATGCCATTAACTATCGGCCTAGGTGTAGGGTCTGTTCTATTTTTGTGTATTTTGGGCACTGAATAGATAATTGGCGTGCGACAGGAATCTGGTATGAGGAATCTTGCTTCTTTTTTATTTAATATAGCCTTCTTTACCCCCAGATGAACGACCTGCTTGAGCGCTTTACGACACCCAAATACCGGGTTCTTCAATAGTTTGGTGTATGTGTTGGTATCATTCAGCATAAGAGTCATTGTGTTGTGGTACTGCTTTTTAGAGAGGATCACAATCCCTCCTCCCTTGTCGGCTGACAATATCCCGCCTCTTAGTTAACTTGCGAATCCCACTTTTAATATAATTCGGTTCTTCTTTCTTCTTAATTTGCACACCTTTTATTTCATCTAAAACAATTTTTTTAAAAACATCGATATGTTTATTATCTTTTGCTGGCGGATTAAAAACAGATTTGTTCCTGAGTGAACTATGTAAGATCCCATTATCTGATGGCTCTGCTATTCTGGGCATCGGGGGATTTCCTACCATGTATTTTTGTATATTTAGCTTTCGTACAAATTTTTGGATCCCAATATAGGTCTCAAATTTATTAAGGTTTTTTGTGGGTGCATATTTCAACCCTTTGTCGAGTACCCCAACTTCTTCGTGTGTCAATGCCCGCCCACTGAGGTTAAAAATCCCCTCTCCTTTTACTCTCTCTTTCTTTTGCTGTCTCTTGCCGGATCTTCGTCCTCTCTTCTTTCGCGGCTTTTTCTGAGACCCCGCATCTCGTCTAGATTTCTCACCGGATGATTCTCTCTGCTCCGGTCTAAAAAAGGCCTGTTTGATTCTTGATTTCCGTATGGTGGAGGGTAGGGTCTGACTGGTCTTTCTTCTCCTTCTCTATTTGACAGGGGAGCATAATAGTTGTAAGTAGGGACTGGACTTCGTTCATCCGACCGATAGTTTCTCTGCGGTGGACCTCTTCTGTCTTCATATCTGTATTCCTGCATGGGACTTCTATCTCTTGGTCTATAGTATTCCAAATCTCTATTATCTCTATATTCTTGCATGGGTCTCCTTTGAGCTCTGTATTCATATGGTGGGCCTCTATATTCTCGTTCTTCGTATAGGGGTCTATGCCAGTTATTCCGGTTTTGGGGTCTTCTGTTATTTCTCCCATAGTAAGGTTTTCTTCCTCCATTCCGTGGTGTCCGGTTGTTTTGTTGGGGCCTCCTTTCATTCCGATATGGGGTATGACTTTGATATTCGGTGTTTCTCCCATCATTCTCTCTTTGTCTTGGAGTCATAGTTCCATTTTCCTCTCTAGGGTCCTGATGTCTTCTATTTTCCGTAATTGGCCTAGGTAGTTCATTTTGAGGCTGGGAGTACATTCTTACTGTTTTTTCGGGTGTAGAATATGTAGATAGAGATTCCATTTTCCCCAGTTGGCTTTGCCATTTAAAAACTTGGTCATTGCGAAAGTCGTTGGTGTCTCTCGTATGTTTCTTGCTTTTCCTTTGTTGGACCTCTTTATCTTTTTTGGCAAGGTCCTTATTCAATTGAGTCATTAAAGTTTTGTATTCAATCGTATCTTTATGTTGTTCTATTTCTTCTTTGAGGTCCGCAATATTCTGGTCTATTAACTTGTTTTTCCTCCTTTTCCTATCTAACAGGAAACCTATAAGTTCTAGGCCTTTATCATTGAAAAATTTATACCACTCGTCATTTGATTCCTGGTCAGTGAGGCCATCATTTGGGGGGACGCCCCACCTTAACCTTCTAGGGACAATGCTTTCTTTGAGGTATGTCTCAAAGGTGCAGATGTCCCACCAGAGGCTAACTTTCTTTTCCATATTGTGTCCTAATTTATGCATTAAACTTTCAAGGTCTAGGTTACTATTGGTTCATTCCCCATCATAAGGCGTGTGAGGTGGCAAAATGGGGTTTGAGAAAATAGCAGTCCAGAAAACAGAAGCGTATCTGAAAGATAGCAAAGAGATGTTACGAGTCATAGAGAACATCCAGGGAGATGATAGATCATGGGTTATGGCCACTGTCGATGTGTCGGCTTTATATACGATCATTCCCCATCATAAGGCGTGTGAGGCGGCAAAATGGGGTTTAAGAAAATATACTGAACTCCCGTGCATACAGAGGAAGTTCCTGATTAAATGGTTAGAATTCAGCCTCAAAAACAATTACTTTTGGTACGATAAGTCCTACTACCATCAGCAGACCGGGGTTGCTATGGGTGCCAGGTTTGCCCTGAGCATAGCCGGCCTGTTCATGGCACAATGGGAAGAATACAATGTTTTTAGTGAGCGCCCAAGCCAGCTTGTCATATACAAAAGGTATATCGATGACATCTTTATACTGTGGGATGGAGAAGAAAGCGACCTAATTGAATTCCTTGTGAAACGTAACAATAACGATAGAAATATTTCACTTACTTGGGATGTTAGTTCAGAAAAAATCAACTTCCTGGATCTAGAGATCTCACTAGATAACTCCATATTTAGCACGAAGACGCACTTTAAGGGAGTCGACAGGAACAGCTACCTCCCAACCACAAGCTGCCACCATCAAAACTGGATTTTTAATATTCCAAAAGGGCATTTGATGCGGATAAAGAGAAACTGTACCAAAATAGATGCATATTTCGAACAAGCAGAAAAAATGGGCGAGAGGTTTATGTCAAAAGGCTACGATCGCAAATTTATTAAGACCAAAATCGCATACTTCCGGTTCCGGCGCCGCATGGAGTAGCTGAGCCTCCTCACAGCTCCCACACCACGATCCACAAATCAGCCTATAAATACCTGCCCAATCCCCATCTGACGCCGGAACACATCCGCGGGTATTCCCCGCTCTATTGCCGACCTCCAGAGCTCCAGAATCCGGCTTCTTACCAGGCCTCGACGAACACACCCGGCCCGGCCGCAAATCGAGGCCCCGGTCTCGGCCTACGCGGCATCCACGTCAGGATCAGGGGCTTGAAAACGACCGCCCGACCCCCCCTCCTGCCGCCTGCAACTTATCCGGGGACCCCTCACCCCCCTAAGATCTCCAGATCGCCGGTTACCGGCCTCCGACTACGCCGCAACGAACTCACCCGGCCCGGCCGAAAATCGAGGCCCCGGTCTCGGCCTACGCGGCATCCACATCACGAACGGGGGCTTGAAAACAACCACCTGACCCCCCCTCCTGCCGCCTGCAACCTAATCGGGGACCCCTCACTCCCCTAGGACCTCCAGATCGCCAGGTACCGGCCTCCGACTAGGCCGCAACGACCTCACCCGGCCCGGCCGCAAATCGAGGCCCCGGTCTCGGCCTACGCGGCATCCACGTCAGGATCAGGGGCTTGAAAACGACCGCCCGACCCCCCCTCCTGCCGCCTGCAACTTATCCGGGGACCCCTCACCCCCCTAAGATCTCCAGATCGCCGGTTACCGGCCTCCGACTACGCCGCAACGAACTCACCCGGCCCGGCCGAAAATCGAGGCCCCGGTCTCGGCCTACGCGGCATCCACATCACGAACGGGGGCTTGAAAACAACCACCTGACCCCCCCTCCTGCCGCCTGCAACCTAATCGGGGACCCCTCACTCCCCTAGGACCACCAGATCGCCAAGGCACCGGCCTCCTACTAGGCCGCAACGATCTCACCCGGCCCGGCCGCAAATCGAGGCCCTGGTCTCGGCCTACGCTACCTTCACGCCACGACCCTGGGTACTGAAACAACTGCCCGACCCCCCTCCTGCTCCTCATCAGGGACCCCTCCTTCTCTAACCAAGGGATCCACGCCAGATTCGCCTAGCCCAGCAAATATCTAGACCTACGCAGCCCTAGCAGGACAAGAAAAGGCCCAAATACAGCCGCCTGCCCCGATCTAGGCCTTCAACAACAGGACTTCAATATCGAGTACACACCCCCCTCCTGCTGCCAGAAGTCTCACCAAAACCCCCACAAGTTACCCTATGGACCGATTTGTGGAGAAGACTGGCGCGCGCTCTTACGCGGCCGCAGCGATGCAACCGGCCCGGACGCAACCCGAGACCCCAGTCCTCCCGAATTCCACGCCCGACGAACCAGGCATGGAGGTGAGCGATCCCACAGCACCCCCCTCCTCACTCCACTCTCCTCTCTCCCTGCATCCGGCCTCCCCCTCCCCATACCAGGGGGATAATGATACGGATCGTATAGCTCAAGCCGTCGCAGCCCTCCTATCCCCTATGATATCTTCCTCAGTGGAAAAGGCGGTGGATGCGGGAATGAGGCAAGTCAAGGCACAACTAGGAGAACATTCAACTAGACTTCACGAGGTGGAACACCGCCTTTCAAGCCTGGAAGAAGAAGTTTATCAGGCACAAGCTACCGAACAAGCACAGGAGAAAACCAATCAGTACATACTACAAAAACTGGACGATCTAGAAAACAAATCTAGAAGGAGCAACCTGCGATTCGTGGGGGTCCCGGAATCACTACAGTCCTCAGCCATTGCAGAATTCTGCGCCAGACGCATCCCGGAGGCATTAGGCCTCCCTGGCCCTTTTACGGTAGAACGGGCCCACCGAGTGGGAACTTTCGCCCCTGATCGCAAATCCCCTCGCCCAATCATAGCAAAGTACCTAAACTACAACGACAAGACTGTCATCCTACAAAAGTTTCGGCAAAACAGATCTCTGGAAGTTGATGGGATCAAAATCCTGATCTTCGCGGACTATTCCATAGAAGTCTCAAAAAAGAGGAAAGCATTCCAACACATCTGCACAGTGCTACATCAGCGACAGATGAAGTTCACATTGGCCTTCCCTGCAACTCTCCGCATCAAAGCTCCCAACGGAGACCAGCTTTCCTTCCAGGACACCTCTGAGGCGGAAGCCTTCTTGCGTTCACTGCGCACTGAATCTCACTCCGATTCCCCGCTCAGGGCCTCTCCAAACAATCGCCCTCTGGACCAGCGAAGCCCGAGGAAAGATTCCCCGAAACGCTTCAGATCCTCCGGACCTACCCACCGCAACACCCCTCGCTGACGAGAAGATTTACTGCTACCCCACCATATTTTCTTTAGGAGCATAGTTTCTGCCTGCTCCTCGGTATTAATGACTCCAATGTCTGGACACTCAGGTATATGGCTTGTTTAGGTTTGTCTGTTTTCTTTTATTATGGCACAGATTTCTTTTCCTTTTATACTACCTCACCTCCTATAGCCTCACTTTGTATGGCCTCCCCCTGATCCTGCACCTATGAGAGGTCCTCCGTCGCGGCCACTGACACTGAGCCATTCAGGGCGCACACCCACTACAGCGACTGGATCGTTAGGGGAGCTGGCCTGCACAGTGTCTCTATGCGGAAAAAAGAGAAGTTCCTCTATTGTTATGAGATGTTTTTATTTCTTGCTCCTACCCCCCCTTATTCCTCCCCATTATTTGTCCCCAGCAACATCCATCTGTCACTAGACTCTCAGCCACAACTCCTTCCTTATAGTCAGTTCACCCTAGCTAACACTACCAGTTCAATTCCTCTCCTCAGGTCTACATATATTGTTAACAATTTACCGGCACATACCCCACCTTCGATCTTACCCACATGAAAGTCACCTCTTGGAATGTGAAAGGGCTCAGGTCCCCCGTTAAGAGACTTAAAATTCTTCGCCACCTCAAGAGACTAAAAACAGATATCGCCCTGCTCCAGGAAACCCACCTAACCTCCTCAGACCTCCACCGAATGAAAAAACTTTGGGTGGGTACTGTCCTAGGCTCAAGTGCACTCAATCGCAAAGCAGGGGTTATCATATTAATCCACAAAAACCTTCCCTGCGAGATACTGTCCGTGGAAACAGATAACCAGGGTCGTTTCCTCTCCACACACATAAAACTGGGTAACAGAACTCTAGTGATCTCCAACATATATGCCCCAAATAATCCCAGCAAAAAATTTCTAAATGAAATGTCCTCCTGGATTCTACGCTCTCCGCACCTCCCACACATAGTTGGGGGAGATTTTAACTCCATCATACACCCAATCGAGGACAGATCCTCATCCAAACGAACGCGTCCATCTGCCACTCCTTCTGATCTCACACACTTCGCATCCACTATGGAATCTCTCCACCTACATGACATCTGGCAGCTTTTCCACCCAGCAGATAGAGAATACACCTTTTACTCTAACCCTCACAACATTTTCACTAGAATCGATTACCTCTTCTGCACTGACAGTCTTATCTCCATGATCTCGAATTCTGATATCCATGACATAGCCATATCAGACCACGCCCCCATCTCAATCTCGCTAGATACCCCTGACTTACATCCTACTCCTAAACTTTGGCATTTCCCCGCTTATCTCCAAAATAACTCAGACTTTAAACACTACATGGAGAAAGCTTGGTCTGAATTCTCCGAGACTAATTCCCCACATGCGGACAACCCAAACCTTTTCTGGGAAACTGGTAAGGCCTTCCTCAGAGGCCGAATCATATCGTACGCTGCCTCTCACAAGAGAAACACTTTGGCAAACTATAAGAGGGCCAGTGCCAACCTGCGCTCGGCACAACGCTCTCTCTATACTAGGGACTCCCCTGATAACAGGCTACACTGGCAGGTAGCAAAAAGGGATTTTGATACCTGGGCAGATACCCTTGAGCGGACATACAGGGCACATATGACAGCCACCCTTCATAAATTTGGCAACAAAGCTGGCAAACTGTTAGCAAGACTCTGCAAAGGCCCTTTCCGCCCAACACACATCACCTCCCTTCGGGACACCGCAGGTGACATAAAAACCTCACAACAGGACATTAACAAAATAATGTTACAATACTACTCCTCGCTATATGCCACCGACCCTATCGACACGAACACAGCCAAACACTTCCTAGACAGGCTATCTCTACCCACGATCTCTCCCTCCCAACTTGAAGTCCTTAATGCACCTATCTCCTTACAAGAAATATCGAATGTCATCCGGAACCTAGCTCCCTCTAAAGCCCCAGGCCCAGATGGGTTTACAGGAGAATTCTATAAGGCCCTACAAACTATTACCGAACCCGTTCTTTTCACCGTCTATAATGGTATATGGACTGGCGGCCCCTACTTACCGACTGGGAATCAGGCCATAGTCAAACTACTTTCAAAAAAAGGCAAAGACCCCCAAGAACCGGGTTCGTACCGACCCATCTCACTCCTAAATTTAGACGTTAAAATTCTCTCAAAAGTAGTAGCTTCCAGACTTGCCACCATCATTCCCTCTCTGATTCACCCAGCCCAATCAGGTTTTGTGAAGGGGAGAACAGCCACTATGAACATTCGTAAGGTAATGATAGCTCTAGAACAAGCTAAAATCAGCCCAGGGGGGGACCATGCCATCATCACTTTGGACGCGGAAAAAGCCTTCGATAATGTCAGTTTCGAATGGCTATCACTGACCCTATCAAAAATGGGTTTCACGGGCCCTTTTCAACACCTTATACATGCCATGTATGCCTCCCCCGCGGCCAGATTGGTGGCGGCAGGCCTTCTCTCGAATGAATTCCGCCTTTACAAGGGCACGAGACAAGGTTGCCCCCTATCCCCACTCCTCTTTAATATCGCCTTAGAACCCCTCTCTAGATACCTTACTCTAGAGGCCCCATTACACGGCATCAAAATAGGATCCCAAGAACTCCGCACGTCACTCTTCGCCGATGACATCCTAATTTTCTCCACCAACCCCTCCTCTGACATGTCCACCATCAAAACAATCTTTGATGAATTTAAACTCTGCTCGGGTCTCCGCATAAATTACAGCAAAAGCGAAATCCTCCCCATTGGCACTTTATCTGTCCCTCGCTGGGCACAACACTCACCCTTTCCAGTAGCCAAGTCACACATAACATATCTAGGCATTAAAATAGGAAGACTGCCCCATTCCATATACCATCTAAACTATCCCCCACTGTTGAAAAAAATTTCTCAAGAATTGGATAACTGGATGGACCTGCCCCTTTCGCTCCTGGGAAGATGTCACCTAATAAAAATGGTCAGTTTCGCTCGATTACTTTACCCTCTCCAAACGATACCATTACTTCTTAAACATGCAGATATCAAAAACTTAAACAAAGCCATCTCCAAATTTCTCTGGCGGAACAAAAGACCACGTATAGCCCTTGCTAAACTGTATCTTCCCAGACGCGAAGGAGGGATTAGTCTCCCAAATATCAGAACCTATAACCTCTCTTGCCTACTTAGGATAAGCCTAGACTGGATATCGCAACTTTCTCGCTGCTCTAATTTCTCCATGGAAGCTTCAATGGCCCAACCGTACTCCCTGGTGGCATTACTTCATTGCAGGTGGAAATCAACTCCCCCACCTATACAACACAATCTTCTTCTTAGAGACACAGCCATAGCTTGGAGGGAAGTACGGAAAGCTCTGAAACTTTCACCCTTTATGTCCAGACATCTCCCGATTCAAGGAAATCCTAGCTTCCCACCGGGTTTGGAATACAAACCCTTCACTATTTGGCAACAAAAAGGCCTCACACATTTTTCCACCCTATGTGATCTGGAAACAGGACGCCCTCATAACTTCTCTGTCATCGCAGAAACTTTCTCTCTCCCTATATCTCATACTTTACACTACGCACAATGCGTCAGCTTTATAAAAGACTCATGCAGGGAGGAAAGTAAGAGATTTCAGGCATCCATCACAGATTTACTACTCCACAGTGACTCTTATAAAATCTCGGATATCTATAAACCTTTCCTGATAAAGACTACTCCCCCACTTGCCTCCTCATCGGTAGCAAACTGGGGTAAGGACTTCCCTGACTCAGACATAGTGGAAAAGGTTCTTCAGGGGTACCAGAAAACGCTTCAGCTGACCCCCAATGAGGTATGGAGAGAAACTCAATTAAAGATTATGCACCGCGCCTACATACCCTTCATCTTGGACAAGACTGTCCAAGATGCAGCAAATTGCCCCATGTGTCGACAGCCAAAGCCTTCACTTTTCCACCGTTTCTGGTCATGCCCCTCCATTTCCGCTTTCTGGGACCAAATCATCTCCTACATCTTCAAAATAACGCTGTTAAAAATACCTAAAGACCCCCTGCTCCTCATCTTCGGATACTGGGATGACCAACTGCTCCCGTGGTCCCCAATCACACTCCCTACATATAAGGACTGGGCCTTGATCAGTCTCTTACTGGCTAGAAGACTAATTCTACAAAACTGGACCTCCTCTCTTTGCCCACAGATCTCGCAACTTAAAAGGGAGCTGCTAACCTTGCTTCACAGAGACAAACTCAATACCGACTTCAAAAAAGAACTCCCCCACTCACGATTTTACTCAAGATGGTGGGCCTTCATGCAATCAACCCTGTCCCAAGAGGAACTACAAAACTTCGAAAATACTTCTTTCGCTTATTATGACACTTCCATTAACACTCCTGAGGAGGAAGACACTCCCGTTCTCTCTTCTTCCTGAAACCCTATAGCTACTTAATACTTTAACCTACTGATGTATGCTTCCACTCTCCCCCCCCCTTCTACCCATCTTCCCCCCCTCCCCCCCTTCTTTTGTTTTCTTTTTTTTGATACCAGTAGCTCCCACAGGACCCACCCTGTTGATTCATCCAGCTATATCGACATGATATGTCCATCTAAAAGCCATACCATATATCCCACCCTGGTTATTTGGTTCTACACCTATATAAAATTGCGCATGGACTACTGGTATTTGTATGTATTTATATATATATATTTATATGTGTGTATATATATATATATATATAAGTAAATATCTATATGTACAATGTTCAAAACTATATATGTAAAATGTTCAAAAATGTTGTATACCAACTAATGTGATATTCTGTATTGCAATTTCTTTCAATAAAATCTATTGAAAAAAAAAAAAAAAAAAAAAAAAAAAAAGACCAAAATCGCTGAAGTCTTTAAACTTGATCGGGAACCAACTGATTGAAGAAAAGACCACACAACAAAAAAATACAGTTGAGGGAATACCGTTTATCCTAGATTTCAATGTGCAATACAAGAAAATTGAAAGGATAATCAAGCGCCATTGGCATATTTTATTGGCAGATAAGCAACTACAAGATATTCTCCCCAAGAATCCGAAATTTATATATAAAAGGGCACCCACGATTAGGGATATAGTAGTGAAAAATGTTGTAGACCCACCCAAGAAATTGTTTTCTTTTTTACCGGTAACGGATTTTTTCCGTGTAAAAGATGTTTTGCCTGCCTAAGGACCAAACGTCCAAACAAGTAAGTGTTTCACTTCACTTCAACTAGCACAGGAGAGAACCATGAAATTAAAGATTTCGTTTGTTGTAATACCGAAGAAGCAGTATACGCACTTGAATGTAGCTGTGGCCTTCAGTATGTAGGCCGTACAAAAAGACCCCTGAGAGTTCGTATTAAGGAACATGTTAAAAATATCCTTAACGGCTATGACAAACATTGTGTGTCAAAACATTTTCTGACTTGCCACAATAAAGATCCCACCCATCTTAGTTTTTGGGGTATCACCCCATACATCAAACACTGGCGGGGGGGCCATAAGGTGAGAACCCTAAGTAAACTGGAATCCAAATGGATCTTCACCTTGGATACTTTCTGGCCCCGTGGTCTAAACATTGAGTTTGACCTAAACTGCTTCCTGAGTGATTTTTAAATATAGATTTTTATACTCAGTTTTTTAAAAAAAAACACTGTTATGCCCCGTACACACGGTCAGACTTTGTTCGGACATTCCGACAACAAAATCCTAGGATTTTTTCCGACGGATGTTGGCTCAAACTTGTCTTGCATACACACGGTCACACAAAGTTGTCGGAAAATCCGATCGTTCTGAACGTGGTGACGTAAAACAAGTACGTCGGGACTGTAAACGGGGCAGTGGCCAATAGCTTTCATCTCTTTATTTATTCTGAGCATGCGTGGCACTTTGTCCGTCGGATTTGTGTACACACGATCGGAATTTCCGACAACGGATTTTGTTGTCGGAAAAATTTTATATCCTGCTCTCAAACTTTGTGTGTCGGAAAATCGGATGGAAAATGTGTGATGGAGCCTACACACGGTCGGAATTTCCGACAACAAGGTCCTATCACACATTTTCCATCGGAAAATCCGACCGTGTGTACGGGGCATAACTGTTCCATTTTTTATGCAATCACTTAACTTAATGTCCGTTATGGTCTCTATGCCTAGATTCTCATGTTTGCCATTTATTTGACAAACAATTTGTTTATACTCAATTGCTGGAGTCTTTTGTCAAAGGCCGAAGTCTTTTTGTGTCCATTCATATTCCCATAGAATTTGGTTGAATGGACTTGAGGTACTTATAAGTGCCTCCATTGGACTATCTCCTACATCTGCTGTAGTCCCTTCTCTCTCTTCTTCTTTTTTGTGATTAAATAGTATCTGAGCCAATTTTAATATATATTTTTTATATTTTTCTTGCATCTTTTATTGTTAATTATAAATTATAAAATGTATAAAAACTATATAACTGTTTGAAATAGGTTTTAATCATATGTCCTTTTGGTAACAAACATAGTGACAGTTCAGTCATTTTTATACTATATATCCGTGTAGACTGTTTTTTATATATTTTTTATATTTTAATATTGTGTGTACATAAGCGTGCTACCAGTAGTGCTGCCTCTCTCTTCCCTCGTTTTTTAATATTAGACCCATCGCTTATACTAATCTATAAGCTCTGCCCAGTATAAACTTTAGTTAGGTTTTTAATATCTATGCTTTTATGCTAAAACTACTGTGCGAATTCTATCTAGCTATTTCACAGCCAGCCTCATTCATTTAGTAGAAATCCCCATTCGGCTCTTCTCCGCTTGGTTTCTAATATCAGAACTAGTACTTGTCTTCCTCTGCTGACAGTACAAGTGACTAGAATTGGCTGAACATTGCTTATTGGCCCTACAAGTCAGCTGATGCCTCATACTGACGCACATCATAAGCGGAACTTGCGTCCTATAACCTCTAGGAAAATGGCCACCGCATTATAATCTATTAGACTTCGGGAAAATGGCCGCCCATTGCCGGCCAATATTAAACTATTTAAGGACACTTTCTCAGCCTGTACTTATCCCCTGATGAAGTCATGTGTGGTGTGACGTCACGCGTAGGGACGGGACAGGCTGCATACACTGTGAGAGGCTTACGAGCTCGCCGCTCGTCGGATAAAACCGCTGTTTTTTCATTTTTAAATGTGAGTACCTGTATTTCTCTAATAAAATCAAGTAGCATTCACCAAACGGAATTACACTATTGGGTCTCTTCCTGCTTTATCATCTTTTACACCCCCCCGCACTACTTCTGAGGGAACCTCATCCTAGGATCTAGGACGGTGAGGGACGCGCTGGAGCCCCTAGGTGGATGCTACAAAAGCTCTCCTGGTCATATGCTTTTGCCCTATTACCCTAAGGTAAGGGGCCATTACCCACTTGAGTGTCTGCACACGAAGAAGCACTTGATGTGATTCACCTTGAGCACTTTAATTGCAACTTGTGCATGCTAGGACGTTGCTGTCACATATTTCATTTATAAAAGGACTTTTTTGTGAAAGATTTTTTTCATTTAATTTTTTCATTCTTTTAATTTTATTTTTATAATTTTGGGACATTTATATCGTATCAATTTTTGATGTTTTTTTGCACATTTTGCACTTTATGTGAAGTATAGCATATTATTACCCATATTTTATAGAGGTGTATACACCATTCCACATTGTGCACATTGCTTGCACACTGCACTTTGTCACTGTTTTGAGCTGTGTATTAACATAGCTTGAACCACCTTGCACTTTATTTAGGACTGTTTTTTGTCACTGACTTTAAGTCAGCTATTTACTATGGTGATATAAGTTTTAAACATGTGTGTTTTTAATATTTTTTCTTCACGTTTATGATATTTACATCTAGTTCAGTGTCACGCACCACTTGTATTAATTATTTTTAAAGAAATACATTTATCTTTCTGGCGATATAAGAGATGATTACCACCTAAGCCACACTGGTTTTTGTACTTAGGATTAGCGCAGCACCACCCATTTATATATTCATTCAAAAGGTCAGGTGTGTACCCGAACCGGCACATGCAGCTTTTCCACCTCCAGCCGCCTCCATATCTGATAGCACGGGAATAATTTTCTTAAATATCGGGTTACGCCAAGTAAATTTTTTTTTAAATCATAAAAGGTTTTATTGCTCATAAGAAAAAACATACATTACATTTATATATGCACCATAATCAGCATTTCTTATTCCCAAATAGTAATATAGCCATCAATAAGGTGTTATAGTTTGCATCTTAGAACTGTCAGCATTCGGACTATATGTCCCATCTAATTAAATCGATAACATATTCTCCATTGTCCACACACCCTCCTCCTCCACTCTCCAATACACACTCTCGGCGTCTACCTGTCATATCTTTAAACACTTCTTAGCAGCCTCATCTGTACCAATTCCATGGGGCTTATTCCAGGCACATTCAACCACGGGTCCCACAATCTGTCAAATTTTCCAGGACTGCCCCTGTGCTGGTAAATATATGTTTCCATTGTAAGAGTTTTTCCCATATTTAGTATCCATGTTTTGCTATTAGGTGGCGTAGTAGACTTCCATCCCATCAGTATTACCTTTCTAGCCTGGAACAGCACACGTGCAAAAGCAACTCTCGTCACCTCCTCCGCAATCACCCCCTCCAGAACTCCCAGTAAGCAACACAATGGATCTAGTGGGACATTGACCTGGAACACCTCATTTAGCGTAGCCAGGACCTCTGTCCAATACCTATGGAGTTTGGGGCAACGCCAGAGGAGGTGAATCAAGTCCCCAGACGCCGCCCTGCATCTGCCACACAATGAGTCAGGAGCCTTGCCCATTCTATATAACTTTACAGGGGTATAATGTACTCTCAACAAAATATAAAGTTGGGATACCTTCTGTGCCACGTTTAGTGAGCAGGTGTTAACTGCTTGCAGAGCTTCTTCCCATACCTCCCCCGATAAGGGGCCCAAATCCCATTGAGCAGCCGCCTTTGTGGGGTACCCCTCTAACAATGACGCTAATAACATGTTATAGCATTGTGAAATTATGCCCTTAGTCTCCGACGCCTCCTGCATTATATGAAAAACCGGTGTGGGGGATTGGGACCAATCAGTTGCATCCCCTTGTGCTTTAATTGCATGCTTCAATTGTAGATAGTAAAACAACATACTGGTAGGCAAGGAATATTTATCTTGTAAATCCTCAAACGATAACAATGTTCCATTACTGAAAATCTGGTACATATGTGTGAAACCCCTGCAGCGCCATCTGTGCCCCTGTTGGAGCTTAGCAAGCTCAACATATGTTTTATTTTCCCATATCGGGCTATACCTAGTAAAGCCCAAAACGTTTTGTAGTTGTTTAGCTTTGTTCCATACCTTCTGCAAAAGTGTATATGTGGGCATTTGTTTATTGGGTCTTTGGAAAAGGTGGGCCTCCAATCCCTCGGGTATTGACTCCGCCCCTGTGCCCACCAGCATAAGCTTAGCAGACGAGCCCAGTGGCAGAGGGGCCATGGCACCTATCAGATGCTGCAGTTGCGTCGCTAGATAGTATATCCAAGGGTTGGGTAGGGCCAGGCCCCCCCCCCCTCCTTTGAGCGCTGCAGCTGTTCTAACTTAATTCTGGGGGGTTTGGTATGCCACAGCAACAGCCGGAATAAGGAGTTAACCACTCTGAATATCTTCAGCGTGATAACTACAGGCGTGTTATGTAGCATGTATAGAAATTGTGGCATCAGAATCATTTTTATGAGATTCACTTTTCCTGCCAGGGACATCTTAAGTTTATTCCAAACATTTATCTTATCTCTAAACCGCGACATCAGAGGGTAGACATTTAGGATACAAAAGTCCGTAAGTTTAGGTGAGATGTGTATACCTAAATATTTAAAGGTAGAAACTACAGGTATCTGAGTCGGGGGTCTCACATTGGTCATCGGGTAACCGTCTATAAACATTAAGGCAGATTTAGTCCAGTTGATAGTGAGGCCTGAAAAACGTCCGAATTCAGTTATAAGTGACATTGCCTGTTCCAGGGATCCTTCTGCGTCTTCTAAAAACAAAAGCATGTCATCGGCGTAGAGCATGATTTTTTCATGCAATTCACCATATCGGAAACCTCTAATCTGTGGGCAATCTCTCACCCGCGCCGCCAGGGGCTCTATAGCCAGTGCGAAGAGCAGGGGGGACAGAGGGCACCCCTGTCTGGTCCCCCTGCTCAACCCAAAGGCATGAGACATTCGATCCGCCACACGTATAGCCGCCCGGGGTGTATCGTACAGCAGCCTAACCCACCTGATGAACCTGGGCCCAAACCCAAACTTGGCCAGAACCGCCCACAGATATCTCCAGCACACGCTGTCAAATGCCTTATTGGCATCAAGAGACAGCAAGGCTCTACGGCCCACAGATTCCGAGGGGGTCTGCATGTTTAGGTATAGGCATCTAAGGTTGGTCGCCGTAGATGTTCGAGGCATAAATCCTGCTTGATCTGAGTGAACTATTGTTCTAACAATCCTATTAACCCGCATGGCCAGTACTTTTGCTAGTAATTTAATGTTGCTCTGAAGGAGCGATATAGGCCCATAGGAGCCCGGATCTAAGGGGTCCTTACCCATTTTCAACAATAATATAATTTTAGCTTTAGTCATAGTGGTTGGTAGCCTTCCCAATTTAAAGGATGCATTTAATACTTCAAGCAGTTTAGGTAGGATTATTTCGCCATATTTGGTGTAGACCTCCATGGGGAGCCCGTCGTCCCCGGGGGCCTTGCATGTAGGAAAAGAGGCAGCCGCCTCCCTCAGTTCGTCTAGCGAAATTGGTGCCTCCAGCTCCCCCCTCGCCTGGTGGGTCAGAGCTGGAAGCGTTATAGTGCCCATGTATGTCTGCAGCTCCTCGTCTATAGCTGTCACACGGCTTATATAACTCTGCGTAAAAAGAGGCTAGCTCCTCTATAATTTTCTCCGGATCATTCACCAGGCGTCCCGAGGAGCTACGTATCGCTCCTATAGCAGGGGACGACTGTTGAGATCTGGCTATTCTAGCCAACAATCTACCAGTTTTTTCACCCTCTTCGTAAAATGCTTGTTTAGTAAAGAACCGTTTACGTTCCGCGGCGGAGGACCTCAACCGGTCCAGGGACTCCTGAGCCGATATCCATGCCTCCCTCGCGGACTCTGATGAGTCTAAAATAAAAGCAAGCTCCAATTGCTTTACCCGGTCTTCCACCTGTACCAGTACGGCTGCCGAATTGTGTTTTACGTCAGCAATTTCGGCTATAAATGTGCCTCTTAGGCATGCCTTAAAGGCATCCCATCTTAATAATAAATCAGTTTGTCTCCGGTTGTCAAAAAAGTATTGTTCTATCTGTTTCGCTACTCTATCGTGAGAGGTGAAAAGCTTTAGCCAAAAAGCATTCAGTTTCCACGGTGCTCTCGGCAGTGTGGTCGCCGGTCTAGTAACAAGATAAGCGACCAGAGGGGAGTGATCAGAGACCCCCCGGAGTAAATATTCTACCTTGTGCATAACACTTAAGAGTTGAGGGGACCCCACACACAGGTCAATACGGGAAAGTGACCCATGGGTTTTGGAGAAGCAGGAAAATTGTTTTGTAGTAGGGTATTTAGCTCTCCATAAGTCTATTCAACCCACCTCTATCAGTAGTCTGCTCAGAATAGTGCCCCTGTTTCCCGAGGGTGGCTGTGCCGGGGGATGCTTGTCTAGTCTGGGATCTAAGTAACCATTAAAGTCACCCATGATCATTATTGGGACATCAGGTTTGTCAACCAGGTAAGTCAAGAGGAGCTGCAGGATTTCCCTGGAGAACGGAGGAGGTACGTACACAAACCCCAATATCAACGTCAAAGTATACAACCTGCAATGTAAAAACACAAATCTACCCATGGAATCAATAACAGCGTCTAATTCCTGGTAGGCCAAGGACTTATGTACCAGAACACTCACCCCGCGAGAATATGCAGTGTGAGTGGAATGGTAGGCCTTGCCCACCCAGGAATACTGCAGAAAACTGACTGTATCCTTTGTTAGATGAGTCTCCTGGAGGCCCACTATTGCTGGGTGAAATTTTCTCAGACATGTGCTTATCATGGTACGTTTCAAGGGAACATGGACACCTCGGACGTTCCATGTCACAACTGGGGTGTTTGCCATAATTGGTATTGTAAAGTGACAAGTCCTGGGTGAACCTGTTTCTTCGCCTCATCTTCTGGCCATAAAGTATCAGTGCATGTCCCGATGACCCAGACTGTCCCGGTATAGCATTCAGCGTTGTTTTGCAATGACGACCCGAGGCATCTGTGGAAGAATGTGCGTGGTGTCTCCATATTCAGAAGTGTCCTTCCTAACTGAAACAGTGTGCTCCATAGTTTAGAACCTGTTCTGTGGATGTGAGCAATTTTCCCACAGTGGTCAGGGGGGATTCCCCCGTTCCGTCTGTGCACCTTAAGTTGTGCTTTAAACTGGTGCCAACCGGGCACATTTTAACCAGCCCCTTCAACTGGGCCAAAACTTGAGTGTTCAAAAAAGTTCCTGTGGGTACAACTATCCCACCTTGGTGTTTGACGTTTCTTGGTATATCTCTTGTGAACAAAGCTCTTGTCGCGCGTTAACTTTGTAAAATAGTAACATTGTCCCGCAAAATATGTTGTAGACTATAAAACGTCTAGTAATGACTGACCGACTTCCCAGCTCCGCGTAGTGTCATTCACTCTCCCATATCAGCCTCTCTCCTCCTCCTTAGATCCTGCTCATTGCGGTCCAACCAGGCGGACGCTTCGGCTGCAGACTCAAAGAATGTGGACTGACCTCTTGCCGTAATGCGTAATTTAGCCGGGTATAACATGGCATATGCGACTTGAATCTTCTGCAATCTTTTCTTTACCTCCGCAAACTTGGCCCTTTTGCGCTGTACCTCGGCCGAGAAGTCAGGATAAAAGGAAATTTTTGTTCCGTTATAGTGCACTGCACCCTTTTCCCTGGCCAATCGAAGTATTATTTCTCTGTCCTTATAGTTCAGGAGTCTGGCCAGCATTGATCTAGGTGGATTGCCTGGGGGGAGGGGTCTCAGTGGTGTACGGTGTGCTCGCTCCACTGCAAAAAGCGCGGTAAAAACATCTTTGCCGAATATGTCCTGTAACCACATTTCTGTAAATTCTGTGGGGTCCCTTCCCTCCACCTTCTCTGGGAGCCCCACTATGCGTACATTATTCCTCCTGAGACGGTTCTCGATGTCGTCATTTTTGGCGTTGGCCTGAGCTGCTTGCTGTAATGCACTTCTAGTATCCCTAGTGAGGGGGGGTAATATATCCTTCACCTCACTGATCCTTCCCTCCACCGCTGTGGTTCTCTCCCTGATCTTTTGAATGTCATGACGCAGGAGAGAAACAGTCTCAGTGAGGCTCCCAAATTGCACTTTCAGTCCATTTACAGACGCTGTGAAACTCTGTACCGCCCGCAGAATATCACTTAGTGTAGGCTGCTGTACCTCTTCCTGCATGGAGTCAGAGCCATCTGCATTAAGGATCAGGGAGCCCTCTAATGGCAGCGTGTCATCTAGTGCCATGGCGCCTTCATGTCCCTCAGTGTCCATTGCCAGTGACTGTTGATTCAGGGGGGAGGCACCGCTCTGTCCCTGCATCTTTTGGGCATAGTATACCATGTCCCTGGGCTGCTCTTTCCCCCACTGTTTGCCAGACTTTGCTGCCTTACCGCTCGGTTCCTGTGTCTTGTCTGTGCTGCGAGCCGCGCGCTGTGGTAAAGGAGAGCCGGCGCCATCTTGGCCATCCATGGCCGCCGCTGCTGCTGCTTCTTTCTCCCCCTTTCTGGTCATTCTGGGCCTCCGAAACCGCTCGCCGGTGTTGTGAGGTGTCCTGCAGGGTTGCGGTGGGCTGGTGGGTCGGTTCTGGGTTCGGATCGGTGGCGGGTTCAGGATGTTAGAAGGATCAGTGGCGGGAGCTCCGTGTAATGCGTCCGCTCACATGCCCGTCCAGGCCACGCCCCCTACGCCAAGTAAATTGATACCCAACAGCGCACCGCTCCAGTGTGAAAGCCCTCGGGGCTTTCACACTGGAGAGACAGCAGCGGCTGTTTTGGGTCGGTTTGCAGGCGCTATTATTAGCGCAATAGCGCCTGCAAACCGCTCCAGTGTGAAAGGGCCCTTAAATGCAATAAAATAAAATAAAAAAGTCATTGAAAAAAATGACATTGAAAAAAAATGTGCCTTTAAGACGTATGGGCGGAAGTGATGTTTTGACGTCGCTTCCACCCAGCAGTGTCAAGGAGACAAGTGGGCGCCATCTTAGCCTCACTCGTCTCCAGGCACAGAAGGGAGACGGACGCGATCGCCTCCGCCACTACCGACGGCTCCGGTAAGCGGCGGAGGACACCGGATAGCGGCGGGAGGGGGGGCCCTCACCCGCCACCGATAAAAGTGACTTTGCGGCGAACCCGCCACAGAGACCACTTTTATCTGGAAGCTGACCGCGGGGATAACGGGGTTATGGCAGCTGGCTGCTGCCATAACAACGATATCCGCCACCAAAGTTTGGACGTACATCGGCGTGCGACGGTCACCAAGCGGTTAACCTCAAATGTTACTGCCTAATGCCGCCCCGCCTCCCTGGCCTCTTCACCTTCCGCTGCTGACTTTCATCTAGAACTGCTCCCCCAAATCTTATTTCCTGTTCCCTTCTTCCCCCCCAGCACTGATTAACCCACACCCGATCTGACCCCCGCAAACCTGATCGCCTGTAGTTACCCTCATAAGCCGGCATCAATCCTCTGCCACTCCTGTCGGCTTTAGGTGCTGCAGGGGCTGCAAAAAAATCCAGATGTGTCCCCCCCGCCAGTCAGATGGCCCCTGCACCTCAGATCAATCCCTTCTCCCAGCGGCATCCCTCCTTCCCCTCCCGCCGCCTTCTGCTGCTGACCGGCATTCAGTTCTGGCAAGCTGTCAGACTGGAGAGCGTGGGGGGCGGTGTAGGTGCGGGTGAAGCTTGGGCTTGGTGGGGGGGCTTGGTAAACAGGTCTACCAGCCCCCTCCCTGTAGTACAGTTGACATAGGCAGTGACCACTACCGATCGCTCCTATGCAGTGGCAGCTGGTGCTCAAAATTTTTGGGGGGCGCAAACAAACTGAAAAATATAACGGTTAGTAATGCAGGACTGTAGATAGCAAAAGTTTTAGGTCAGCAATTAACTGCAAGATTGTGCCACAACTTGCACTTGGGTGCAAGTACATTGGTACCAACACCTTATATGTGTATAAGTGCATGAGTTGCATTCCTTACAATGTTTGTTATATTGTTCATTGATGTTTTTTTTAAATTTTGAAATGAATAAACTACTCTTTATATATAATATACTCTCCCTACGTCTCTCCGCATGTGCCTTTAAAGTCCACCATTAGGGGAATTCTCTCTTTGTTTGGTTGCAGGACTGTAAAAAGCCATTTATCGGGTGATTATGTAATATTACTGCTAGATAAACTGTGCCCATCAAATGCAGCCTCACTGTGCCCATCAATTGCAGCCTCACTGTGCCCATCAATTGCAGCCTCACTGTGTCCATCAATTTCAGTCTCACTGTGCCCATCAATTGCAGCCTCACTGTGCCCATCAATTTCAGTCTCACTTTGCCCATCAATTGCAGCCTCACTGCACCCATCATATATAGCCTCACTGTGTCCGTCACAGTAGGCCAATCACATCCACATTTCAAGTAAAAGAAACTAAAACCACTTCACATAAGGTGTCCTCATCAGAGTCCCCTTTTACATCAGGTGTCCCAATCAGAGTCCCCATTTAAAGCATGTGCCCCCCTTTACATCAGGTGACCCAATCATAGTCCCCCTTTACAACAGGTGTCCCTATCAGCATCACCCTATACATCAGGTGTTTTAGATGTCCCCATCAGAGTCCACCTTTACATCAGATGTCCCCATCAGGAGTCCCCCTTTACATTAGATATCCCCATCAGGAGTCCTCCTTCACATTAGATATCCCAATCTGAGTCCTCCTTTATATCAGATGTCACCATCAGAGTCCTCCTTTACATCAGATGTCCCCATCAGTCCCCCATCAAAGTCCTCCTTTACATCAGATGTTCCCATCAGAGTCCTCCTTCACATCAGATGTCACCATCAGAGCCCCCTTTACAATATATACCCCCATCAGAGTCCCCCTTTTCATCAGATGTCCCCATCAGGGCCCCGCTTTACTTTAGATGTCCCCATAAGAGTCCTGCTTTACATCAGATGTCCCCATCAGGGTCCCGCTTTACATTAGATGCCCCAATCCCTATCAGAGTCCCCCTTTACATCAGATGTCCCCATCAGAGTCCTGCTTTACATCAGATGTCACCAGCGTCTTCCTTTACATCAGATGTCCCCATCAGAGTCCCCCCTTACATTAGATGTCCCCATCAAAGTCCTCCTTTACATCAGATGTCCCCATCAGAGTCCCTCTTTACATTAGATGTCCCCATCAAAGTCCTCCTTTACATCAGATGTCCCCATCAGAGTCCCCCTTTACATTAGAGGTCCCCATCAGAGTCCCCCTTTACATCAGATGTCACCAGAGTCCTCCTTCACATCAGATGTCACCATCAGAGCCCCCTTTACAATATATATCCCCATCAGAGTCCCCCTTTACATCAGATGTCCCCATCAGGGTCCCGCTTTACATTAGATGCCCCAATCCCTATCAGAGTCCCCCTTTACATCAGATGTCCCCATCAGAGTCCTCCTTTACATCAGATGTCACCATCAGAGTCCTCCTTTACAACAGGTGTACCTATCAGCATCCCCCTATACATCAGATGTCCTCATCAGAGTCCCCCTATACTGAAAACTCATCTCTTCAGGAAAGCCTATCACGTCTCCAACTAATCTCCTACCACTTCCACCAGCTCATTCCCCACAGTTACAAACTTTTGTACCACCTGCCCCACACTATTAGATTGTAAGCTCTGCTGAGCAGGGCCCTCTTAATCCTCTTGTATTTTATTGTATTATAACTGTATTGTCTCCCTTTTATATTGTAAAGTGCTGCATAAACTGTTGGCGCTATATAAATCCTGTATAATAATAATCATCATCAGGTGTCTTCATCAGAGTCCCCCTATACATCAGGTGTCCGTTTTTTTTTTCTTTTTTTTTCATTCAAAACCACATCAGCAAGCACTTTTGAGAAGCTTAACTCAGCTGAGCAAATTTATAATTTGTCTCTTCTCGTTTTCTCATCATTGTGGTTAGCTTTATCTTATGTTCACGTTTTCGTTTCTTCCTTTTAATTAAACTTTAATTTTAAGTCTTCAATACATATAAATATTTAATTTGTTTAATACCCCCCCCCCCATCCTCCCCCCAAAAGCAAAAAAAAAAAACTCACCCCGTTCCCCCTCAATCCCCCTCTCTCCCTCCAACCTCTATACATCCATAAGCTTCATACATCTCTCCGTATTCCTAAATTCCAGCCATTTCGCCCAAGTCCTACCGTATTTCTCCCGTAAGCCTTCCATCGAGTATATTGACTCTTCCATACCTCTTACCCAATCCACCCTTATTATCCACTCCCTTAACCTTGGGGATTCCTGGTTTTTCCAACTGCGCGGGATCAGCGCTTTAGCCACGTTTAGGAGGTGCGGGACTAATGATTTGTTATATTGGGGTACCTCTTTCTCCGTATCGTGGAACAAGCAAATCCATGGATTTTTATTAACCCACTCCCCCGTTATTTGCAGGATCTCTCCCAAGATTCCCTCCCAGTATAACTGTATTTTGGGGCACTCCCACGAAAGGTGCGCAAGTGTTCCCAAGGCCCCGCACCCCCTCCTGCAGGTTAGGGGGTCTCAGACCCGTACTCGCGCACTCGCTGGGGCGTCATGTACCACCTAGTGATCAACTTGTAGGCCATTTCATACGTCCGGGTGTCTCTTGCCGGTAAGTGTACCATTTTTCATATCTTACGCCTGTGTTCCTCATCTCTCAGATAACCTATTTCTCTTTCCCACTTCTCCAAATAATTGGGGAACCCCTTACTAGCTTCCCCTGAGCACTCTGTAGAATTTAGATATACTGCCATTCACGCTTGTGGGAGAACTTAGTAATTTTTCTATTGCTCTTAATTTGTCTCTTCCCCTCAGTGGTTGTGAAAGTGATTGTGTGAAGTGCTGCATCTGGGCATATCTCCATTTATCCAGTGGTTTATTCCCCCATACATGTGTAATTTCTGTGTAAGTGTATAATCTATTTCCCCTCATCACATCTTGTAATTGTATCACATCTTTTTTCGCCCACCTTATGAAATATAAGTGCTCCTCCTTCCCTGGCATAAAATAATTAGTGTTCAATAGTGAAATCAATGGGGAATTATATTCCCAGTGAAATCTCTTACTTAACCCATGCCAAATCCTAAATGTGTTCCTATATAAACCAAGTGAACTGCGCTGGCAACTAAATGTGAACAAAATATATAACAACCACAAAACACCACAAGTGATAATAGAGTGGCACGTTATAATAAATATGGATGTGTCAGAGAACTGGACCTGCAGCCCGCGCAGCTAAGCCAGAGTGCGCTGGACTGCACTACCAGAGCTCCAAGACCCTCCACATAAATTAAATCAATTGGTGTATATAAAAAATGACAAAAAACAGCAGGAGCATGGGAAGATGCACTATCCAAATAGAAAACCTACACTACAATATGTTGATTTAGACAGATGCATCTATCAAACATCAGAAGTAGCAGTTTAGCATACCACTAATATAAATAAATATATAAATAGATATATAAATAAAATATGGCATATCGATTATGCAAAAATGAAATACTAAGGAGCGATCCACTCTGCAAGTTCCAGATAGCACAAAGAAATCATGAAACATCAGCTACAATATGTGAGAAAACGAGGCTAGTGATAAAAACTCCTTCATAGGGCAAACAATGAACAGGCTTCCAACTTTTTCATCTTTTCCAACAAACAGGGCCAGTGGTGTAGCGATGTAAAAGATTGCTCATGAAACCCCAGAAACACACGTTCCACCGAAGGAGAGAAGAGAGGTATATAGCATAAAACCTTAAAGTACCAAAGGTCACCTGCGCATAAATGCGCTACTCACGGGACCGGTAAGGAAAGCAGGCATTCAGATATTTTGGTCGGTTCGCCGCTCTTAGGCGTGCGTTCCACCGCCAGGAAGTGATGTCACTGGTAACAAATCAGACGGACGTGGACAGGATGTTGCGCAACATCCTGTCCACGTCCGTCTGATTTGTTACCAGTGACATCACTTCCTGGCGGTGGAACGCACGCCTAAGAGCGGCGAACCGACCAAAATATCTGAATGCCTGCTTTCCTTACCGGTCCCGTGAGTAGCGCATTTATGCGCAGGTGACCTTTGGTACTTTAAGGTTTTATGCTATATACCTCTCTTCTCTCCTTCGGTGGAACGTGTGTTTCTGGGGTTTCATGAGCAATCTTTTACATCGCTACACCACTGGCCCTGTTTGTTGGAAAAGATGAAAAAGTTGGAAGCCTGTTCATTGTTTGCCCTATGAAGGAGTTTTTATCACTAGCCTCGTTTTCTCACATATTGTAGCTGATGTTTCATGATTTCTTTGTGCTATCTGGAACTTGCAGAGTGGATCGCTCCTTAGTATTTCATTTTTGCATAATCGATATGCCATATTTTATTTATATATCTATTTATATCTTTATTTATATTAGTGGTATGCTAAACTGCTATTTCTGATGTTTGATAGATGCATCTGTCTAAATCAACATATTGTAGTGTAGGTTTTCTATTTGGATAGTGCATCTTCCCATGCTCCTGCTGTTTTTTGTCATTTTTTATATACACCAATTGATTTAATTTATGTGGAGGGTCTTGGAGCTCTGGTAGTGCAGTCCAGCGCACTCTGGCTTAGCTGCGCGGGCTGCAGGTCCAGTTCTCTGACACATCCATATTTATTATAACGTGCCACTCTATTATCACTTGTGGTGTTTTGTGGTTGTTATATATTTTGTTCACATTTAGTTGCCAGCGCAGTTCACTTGGTTTATATATTTCTAAAGTACAGCACTTTCACTCTGCAGCTGCAACAAAGTTTTTCTTTTTGGTTTTCACAAAAATATTCTTTTTGAGATTATTGATTACTTATATTTGCGAGCGCTGTATTGTATGATTTTAAATGTGTTCCTAGTCAAAAAATGAATACCGTGTCCTAACTCCTGAAATTGTTGTGGGATCCATATCATCTTTTCTATATCAGCTCTACTTTGGGTGATTTTTATATTCACACAACTTTTCCCTTGCTTACTATACAACCAATCAGAGATTCTAGAGATCGAAATGGCTTGGTAATACTTTTTAAAGTCCAGGGCTCCTAGCCCTCCCTGTTTTTTTTCCTTCACCAGGGTATCGTACGCTATCCTAGGACGCCTACGTGCCCAGATAAACCCCAAAGTTATAGACTGTAGCTTATTAAAGAAAGTAGAAGGAAGAGCTATTGGGATTATTTGGAAGGTATATATTAGCATAGGCAAAACAAACATTTTTACAGCGTTTATTCTGCCGATCCATGATAGGGTTCTATACCTCATCCTGTTTAATAGGTCCTTAATCTTATTGAGCAATGGAATATAGTTAGCGGCAAACAAATCCTTCGGAGACGGTGTCAATTATACCCAGATACCTTAACTCCCTCCCGCACCAAGTGAAGGGGAACCAAGGTTGGATAGCCTTCTGCTCCCGCAAAGGGATCGTTATGTTTAACAGCTCTGATTTACCTATGTTTATTTTGAAGTTTGTCAATCCTCTATAGCGCTCAAATTCCTTGAGCACCATGGGGATTGTTGTTCTAGGATAAGTGATATACAGTCAGGTCCATAAATATTGGGACATTGACACAATTCTAATCTTTTTGGCTCTATACACCACCACAATGGATTTGAAATGAAACAAACAAGATGTGCTTTAACTGCAGACTTTCAGCTTTAATTTGAGGGTATTTACATCCAAATCAGATGAACGGTCCAGGAATTACAACAGTTTGTATATGTGCCTCCCACTTTTTAAGGGACCAAAAGTAATGGGACAGATTAACAATCATCCATCAAACTTTCACTTTTTAATACTTGGTTGCAAATCCTTTGCAGTCAATTACAGCCTGATGTCTGGAACGCATAGACATCACCAGATGCTGGGTTTCATCCCTGGTGATGCTCTGCCAGGCCTCTACTGCAACTGTCTACAGTTCCTGCTTGTTCATGGGGCATTTTCCCTTCAGTTGTGTCTTCAGCAAGTGAAATACATGCTCAATCGGATTTAGGTCAGGTGATTAACTTGGCCATTGCATAACATTCCACTTCTTTCCCTTAAAAACTTTTTGGTTGCTTTCGCAGTATGTCCATCTGCACTGTGAAGCGCCGTCCAATGGGTTCTGAAGCATTTTGCTGAATATGAGCAGATAATATTGCCCGATAATATTGCCTGAAATACTTCAGAAATCATCCTGCTGCTTTTGTCAGCAGTCACATCATCAATAAATACAGGAGAACCTGTTCCATTGGCAGCCATACATGCCCACGCCATGACACTACCACCACCATGCTTCACTAATGAGGTGGTATGCTTTGGATCATGAGCAGTTCCTTTCCTTCTCCATACTCTTCTCTTCCCGTCACTCTGGTACAAGTTGATCTTGGTCTCATCTGTCCATAGGATGTTGTTCCAGAACTGTGAAGGCTTTTTTAGATGTTGTTTGGCAAACTCTTCCTGTTTTTGAGGCTCACCAATGGTTCACATCTTGTGGTGAACCCTCTGTATTCACTCTGGTGAAGTCTTTTCTTGATTGTTGACTTTGACACACATACACCTACCTCCTGGAGAGTGTTCTTGATCTGGCCAACTGTTGTGAAGGGTGTTTTCTTCACCAGGGAAAGAATTCTTTGGTCATCCATCGCAGTTGTTTTTTACCGTGGTCTTCTGGGTTTTTGGTGTTGTTGAGCTCACCAGTGCGTTCTTTCTTTTTAAGGATGTTCCAAACAGTTGCTGTGGCCACACCTAATGTTTTTGCTATCTCTCTAAAGGGTTTGTTTTGTTTTTTCAGCCTAATGATGGCTTGCTTCACTGATAGTGACAGCTCTTTGGATCTCATATTGAGAGTTGACAGCAACAGATTCCAAATGCAAATAGCACACTTGAAATGAACTCTGGACCTTTTATCTGCTCCTTGTAAATGGGATAATGAGGGAATAACACACACCTGACCATGGAACAGCTGAGCAGCCAATTGTCCCATTACTTTTGGTCCCTTAAAAAGTGGGAGGCACAAACTGTTGTAATTCCTACACCATTCACCTGAATTGGATGTAAATACCCTCAAATTAAAGCTGAAAGTCTGCATTTAAAGCACACCTTGTTTGTTTCATTTCAAATCCATTGTTGTGGTGTATAGAACCAAAAAGATTAGAATTGTGTCAATGTCCCAATATTTATGGACCTGACTGTAACAGAGCAAGTCATCGGCAAATGCCGCTACTTTATACTCCCCTTCTCCCACCCGGATTCCTTTAATATCTGCATTCTTGCGGATCGCAGCTAATAGTGGTTCCAGAGTTATTATAAACAGGATCGGGGACAGGGGGCAACCCTGTCTTGTCAAGTTAAATAATTCTGTTTACTCTAATTCTAGCTTTTGGATGTCTATAGAGGGACATAATCCATCTCAACATCCTCTACCCAATTCCTAGATGCTTCAATGTTTCAAACTTAAATCCCCAATCCACTCTATCAAAGGCCTTTTCGGCATCGATTTACAATAGGACCGCAGGGGTGTCGCTCCTAACTGCTTCCTGCATCAGAAAGATTGATTTCAGAGAGTTGTCCCTCCCCTCCCTTCCAGGTACAAACTCCACCTGATCATTGTGTACCCACCGATGCAGCCCGACTTTCAACCTGTCTGCAAGTATTTTAGCAAAAATTTTTATATCTGCATTTAATAACGAAATTGGCCTGTAACTACTTGGAGATGCTGGATCCTTACCTTCTTTCAGGATAAGGGTAATATGAGCCAACAATGACTCTTCTCGGGACACCTCACCTTCCCCCAGGGCATTCAGATAGTTACACAATTTAGGTGCTAAAAATTTAGAATTTTTTTTATAATATGCTATGGAGTATCCGTCAGGGCCCGGGCTCTTTCCCAGGGCAGTATTACTTATCGCTCTTTCTACCTCCTGCGAAATGGGGATCTCGAGGCGCTCTACTTCCTCCTTTTCTGCCCTGGGAAGGTCTAGGCCCTGCAGGTACTCCCTTATCACCTCCTTCCTACTTTCACCCACCTCCTCTTTCCGACCTACCTTGTATAGGGCGCTATAGTAGGAGTGAAATATTTTGGCGATATTTGGGGATGAGAATTCCAATCCCCCCCATCCCTGATTTTGGGCATAAAGGTCCTATTCTTTTTTCCTTGACCTTTCTTGCCATCCACTTTCCTGACTTATTTCCCTCCTGGTACATATCCCTATTAATAGTGTAGAAGGCGTATTTCCTTTCCTGTTCCAGTAGCTCATCTAGATCTCTCCTTTTCCCTATTAGCTCATTCTTTTCAGGGATCCCCCTGGGTCTTGTACCCTGCTCTAATTCCTGGATCTCCCTGTATAAACGTGCCATCTTTTCCTCCCTTTCCTTCTTTTTCCCTGCTCCGATACCAATCAAAATCCCTCTTATGTACACTTTATGTGCTTCCCAAAGGGTGGCCCTAGATATTTCTGCTGTATCATTCAACTCAAAATACTTCTTCAATTCCTGCTTCCTATTTTCCTCGCGGAATCTGGATCTTGGATGAGAGAATCATTCAGTTTCCAATTCATCCTAGTCCGGGCCGCCCCAGCGATCTCTAACTGAATTTTCACTGGTGCGTGATCGGAGAGGGTGATTGCTTTAATTTCTGCCACCTTCAGGTGAGGGACCAACTGATGTTCTATTAGCATATAATCTATCCTAGAAAATGATTTGTGCGCACAAGAATAATGAGTATAGTCCCATTCCTTTGGGTGGCAAACCCTCCACGCATCCATTAACTGAAGACTCTATACATCAGGTGTCCTAATCAGAGTCCCCCTTTACAGCAGGTCCCCCCCTTTAAATCAGGTGTCCCAATCAGAGCCCCTCTTTACAACAGGTGTGCCCATCAGCATCCCCCTATAAACCAGGTGTCCCCATCAGAGTCCTCCTTTACATCAGATGTCCCCATCAGAGTCCTCCTTTACATCAGATGTCCACATCAGAGTCCTCCTTCACATCAGATGTCCCCATCAGAGTCCTCCTTCACATCAGATGTCACCATCAGGGCCCCCCTTTACATTATATATCCCCATCAGAGTCCCCCCTTACATCAGATGTCCCCATTTACATCAGATGTCCCCATCAGAGTCCCTCTTTACAATAGATGTCCCCATCAGGATCCCCCTTTACATTAGATGTCCTCATTAGAGTCCTTCTTTGCATCAGATGTCACCATCAGAGTCCTCCTTCACATCAGATGTCACCATCAGAGTCTCCCTTTACATCAGAGCCCCCCTTTACATTAGATGTTCCCATCCAAGTCCTCCTTTACATCAGATGTCACCATCAGAGTCCCCCTTTACAACAAGTGTCCCTATCAGCATCCCCCTATACATCAGGTGTCCTCATCAGAGATCCCCTTTACAGCAGGCCCCCTCCCTTTAAATCAGGTGTCTCAAACAGAGTCCCTCTTTACAACAGGTGTGCCCATCAGCAACCCTATAAAACAGGTGTCTGTATCAGAGTCCCCCTTTACATCAGATGTCACCATCAGAGCCCCCTTTACATCAGATGTCCTCATTAGAGTCCTCCTTTACATCACATGTCACCATCACAGTCCCCCTTTATATTAGATGTCCCCATCAGAGTCCCCCTTTACACTAGATATCCCAATCAGAGGCCTCTTTTACATCAGATGTCCCCATCAAAGTCCTCCTACACATCAGATGTTCCCATCAAAGTCCTCCTTCACATCAGATGTCCCCATGTCCCCCTTTACATTAAATGTCCCCATCAGAGTCCCCCTTTACATGAGATGTCCCCATCAGAGTCCCCCTTTACACTAGATGTCCCAATCAGAGGCCTCTTTTACATCAGATGTCCCCATCAGAGTCCTCCTTCACATCAGATGTCCCCATGTCCCCCTTTACATTAAATGTCCCCACCAGAGTCCCCCTTTACATGAGATGTCGCCATCATAGTCCCCCTTTACATTAGATGTCCCTATCAGAGTCTTCCTACACATCAGATGTCACCATCAGAGTCCTCCTACACATTAGATGTCCCCATCAGAGTCCCCCTTTACATTAGATGCCCCCATCAGAGTCCCCCTTTACATTAGATGCCCCCATCAGAGTCCCCCTTTTACATTAGATGTCCCCATCAGAGTCCTCCTTTACATCAGATGTCACCATTGGAGTCCTCCTTCACATCAGATGTCACCATCAGAATCCCCCTTTACATTAGATGTCACCATCAGAGTCCTCAACATCAGATGTCACCATCAGAGTCCTCTTTCACATCAGATGTCCCCATCATAGTCCTCCTTCATATTAGATGTCCCCATCAGAGTCTCCCTTTATATTAGATGTCCCCATCAGAGTCCTCCTTTACATTAGGTGTCCCCATCAAAGTCCCTCTTTACATTAGATGTCCCCATCAGAGTCCTCCTTCACATCACATGTCACCATCAGAGTCCCCCTTTACATTATATGTCCCCATCAGAGATCTCCACATCAGATGTCACCATCAGAGTCCCCCTTTACATTAGATGTCCCCATCAGGGTTCCCCTTTACATTAGATGTCCCCATTAGAGTCCTCCTTTACATCAGATGTCACCATCAGAGTCCTTTGTTACATCAGATGTCCCCATCAGAGTCCCTCTTTACATTAGATGTCCCCATTAGGGATGAGCCAACACCCCCCGGTTCGGTTCGCACCAGAACCTGCGAACAGACTGAAAATTCGCACGAACGTTAGAACCCCATTAAAGTCTATGGGACTCGAATGTTCGAAATCAAAAGTGTAAATTTTAAAAGGCTAATTTAGATGGTATTGTTCTAAAAAGGGTTTGGGGACCCGGGTCCTGCCCCAAGGGACATGTATCAATGCAAAAAAAAAGTTTTAAAAACGGCCGTTTTTTCGGGAGCAGTGATTTTAATGATGCTTAAAGTGAAAAAAACAAAGTGAAATATTCCTTTAAATATTGTACCTGGGGGGTGTCTATAGTATGCCTGTAAAGTGGCTTGTGTTTCCCGTACTTAGAACAGTCCCTGCACAAAATTACGTTTTAAAGCAATAAAAGTCATTTAAAACTGCTTACGGCTTTAATGTAATGTCCGGTCCCGGTAATATGGATGAAAATCAGTGAGACAAACGGCATGGGTACCCCCCCCCTCCCATTACCAGGCCCTTTGGGTCTTGTATGGATATTAAGGAGAACAGGACACCCAAATTAAAAAAAGGAAAGGCGTGGGGCCCCAGGCCCTCTGAACAGCAGTATACAGGTGGTGCAAACAAGACAGGGACTGTAGGTTTGTTGTAAAGTAGAATCTGTTTGTAATTTTGAACTGGTACATTTTAAAGTGTAGCTCCAGCCAAAAAATCTATTTTTAAGCTTTTTGGAAAGCATAGGGAAGGGTTATCACCCCTGTGACATTTGTTTTGCTGTCTGTGCACCTCTTCAGAAGAATTTACCTCACTTTCTGTCCCAATGACAAATGTTTTTTTAACAATTTGGGGTTTTTAGTGAAACAAGGATTGATGATAAAGCATCGGTGAAGAGCAGACACGTTTTTCCCATATTAACTCTTACAGGAGAGAATTTCCCTTCCTAGGGGTAGATTTAATCTCACTTCCTGTTGTCTCCTTCCGTTTGCAAGTAGGAGTAATTTGTAAGTTGGATGTTTGAAAGCAGGGGCCTGCCCTATATACTCTGCAGAAATTGCGGCCTTAGGTGTTGGTGTTGCCACAACACTGTAAACCCTCACAGTTACTCTTGGTGGGCGCAGGAATAGGCTCCGCTGTGAAATATTAGATGAATTGTAATTACATGCCCCTGTTGAACAGGGTCAGAAAAATTGGGCCTTTGGTGGTGGTGGTGCCACAACAATGCAAGTCCCCACAGTTACTCTTGGTGGGAGCTGGAACGGGCCCTGCTGTGAAATATTAGATCAAGAACTGTAATTACATGCACCTGTTGAACAGGGGCAGAAAAATTGGGCCTTTGGTGGTGGTGGTACTGGTGCCACAACACTGTAAGTCCTCTCAGTTACTCTTGGTGGACGCGGAAACGGGCCCTGTTGTGAAATATTAGATCAAGAATTGTAATAACATGTCCCTGTTGAACAGGGGCAGAAAAATTGGGCCTCTACTTTCAGTGTTGTGGCACTGGTGCCACAACACTGCAACCCCTCACTAGTTGAGTGCAGCAACGAACTCTGCTTGCAAAATATTGCATCAAAAAAATGGATTTTTAAAACAGCTTACCTGTAAAATCCTTTTCTTGGAGTACATCACGGGACACAGAGCACCATAATAATGACTATGTGGGTTATACGCTTACCTTTTAGGTGATTGGACACTGGCAACCAATAGTAAGACGGTTCCTCCCATATAATCCCTCCTATACAGGAAGTGCCTCAGTTTTGTAGCAAGCAATGATGATCCCAAAAAGAGGGGAGGGACCTCTGTGTCCCGTGATGTACTCCAAGAAAAGGATGTTACAGGTAAGCTGTTTTAAAAATCCATTTTTCTTTTTCGTACATCACAGGACACAGAGCACCATAATAATGACTATGTGGGATGTCCTAAAGCAATGCATCTGAGGGATGGGGGGGGGACACATTATCCCTAAGCCCAACAGGCCTGAGATTATAAAGCAGCCTGCAACACGCTGTGGCCAAAAACAGTCTCATTTTGAACATATGAACTGAAGACCAAAGGGCTGCTTTGCAAACCTGAGGCATAGACACCTGCTGGCGTACTGCCCATGATGCACTAATCCCTCTAGTGGAGTGTGCTCTTAAATCCCGGGGTGGAACCCTGCGCTTTAATCCATACACCTGGACAATAGGCTGGCGAATCCACCTGGATATAGATGAACTTGTTGCCGGCTGTCCTATTTTAGGACCCTTAGGCAAGACAAAAAAGCAGTCAGTTTTCCGAAAAGGAGCTGACATTTCCAAGTAAACCTTTATCGCTCTCACCAGATCCAGTGAGTGCAGCGACTTTTCCTCCCTATTTTTAGGGTTTGGAAAAAAGGAAGGTAAAACGATATCCTGTGATTCTAATGAAATTTGGAAACTACCTTAGGTAAGAAATCCGGACGAAGTCACATGACCACTCTGTCCTGATGAAGAATCATAAATGGTTCCTTGCAAGAAAGGGCAGCTAATTCTGACACCCTTCTAGCCGATGTAATAGCCACTAGGAAAGCTAATTTCCTGGTCAATAGGACAAAAGAAATATGCCTAAAAGGTTCAAAGGGCTGACTCTGTAAGGCTGAGAGTACCAAATTTAGGTCCCAAGGACATAAAGGCGGTTTAAGCGGTGGCCTCAAGTGTGTTACTCCCTTAACAAAGGTTCGCACCAAGGAATGGGATGCAATTGGTCTTTGGAAAAAAAACGATAAGGCCGAAATCTGTCCCTTAATTGTCCCTAAAGCGAGCTGCAAGTCTACTCCTGTTTGGAGAAAGGCGAGCACCCTTCCAATCGTATACCTACGAGGGTTCCACTTCCTTTTCTCACACCAAGAAATGTATGACTTCCATACTCTATAATAAATAGCTCTAGAAACTGACTTTCTGGCGTTTATCAAAGTGGACAAGACTTAACCCATAACACCACGGTCTTTCAATAGTCTGGCCTCAATAGCCAGGCCATCAAATTCAGCGACCGTAAAGAAGGATGGAATATGGGCCCTTGAGACAACAGGTCTGGACGGCAGGGAAGGACCAACGGGTCCCCTACTGCCAATTTCACAATTTCTGAGTACCATGATCTCCTGGGCCACGCTGGGTCCACTAAGATCACCAGCTTCCGTTCCTCCCGTATTCTGCGTAGTAAGTGCGGCAGAATTTGGATCGGAGGGAAGGCATATATCAGAGCAAACTAATCCCAAGGAACTACTAATGCGTCTATCCCGACAGCAAGCGGATCCTTGGTCCTGGATACAAACCTGTCCAGTTTGGCATTGAATCTGGATGCCAGCAGATCCACATCTGGGGTCCCCCAGTATTGGCAGATCTGTAGAAACACTTCGGGGTGCAGAGACCATTCCCCTGGTAACAACTTTTGGCGACTGCCTGCCAATTGTCCACCCCCGAAATAAACACTGCTGACAGAAATGGCACATGTTTTTCTGCCCAGGTCAGTATATGATCTACCTCTCTTTGGGCTGACCAACTCCTGGTACCTCCCTCGTGGTTGATATATGCCACTACAGTGGAGTTGTCGGACTGGACTCTGACAGGAAGCCCCCGCAACCTGGAAGTCCAGAATCGCAGGGCTAGACGAGCTGCCCGAATCTCTAGTAGATTGATGGGCAGAGTATTTTCTGTCTGGGACCATACTCCCTGGACAGATGCTTCCTCTAGAACTGCTCCCCAGCCGAGAAGACTGGCGTCCGTGGTTACCACTCTCCAGGCTACTGGCGGGAAAGACTTCTCCCTTTTTAAGTTGCTGGTTTTTAACCAGCAAGAGAGGTTCCATAGAACCTGTGGAGATAGAACCATAGGTTGATCCAAAGTTCGAGCAGACTTGTCCCAGGCTTTCAGGATACTGTTCAGGAAAAATTCTGGAGTGGAACTGTACCCGACACGTTTTGAACTAGTGTAGGGCGAGAGCCTTCCCTTAGAAGTAGATCGTCCAGATACCCTATTATGGAGACCCCTTGAGATCTTAGGGAAGCCAACACTGGGGCCAGAACTTTTGTGAAGACCCTGGGGGCTGTGGCTAGACTGAAAGGCAATGCCACAAATTGGAAATGACTGCCCTCTACAGCGAAGCGTAGGAATCTTTGATGTGGACCGAAGATCGGCACATGAAGGTACGCATCCTTGATATCTATGGATGCTAAATAGTCTCCCTTTCTCAGGGACCTTATGACCGAACGAACCGATTCCATGCGGAAGGGTCAGACGTCTACAAAGAAGTTGAGAGCCTTGAGGTCCAAAATGGGCCTTACTTCCCCATTTGGTTTCGGCACGGTGAATAGGTTTGGGTAAAACCCCTTGAATCTTTCCTCATGCGGGACCTTTACTCCTTGCATCAGCAGATGGTGTAAGGCTAGGAATAGGCATCCCCTTTTCTCTGGGTCCACCGGGACCCTTGAATGTAGAAAACGGTTTGGGGGAATCTCCCGGAACTCTGTAACCGTTCTTTACAGTGGAAATGACCCATCTGTCTTGAACCAATTCCTCCCAGGCCTCCCCAAACAGCCGAAGCCTGCCCCCCACCCGTAAGAGCGGGGGCGCCCCTTTACAAGGAAGACTTGGAGTTGGGCTTGAGTGGCTTTTGGGTCCAGGGCTTTTTCTGACCCTGTGGTCTTTTAACCCCAGAAGGCTGAGGCCGTCAATACCGCTTGGGGGAAGAGGCACCAGGCCCTGGGGGATTAGGAATTTTATAAGAGGGCTGCTTCCCCTTCTTAATAGGAAGCAGAGTGCTCTTCCCTCCTGAGATCTTTTGGATATACTTATCGAGATCATCGCCAAACAGGCGCTCTCCATGAAAAGGAAAGGCAGCAAGCAGCCTTTTACATGGCGTCTCAGCAGACCAGTTCTTTAGCCACAATACTCGGCGCATATGAACTGATAACAACGCAAAACCAGACATCTGTTGAATTGAGTCTTTCAAAGCGTCTACCGCAAAACACAAGGCATGAGGGACCTCTGAAAGTTCTTCAGCCAATTCCCCCTGGCAAGGTATGTTCTTTACTATCCTCTTAAAGCGATCCTTTGGCTGCAATAGCAGGCTGAACTGCTCCACTGGCAACCGAGAAGGAGGCCTTCAATAAGGACTCTAGCTATTTATCAGCCGGATCTTTGAAAACCTGGGCATTATCCACTGGACAGGTTAAGTTTTTATCCACGGAAGAGATGGCAGCATCTACCAACGGTGTGCTCCATTTCTTCCTAAACTTTTCCTCCATAGGGTATAACACAGAAAACCTCTTGGGAGGTAAGTATATCCTGTCAGGATGCTCCCAGTCCGCATAAATTACCTGCTCCAGTAACAGATGCAAGGGAAAAGCTTAGGAAATTTGTTTTGGTCGCAAAGATCCCAAAGTAGAACAGGAGAGTGCAGACTCCTGAACCGGGGGTAATTTAAACCCAATTCGTACCATCTCTATTAGAGATTGGATAAACAATTTCTGGCAATGGGAGGCTGATATTGGTTCTTCAGAGCCAGAGTCCTCAGCTGAGGAATCTTCACCCTCCCCTATGTCCTGGTCCTTTAAGACCAACTCCTCCGGATCCTCTGCCCATTCTTGTTCCAGGTCACCTGGACCCATCTGTCTATAAGAGTCCTGGGGCTCTAGTGACTCACCACTTGGCCCAGGCTCAGGGGAAGGAGACCTATTACGCTTCTTTCCCCCCTGTGTTACAGAGGCAATCATGCCAGCTATCTTGCCCTCAAGGCCTGCTAAGGCAGATGCCAAATCATCCTTAGTAACATAAGCCGAGGCAGGTATATCGGTAGTGGCCACTATGCCTGACAAGTGCAATGGCTCAGCCAGGTCAGAAGCTGCAGGTCCTTCAGTAGAGACTGAGGCTGCATCAGTATGGGGTTGGTCTCCTGCCATTTGTGGAGGGACTCTTACCCCTGGGCTTGCCTTGTTCCCTGTTGCTCGTCTTTTTGGAAGACATTGCTTACAAACGAGAAACACCAAGGAGTACTCCCCACAACCAGTCCTTAACCTGTCACCGCTGCCCAAGACCATCAGATTCACGTGCCCACCATTCGCTCTGCGCACGCCAGGAGCTCCATGCTTATAAATCCTAGCATGGGATCGAGCACGTGCATTAGCGGCCGGTGACCTACCGCATGGCGCATGCGCCTTCCTGACGCACACGGCGCTGTGGACATCCGTGGCGCACGTGCACACCGGCGGCGCACTCACACACTGGTGGTACGCGCAGCATGCACGCGCACTCCCCTGTAAATTTAAAAAAATGCGCGCCAATCGCCCTCTGTAACCCTAGACACCAGATCAAGATTCACTGGTAGCTTTGAAACAAACAGGGGAAATACATATATGTATATATAATGAACCCCAATGGGGAGTACTCAACCATCCCAAGCAGCAGGGCCTGTCTTGCCAGGCCCAATCTTCCCCCATCACGGTGGGTAGCGCCTCTAAAGACCTTCAGGGACCGGGTCCCCCATATATTGGGGTCCACACCCCTGGACCTGTAAAGCACCCTTTGTGGTTTCCTTGGGCAGAGTTTGACCAGGAATACCAATTTTTTACAAGGGTCCGGCGCCTAAAAAGGACACATTACAAGCAATACCTCGTTCTTGAGCCGAGGTTCGGGTACCATCCACTTTAGCTTAGTAAGCCATCCGAATGGATCCGATTATAACATCCTCAATGGGACATTCTTTGAAGAAACTGAAGAGCTTCAACAGCCATGACCATCACCTTCAAGACACTGGCGAAAAAAACTGAGGCACTTCCTGTATAGGAGGGGTTATATGGGAGGAACCGTCTTACTATTGGTTGCCAGTGTCCAATCACCTGAAAGTAAGCGTATAACCCACATAGTCATTATTATGGTGCTCTGTGTCCCGTGATGTACGATAAAGAAATTGTAATTACACGCCCCTGTTAAACAGGGGCTGAAAAATTGGGCCTTAGCCACTGGTGGCGGCGCCCAAAACCAAAAATATTCTTACAAGCTATCAGCATGATCATTGAGGAGGAACAGGATAGTCACTCAGCATAACAGGATAGTCCCTCAGCATCAGCATAGGCAGTCCTGAAGGGATCTGACATTTCAAAAAAAATTATTCGGTTACATCAGCATCAGGTGCTTGGTAGCTGGTGGTGATCCAAGACTGATTCATTTTTATGAAGGTCAGTCGATCGACCGAGTCGGTGGACAGGCGCACCCTGTGATCGGTTACAAAACCTCCAGCAGCACTAAATGTGCGTTCCGAAAGAACGCTGGATGCAGGACAGGCCAGTAGCTCAATTGCATACTGTGCAAGCTCTGGCCCGGTATCCATCCTCAAGACCCAGTAACCCAGAGGATTTTTGGTGGGAAAGGTGTCCAAGTCAGATCTTGCCCCTAGGACTTCCTGCACCATGTAAAACAGACGCTGGCGATGGTTGCTGGAACCATTCATACCTTGGGGCTGTGGACTAAAAAACGGTCTGGACGCATCGGTCAGACGGCCACCTTCTCCACCGCTTCTTCTTTGACTGACCGAAGCCTCAGCAACACGTTGTCCAGGAACAGGAGTTTGTAACCTCCCAGTCTCTGGGAACGCGTTGCACAGACCTTTCTCCCTCTGTGACAGCAAGATAAGGTCCGCAACCTTACCCTTGTAACGTGGATCAAGGAGGGTTGCCAGCCAGTATTGATCCCTCTCCTTGATACCACGAATACGAGGATCCTTCCGCAGGCTTTGCAGGATCAGGGAGGCCATGCAGCGTAGGTTTGCTGAGGCATTCGGTCCGGAGTCCTCTGGGTCACTAAGGACTACATGATCCGCAGCCACTTCCTCCCAGCCACGTACAAGTCCATGGGTTTCTTGGGACTGTAAATGATCCCTTAAAGACTGCTGCTGATGCTGAGTGCCAAGCTCCACCTCCATGCTGACACAATCCTCCTCTTCCTCCTCCTCTTCCTGCGTGATCGGCGGGCACGCAGGAACACTGTCTGGATAAAGGGGGCCTTGAGAGCTAAGGAAGTCCTCCTCTTCCTGCCTCTGTTCTGCCTCAAGTGCCCTGTCCATTATTCCACGCAGCGTGTGCTCCAAAAGGTGGACAAGGGGAACAGTGTCACTGATTCATGCACTGTCACTGCTCACCATCCTCGTAGCCTCCTCAAATGGTGACAGGACAGTGCATGCATCCCTGGTCATGGCCCACTGGCGTGAGGAAAGAAAAACCAAGCTCCCCTGACCCTGTCCTGGTGCCATAGTCGCACAGGTACTCATTGATGGTCCTCTGCTGCGTGTGCAGCCGATGCAGCATGGCCAACGTTGAGTTCCACCTGGTGGGCATGTCACAGATTAGGCGGTTCTTGGGCAGGTTAAATTCCTTTTGGCAGTCAGCCAGCCAAGCACTGGCATTATATGACCTGCGGAAATGCACACAGACTTTCCTGGCCTGCCTCAGGACACCCTGTGAGCCCGGGTACCTGCCCAAGAACCGCTGCACCACCAAGTTAAGGACGTGAGCCAAACAGGGCACATGGGTCAGTTGTCACTGTCTGAGGGCGGAGAGGAGGTTGATGCCATTGTCGCAAACCACCATACCTGCCTTAAGCTGGCGTGGCGTCAACCACCTCTGAACCTGAGCTGACAAAATCTCTGCCTCAGTGTGGCTCCTGTCCCCCAAGCACACCAGCTCAAGCCCTGCATGGCATCTTTTGGCATAGCCCCTTGAATGCCTACGGAGCACCGCTGGTTCCAAAGTCAAGTCAGCACAGGAAGAGCATATGGAGGAAGAAGAAGAGGAGGGGGTGGAGGAGAGAGGTGTGGCAGAATCACCACTAGTAGTATTTTGGAGGTGTGGTGGCAGAACAACCTCCAACACTACTGCACCTTGTCCTGCATCCTTCCAAGCTGCCAGAAGAGTCACCCACTGCGTGGTAAATGATAGGTAACGTTCCTGTCCATGCCTGCTGGACCACAAATCAGCGGTTATATGCACCTTACCACTGACCGCCCTGTCCAGCGAGGCCAAGACATTGCCTTCCACATGCCGGTAGAGAGCCAGAATCGCCTTCCGGGAGCAAAAGTGGCGTTTGGGAACCTGCCACTGAGGAACCACACATTCCACAAACTCACGGAAGGTGGCAGAGTCTACCAACTGAAAAGTCATCAGTTGAAGTGCTAGCAATTTAGCCAAGCTAGGATTCAACCGCTGGGCATGTGGATGGCTGGGAGCGAACTTCTTTCGGCGGTGCAGCAGCTGGGGCAGGGAAATTTGCCTGGTACAATCTGACATCGGTGTACCGATAGCAGATTGCCCCCAAGTACTTGGCTGTGACACACCTAATTCTACACCTTCATTCCTCTCATTGCAGGTCTCAGAGAGGACTGAAGGTATAGTGGGGTTGGAGATCCCAGCTGATGAGGAGCCAGGAGAGGTCCCCTTTGTTCTTTGGTGTGGGTCTTTTAGGTACGCTTGCCAACGAACTGCATGGCAGGTCAACATATGTCTGGTCAAGCATTTGGTGCCCAAGCGGGAGATGTTTTGGCCACGAGAGATACGCTTGAGACATATGTTGCAAATAGCAGCAGTGGGATCTGATGCACTAGTCTCAAAAAAGGCCCACACCAAAGAACTTTTAGAATAACACGCAGAGACAGCAGCGCCCTGCACATGCAGAGCTCTGCGGTGTAATGCAGTCGGTGTGCTGCCCTTAAGCTGGCCTCTGAAAGGGCATCCTGCCTCGTTAGTGATGTGCCTCCTCCTCCTCTCTCTATCCTCCTATCAGGCACCCACATGGAGTCAGTGACCTCATCATCCCCTCCCTCCTCATCACTGGAGCAAAGCTGGCAGTATGCTGCAGCTGGGGGAACATGACTGCCAGATTGCTGTCCTTCTTGGGCACCCCCTCTCTCTGGGCTCACGTTACTGCCTTCCTCTAGCTGGAGCCTTTAAAACGCTGGGCATCCTCCTGGAGCATGTACCCAACACTGTGGTCAAACAGTTCGGGGGACTCCTCAGGAGGACATGATGGGGCTAGGGAATGAGTGACTGATGCCATTGAGCCGAGGTAAGAGGCTGCGTTGGCAGCTGCTTTGCCAGACAAAGTACCCTGAGCCTGGGTGAGAGAGGATGAGGAGGATGAGGACGGCTTGGTCATCCACTCTACCAAGTCTTCTGCATGTTGCGGCTCAACGTGGCCAGCTGCCGAAAAAAAGGACAAGCGAGTCCCACGGCCACGTGCTGATGAGGATGCACCGTCTCCACGACCAGCACTGTTGCCTCTAGACACAGAGCCTGCTTGCCCTCTTTTATTGGCTTGTGACTATCTGCCTCTCCTTGTTGGCCTTCCAGACATACTAATAGCCTGCAGTGAGATGTAGCTGCACAAAGCTGGGATGTATATATATACTGATACTGCAGCTAGCAGAATCAACTGCCTGTCTATAGTATTATTATTATGAGAACACCAGCAATTGTCTTCAGGTAGCTTTAGGTGCACACTGTGCAGAGGACGCACTACACTAACTGTAAATACTGTAGCTGCCTGCCTGTGGTATTAATATAAAATCATACAATACAGCGCTCGCAAATATATATAATCAGTGATCTCAAAAATACAAAGAAAAAGAAAACTTTGTTGCAGCTGCAGAGTGAAAGTACTGTACTTTAGTAATATATAACCAGGTGGACTGCGCTAGCAACTATATGTAAATATAAAATGCAAAAGTGAATATAGAAGTGACACGTTATAGTAAATATAAAGGTGTCAGAGAACTGGGCATGCACCCCGCGTAACTGACCCACCAATTTGTGAGAATACGCTGGACTGTACTGCCAGAACTATAAAACCTTCCATATAAATGCAATAAATCAGTTTGTGTGCATATTTAGACAATGAGAGCGTGAAAAAAAATGCACTAAGTGGAAAACCTTCACTCCAGTATATACAGATATAAATGCTTATCAGGCAGGTATATCTATAACGTACCAAAAATAGCAGTTTAACATAACACCAGTGTAGGCAAGAAAATAATAAATAAATTCTCAAAAAAGTTCACAGAATAATGACTATGAAGCAATCCCCTCAGGAAATGCCAGATGATAAAAAACATGAAGCGTCACCAATAGAGAGAAACGTAGCTGGTGGTTTAAAACCCTTTCATAGGAGAAGCAATGGGCGGACTTCCAGCTTATTCATCCTTACAATCAAACAGGGCCGGTGATGCAACGAAAATAGAAATTGCTTTGAAGAGACCACAAAGCACACGTTCCACCGAAGGAGAAAAGAGAAGCATATAGCATAAAACCCTAAAATACCAGGGGTCACCTGCGCAGCAATGCGCTACTCACGGGACCGGTAAGCAAAGCAGGCATTCAGATATTTTGGTCGGTTCGCCGCTCTCCGGCGTGCGTTCCACCACCAGGAAGTGATGTCACTGGTAACAAAAACAGGCAGACGTGGACAGGATGTTGCGTCGACGCGTTTCGCCCCTCCCCCTCTTTGATAACGCCCTGGGGGAGGGGCGAAACGCGTCGACGCAACATCCTGTCCACGTCTGCCTGTTTTTGTTACCAGTGACATCACTTCCTGGTGGTGGAACGCACGCCGGAGAGCGGCGAACCGACCAAAATATCTGAATGCCTGCTTTGCTTACCGGTCCCGTGAGTAGCGCATTGCTGCGCAGGTGACCCCTGGTATTTTAGGGTTTTATGCTATATGCTTCTCTTTTCTCCTTCGGTGGAACGTGTGCTTTGTGGTCTCTTCCAAGCAATTTCTATTTTCGTTGCATCACCGGCCCTGTTTGATTGTAAGGATGAATAAGCTGGAAGTCCGCCCATTGCTTCTCCTATGAAAGGGTTTTAAACCACCAGCTACGTTTCTCTCTATTGGTGACGCTTCATGTTTTTTATCATCTGGCATTTCCTGAGGGGATTGCTTCATAGTCATTATTCTGTGAACTTTTTTGAGAATTTATTTATTATTTTCTTGCCTACACTGGTGTTATGTTAAACTGCTATTTTTGGTACGTTATAGATATACCTGCCTGATAAGCATTTATATCTGTATATACTGGAGTGAAGGTTTTCCACTTAGTTAGTGCATTTTTTTTCACGCTCTCATTGTCTAAATATGCACACAAACTGATTTATTGCATTTATATGGAAGGTTTTATAGTTCTGGCAGTACAGTCCAGCGTATTCTCACAAATTGGTGGGTCAGTTACGCGGGGTGCATGCCCAGTTCTCTGTGGTATTAATAGGATCAGAAGAACACCACTAATTTTCTTCTGGTAGCTTTAGGTGCACACTGTGCAGAGGACACATAGTGCATGCTTGGCCAATCATCAGCAAACAATGCACTGCAATGCCGCAGTGAATTATGGGCCGTGAGGCGTCACAAGGGTCATTTGGCGCGAATGACCCATATCGTTCATAATTCGGCGAATGACCGAACAGGCAATGTTCGAGTCAAACATGCGTTCGATTCAAACACAAAGCTCATCCCTAATGACCAGGATGTACTAGGTCGCTGGTGCTTGCCAGTTCACCAGAAGGAATAGCGGCGCTAGTACTGGCTCTCTGCTCCATACGAGGGACCTGCAATTCTGGCACCTCAACGATAGCAGAAGTAAATCGGGGGCTGGTACGCCTGACCTTGGCAGGGACCACAACTCCGTCGTCAGAGCTATCCGTCAGGGTGCCGCCGCTGTCTACAGGTTCGTATTCTGAGCCTGAATCTGACAGATGAGTGACTTCCTCTTCATTATCCGTCATGCTCAGAAACGTGTAGGCCTCTTCACTAGTGTACCTTTGATTTGACATTTTGGTCTCTAAGTTTACTGGTACACTAGTGAGACTCACAGGTAAAAAAGCTCCTGAATGTTAGCAACTGATTCAAACGCTACCAAAAAAACCTGTTAGCGTTCGCAGGGATCAGGCCTGACTCTGCGAACGCTGCAGTTGTGTGTTGTGTTTTGTAAGTGACAGTGATCGATTGATACTGCACTTGGGTGGGTGGGGCTGGGCTGGGCAGAGGGGCTAAACGCAAGTGCTAGCAGGTATCTGGGCTGATCCCGCTAACACTGCGTTTTTGGGAACCCTAAACTGTTGGGGACGCTAGTATAGATCTAATCAGATATCGATCCGTTCAGACACTATACTACTAAGGGAGGCGTACGGTGCGTGTGTGGGTGTTAGCTGCACTGGCACTGATCTGATGCTGTCTGGGGAGACGCAGACCCTATCTGACGCTAAAACCTAATTTGATCACCCACCAGGTGATCAGGGGGCTAAACCTTTATTGGGTAAAATACAGCGAGTGCCCTGACGCTATAATAAACTAGCTAAACTGCGTCACCCGTGACACTTATACTGTGATCACAGGTGACAGGGGGTAATCAAGGGGTTAAACCTTTATGGGGGGTTCCCTAGACCTATCTGAGCCTAATAATAATTACCCTAACACTGATTAGTATCATTAATGACACCAGTACAGCGATCAAAAAAAAATTTGAACGCTGCACTGGGTGACACAGTGACAGGTGGTGAAGGGGTTAACTGGGGGGGGGTGATCGGGGGTGAATTGTGTGCCTACGTGACCTGGTGTCAGTGTAGTGTTGTGCAACTTACTCTGTGATGTCTACTCTTCTCGGTCTTGAACGAAAAGACCGACACTAGGTCGGTCTTTTCCCCTGCCAGGGATTCATTTACACGACAGGGGAAGGATCTCATTTGTCAGGACCGATCACCAGGTCCAGGCCAGATTTCATTGGCCTGGGGATTAATTGGTTCCTGATCGAATCCGATCGTCGCGGCCAGCGGGGGGCGTGCACGCGCTTTTCCCCCTAGCCAGCTGCGCGCCCGACGTATCATGATGGCAATTCGCCTGCCTGTGCCATTCTGCCGCAGTACAACTGCGCCGGATGGTCGACAAGCAGTAGTAATCTATTAGAAAAATAAAAAACAATGGGCCCCACTGCAGGTTGAGGTTATAATGTACTAGTATGCACCGCATACTAGCACATTATGACAGAATTACTTGTACACAGAGCCCTCCTGTGCAGCGCTGTCACGGCTCCCCGGCGCTGCCATCTTCACACGGTTTTCTTTCCGGGTTCGCGGGCTCCGGCTGTATACCATCCCCTCAGTGCAAGTTTAGAAGATATTCACTGTAACTACAGGTAAGTCTTATTATAAGCTTACCTATAGGTACAAGTTCAAAAGTGGAGTTTAATAGTTTAATTCCACTTTAAGCTCAGTTGTACTGCAGTTTTAAGAGAGTTATGCCAGCCCGAACTTGCAGATTAAACTGGTTGTAAACCCTTACAGACCACTGTTTACTACAGGTAAGTCTATAATAAGCACGGTTTAGGAGATATCCCCTGTATCAGCATCTACCTACGTCATTGGCACATGCGTACTGAAGCAACGGCACGTTCAGCTAGCGTACCATTACGCTAAGATGATATATCAAGATGATAATGCATCTTGCCATAGAGCAAAAACTGTGAAAAAATTCCTTGAAGAAAGACACATAAGGTCAATGTCATGGCCTGCAAACAGTCCGGATCTCAATCCAATTGAAAATCTGTGGTGGAAGTTAAAAACTATGGTCCATGACAAGGCTCCAACCTGCAATGATGATTTGGCAACAGCAATCCGAGAAGGCTGGAGCCAGATTGATGAAGAGTACTGTTTATCACTCATTAAGTCAATGCCTCAGAGACTGCAAGCAGTTATAAAAGCCAGAGGTGGTGCAACAAAGTACTAGTGATGTGTTGGAGTGTTATTTTGTTTTTGTTTTTCACGATTCCATAATTTTTTCCTCAGAGTTGAGTGACTCCATAATTTATTACCTGTGCTTGTTCTATAAATCTAACTGTTACTGGCCACCACAATTATTTTTCTTGATTTCTTTTAGTGTTTCTTAAAGCCAGAAAGTTGCCATTTGAAATGCCTTTAGTTTTTGGCCATGTCTGTGATCTGCTTTTTTTTCTACAACAATAAACAACTGAAGTAACATCCTCAGGGACTGGTGATTCCATCATTTTTGCCAGGGGTTGTAGTCTGAGTCCCGTATATTTGTACTTCAATCAAGTGGGCATCCCATACTCCCTTATTCCATCAAAGTTTAATACAAAAAAAAAAAAAAAAAAAAACTAAGATCAAGGTCTGGTTTTCTGCCTGAGGGTGAATGAGGACTGAATGCTGGACTGGGCAGGGTGAGTGACAGACCACAACACTCAGCAGCCCCTATGGGGGTACCGCAATACCAGTTAACAAAAAAAAAAAAAAAAAAAAGAAGAAAGAAAATTATATATAGATCTGTCTGCGGCCCCCCCCCAAGTGATCTTTGCCGTTATCCATGTTATGGTAAATCTCCACCTCTCAAAAGGATGCCTACCCCTGCTCTAGAGGGATACGCTTTGTTCATACTTAATGTCTGAGGTTTATAACTACTTTAAAGCTTAAAATGAAAGTTTCTGCTTTGATTCAGAAGAGCTTTTATCCCTTTTTAACAATTCAATAAAGAATTTGTCTGCACAAATGGTTAGTAACAAATTAGGATAACATTTTTACTGTATTTTAAAAGATGATAGTCTACCTAATTGATTGCAGTACTTGTAAAGTACAGTATGTGGGATGCACTATTCGCAATCGACGTATTAGAATATCAGAACACTACAATGACACTCCTAATAGCAATGCAAAAAATATTTCAAATGCGCGTAAACATTTTAAAACAGTTCATGGTGGTAATCTGGAGTCTTTTTTGCGGTCTGGAACAGGTGAGAAGATCTGTTTGGGGGGGGGGGGGGGGGGGAGATACACACCATACCCTACTTCAGCGGGCAGTGTGGTGGATACACAGATTGAATACTCGATTTTCTAGTGGAATGAAGAGTAGAATGGATGAGAATTTGTTTTTAAAATACAATTTGATTCGACAATGGGTTAATTTTTTCCCTAGGAGTTCTCAGTCTGTTTCCATTTTCCCTCCCCTCTTTCTCTGGTTCTGCCAACTTCAAATGATTTTAAATTGGATTGTACCCCCTTTTTTGGAGGAATGGTTATCTTTACTATATAAACTTTATTTTTATGTAAATCTGTATGCTATAGGGAGGAAGGCTCCGGCCGAAACATGTTAGCACTTTAGATGTCGCACTGCTGTTAGTGCTCAATAAAGATTGAAGAAGAAGCAATCGAGTTGCCGGCATTTCTTGCTATTTTTATGTTTATGGGACACAAGCCTGAACACTGTTATTCAGCTCATCATTCTACAATCATGCGGTAGAGCTTGGGTGAGTTTTTGTCTACATTACCCCATAGCACAGTGGTTCGTTCGCTACACAGCTCATACATTCTAAAAAAAAAAAGTCTTCCATTCTATATATGCAAGACATTCTGTGATGGGAGGTGGTGTGGATGAACATCACAACCTCCCTTCTTCCAATCACAGAACACCTTGCATTAATTGCTGATACGTTTAAATTAAGTCTTCCTTGACCTTTTAGTCATAAACAGGCTAACCACAATGCAGAATTTTGCTCTTTGTTTTGCATAAACAAATCACTTTCAAGGCAGGCTTGGATCTGCTAGGTGTTGCTCCTTGTAATTTTCCCCGGAAAGCTGTGCACACTTTACAATATCCTCAGAAAGTGCAGCAAAAAATAAATAAATAAAAAATCGGGACTTGCACACACACAATCCAAGTAAAATGGCTCTAATTCATACAATGATAAAAAATCTCAAATCACAAAAAAAAAAACAAACAAAAAAAAAAAACAACGTTCATTTATGCAATGCAAAAAATTTATTGTAAATGTGAAACATTTTAAATAAGGTTAAAAAATGTCTGCTGGCATAAAGCAATACATTATTCACATTTAAAAAAAGTAGTGATCCGGATCATGCGACTATATACAAATACATCTTCTTATCTGACGTACACGATTGCACTGGCTCTGAATCCGAATCCATATCAGTTACTTTGATTCTAGTTTTAAAAGACACAAAAAGAAAAATATTAAGTGACAAATATATTGTACACAGCAAAAACTATTTTTAATTACCCCCCTTCTCAAAATCCCTTTCTCTGACGGACACAACCGCTGCTTCTTTATCCATTACCAAACAGGGTTTTATAGCCCCAGCAACAGAAGATGAGGATGGTGAGGAGTTCTTATGGGCAGTCCTCTCTGGGCATAAAACCCCCTCTCCACTATAGGCCGCCAGTCAGTCACAAGCAGTATAAAAAAAAATCATTTCCATAGAGGGGAGGGTGCGGTGTCCATCAATGAACTCAAAGAATGGGATTTTACAGTGAGCAAAAAAAAAAAATCCAGCTCTCTTAGGTTTGATAGACACAGCTGCTGCTTCTTTATCCATTACCAAACAGGGATGTCCTCAAGCAGTGCCACAATGAGGGGTGGGAAACCAAACTAATAGAGAAATAACCCAGGACAACATGCCAACACTTTGAACCACCCCAAAGGGTGCCTGAGAGTCCTAAACAGCAGCGTTCAAAACTAGCATCCAAGGATGCCAACACATAATGTTGGCATCTGTTGGGATATGTCTCTACTAACTTTGCACATCTAGACTTTGCAATATTTGCCCACTCTTCTTTGCAGAACTGCTCAAGTTCAGTTAGATTTGATGGTGACCGTTTGTGGACTGCAGTCTTCAAGTCATTCCATAGATTTTCAATTCAGTTCAAGTCTGGGCTCTGCCTAAGCCATGCAAGGACATTCACCCTTTTCTCATTCAACCACCGTGTGCTAATTTTTATTAATTTATTAGAAGGTAAACCTTCTCCCCATTGACAACTTTCTGGCAGAGGACAGCAGCTTTTCCTCAAGAACGTGACAGTATTTTCCCCCGTCACAAGTGCTCCAGTCCTTGCTGCAGAGAAACACCCCCATAACAGGATATTATCACCTCCATGCTTTACTGTAGGAATGGTGTTTTTTGGATGGTGAGCTGTATTTGATTTCTGCCACACATATCGTTTGGTGTTGATGCCAAATATTGAAATTTTAGTCTCATCTGACCATAACACCTTTTTCCATGTGGGTTCGGAATCTTCAAGGTGTGGTTTAGCAAAGCTCAGTCGTGACTGCATGTGGCCTTTTTTCTTGCAACCCTCCCAAAAAAGCCCAATTTTCAGAGAATTTGTGATATTGTTGTCACATGCACAATGACCACTCTGTCAAAAATTCCTGCAACTGCGTCCCAATCAAGGAAAGTGTTGTACCAAATACCTTCCACTTGAAGGCATTGATAAAGCCTTTGAAATTTTTCAGTATCCATCTCCTGACTTGTGCCTGTCCACAACAATGCTCCAGGAGGCCGGGTTCCCACTGGTACAACACGACAGTCGTACGACTGTGGATCCGACCTTGCCCTGCAACCTGAAGTCCGACTACAATGAATGGAGATCCGACTTTGATCCCGACGATGTTAGGCACTTTGTGTCTGGTATAAATCTTAAGGGAGAACTCCACGCCAAATAAAAAAAACCCCAAAAAAACCCCCCAAAACCGCATGGGTTACCCCTCCAAGACCATACCTGGCCCCTCGGTCTGGCATGGATATTTAAGGGGCTCTTGCGCCCCCCACCCCAAAGCGCCTTGTCCCCATGTTTATGAGGAAAAGGGCCTCTTCCAGACAACCCTGGCCATTGGTTGTCGGGGGGGGGGGGGCTTATCGGAATCTGGAAGCTCCCTTTAACAAGGGGGCCCCCAGATCCTGACCCCCACCCTATGTGAATGAGTAGATTGTAACCCTACCCATTCACCCCCCCCAAAAAAAGTGTCAAAAATAAAAAAGGCAGTACACAGGTTTTTAAAGCAATGTATTAAGACAGCTCCGGCGTCTCTTCGGATTTGTTCTCTGCTGACGTCTTCTGACAGTTCTTCTCCGCTGATGTCTTCAAGCCCTTTCCGGTTCTTCTCCCTCTGGCTGCTGTCCTCTCGCTCCGTTCTTCTTCCGATGTTGATTTGACGCTCTCTTCCGCTGTTAGGTGCGCGGTGTGCCACTACTTATATTGACATTGGGCCGAGACACCGGATGATGTCATCTGGGGAGGCCCCACTCCTATGACACCACTGCCCATAATGTCCCGGGCGGTGACATCATAAGGGGTGGGGCCTCCAGATTCCGTCACCCGGTGACCCGGCCCCATGCCAATATAAGTAGTGGCACACCGCGCACCTAACAGAGCAGGAGAGAGCGTTGAGTCAACATCAGAAGTTCAGAGGGAGAAGACCTGGCAGAGGCAGGAGACAGCGGACAGAGGGAGAAGACCTGGAGAGGGGAAAAGAAAATCGGAAGAGACACTGGAGCTGTCTTAATAAATACTTTAAAAACCTGTGTAATGCATTATTTTTGACACTTATTTTTTTTTAGGTGAATGGGTAGGGGTACAATGTACCCCATAGTCATTCACATAGGGTGGGGGGGTAACCAACGGCCAGGGTTGTTGGGAAGAGGTCCTTGTCCTCATCAACCTTGGGGACAAGGTGCTTTCGGGTGAAGGTGACAAGGTGTTTTGGGGTGGGGGGCACACGGCCCTCCCTGCCCCAAAGCATGCACCCCCCATGTTGAGGGCATGCGGCCTGGTACGGTTCAGGAGGGAGGCTGCTCGCTCATCCCCACCCTCTTTCCTGACCTGCTGGGCTGCGTGCTCAGATAAGGTTCTGGTATGGATTTGGGGGGGGGGGGGACGTTTTTCGGTGTGGGGGTTCCCCTTACAATCCACGTCAAACCCAAGGGCCTGGTATGGTCTTGGAGGGGGAACCCATGCCTTTTTTTTTATTTGGTGTCGAGTTCACCTTCAAGATCATCAGAGCACAAGCTGCATGCCAAAGTCGGATCAGTTAAGACCACGATAAGACTGTAGTTATATTCAATGGGCTGAAGTAGGACCAAAGTTGGACCAAAGTAGTGCATTTTCAAAGTCGGACCAGTTAAGATGGCTCTCATAGGGAAACATTGATTTTCACATGTCATGCGACATAAGCTCCCAATGTCCCAACGTTTGTCGTAACAGTGTTAACCTGGCCGGAAAGCTCTTCATGCTGTGCTAATAAAAAAATGACAACAGCTGATCACAGTTGAAAGATAAATGGCTTTGTGTGCCATGGAGAAGGTGATTAGCTACACCTGAATTAGTTTAAAAGTCATTTTTAGGAGGGGGGTGATCTATATTCCAACTCAGTCCAGGTTCACACCTGCGGTGCCGATCAAATGCGTTATGTCCGAGATGCAAATTCATCCATACAGTTGTATGACTGAACTCGCATTAGATTTGCACAGAAAAAAAGCGCAGGGACTTGTTTTTCCCCGTACTAGAATCGTATCGCATGGGTGTTCTCCCCCATAAAATCTTGGACAGAGGAGTGGCTGTGGACGTGGTATACCTGGACTTTGCAAAAGCGTTTGACAAGTTCCCCACACGCGGCTCATGTGTAAGGTAAAGTCTACAGGCTTGGAAAGATCAATTTGTAAATGGATAGAAAATTGGCTAAAAAGACAGAATTCAGGGAGTTGTGGTTAATGACCATTACTCTAAATGGTCTAAGATTATCAGTGGTAAAAAGAGCGGGGATTTTTGGGACTTTAAATGAAGCACGTTATCAGTGTTTTACCAAGGTTCAGTACTGGGAACCCTACTTTTAATACCTTTATAAATGATAAGTTGAAAATTATGTGTCTGCGCTAGAAAAAAATCACTACACTCAAAGTGCAGTATTAATAAACATAAGCAACCTGAGTGTTGAAATAAAATATAAAGTGCACAATACTATATAAACAGAGAATGTGAATGATCAAACAAAGTGACATATCATTTGAAATAACAAATAAATACTGGAGGGTATAGCAAATAGTGAATAAATAAAGTCCAAAAAGCGTGAATGTCCAATAATATCCAAAAGCGTGAATATCCAATAATACAAAAGTGCCCGAATAAATTAGTCCCAAAACTGAGTGATTTTCACATATTCTATCTTCCAAAATGTGCCACCAAGAAACATGCTGTAGTGTCTTCCAGCCGCCCCCACAGGTGTATATGCTCACCTTTCTGTGTGTGACACAGCGATTAAACTATGCCAAACAAAGCCTTGGAGCCACTCCTGTGCTCATTAGGAACCAGCTGTACAAACTTCCAATGTTCTCAAATGGAGATGGTTTATGCAAGAGAAAAAAACTCCATAGCGCAATATGTAGGTATAAAGCATTTAATAAAATAATTAGCTCCCCTGTCTGGGGTACTCACATATTGTGGGTGCGTGAGTGCACCAACCATAACAAGCATAAACGAGTGATCTCCCGGTGTGGCGTGCGGTGTAGCGTGTGTAACGAAAAGACTCCTTCTCTCTCTCTGCTGACAGCTCCGTCCAGGCCCCTCCCCTACGCGTGTTCGGCACCGGGACCACGTGCCTTCTTCAGGGGGATCTGATTGGACGAGAGCTTCAGAGTAAATATATATATAGCTCCGGCGGCCATTTTGCCTGAGACCGCAGACATATTTATGTCTATGGCGGCCATTTTCCCTTAGGCCGTACGCCGTGTCAATCATAGCAGCCATTTTGCCTAAGATAACAAGACAAAACTCTAATGGGCAGTAAAGGTAAGCACAGCGGCCATTTTCCCTAAGACTACACTTCTGTTAATTAGCCAGAAGTGTACTACTAATAACAGGATCTCACAATAAATGATCCAATGGGATGTTGAGTATTACATTCAATGTAGATACTATAATGATATAATACAGGACGGAGCGGTCTGGCAAAGAGAGTATCACTACACACCACACACGTTTAGATCGCCACAAACGATATCACATAATGCCCTAACTGGTAAATAACCTACAGCATTCCATACAAGAGTTGACCAAAGATAAAATTTAAAATATTATTAAAAACTAACATGACATACTTTATTCTAAACATTAAAATCATAAACATCCTGTAAAATATTGACTAAAAAGATCTATTCTAAAAAATCATTAAAAATGAATAAATTGTCCATAGAGTCACTGTGGGGAGGTAATAGAACTATCAAGGGGAAAGAACATCAATGTGTACAATCTATATTGGATGCCCCTGCTGAGCCCAATAAATAGGGCATCCCTTATAACTCAAAACAAGAGACAACAAGAATTAATAGAAAATGTACCGCCAAAATAAATCGTATCAGTAATTACTAAGGAAACATCTCAAATCAAAATCTCTATTCAATCCTCCAGGAATCAAAGACCCAAGCTGGTGTATCCACCAGGATTCTCTTTTGCTTATCTCCCTAACGAAATTAGAACCCCTCCAGTGGCGTTTGGGCGCCTCAATCCCCCAAAACTTCATGCCTGCGGTACTTTGGTTATGTACCCTCTTAAAGTGCACATACAAACCATGTTTATCGGACCCATTGCATATGTGTCTCACATGTTCTTCCATGCGGTCTTTGAGAGCCCTGGTGGTCCGCCCCACATATAACAGGTTACATGGGCACTTTAAGGCATAGACCACCCCTACTGTATCACAGGATATAAAATCCTTAATCTTATACGAGAAATTGTTTCTAGGGTTCAAGAACTCCTTTACCCTCCTAGTGTTGCCCGGGATCCTCCTACAACTGTAACACCTGCCACAGCTATGGAATCCTTCTAGGTCCAGGAACATTTTAGGTTTTGGAGGGGGAGGATCTACCACATTGTGTATCAGCCTGTCCCGCAAGCTGGGAGCTCTCTTAAAAACAAATTTCGGTTTATCCGGGAGGACATCCTTAAGTTGGGTGTCCTGTTTCAACACACTCCAATATTTGCATATAATCCTCCTTACTTCGTGGCTTTGTGCTGAATAATCAAGTACTACGCTAATACCCTCATGAGCATCATTACCGGTTAATCTAATAGCATCTTTTAGAAGATCCACCCTATCCATGTTGCCAATTCTACTTCTTTCTTTCTCCAAAAACTCCTTCTGGTATCCCTTCTCTAAAAACATGGTACTTAACCTCTGACTGGGTATCATAATCCACCATCCTGGTGCAATTCCTTCGCATCCTCATATATTGTCCACTCGGGATGTTTTTTAACCAGGGTTTATGATGACAACTCGTAACGGGGATATACGAATTCCGGTCCGTAGCTTTGAAAAAGGATTTGGTGATGATACCCTCATTGGTGTTGGAAATCTCTAAGTCCAAAAAGTGTATATTTTCTGTGCTGACATTCCAGGTGAGGGAGATGTTCCGATCGTTGACATTCATGGAGTTCAGTAGGCCCATCAGACCTTCCATATCCCCTCTCCAAATAATTAAAAGATCGTCTATAAATCTCTTGTATAGTACGATATCTCCATTGTCATCCATTAGGTTTTCCTCTTCCTCCCATTTAGCCATATAGAGATTTGCTACACTAGGGGCGAATTTGGCGCCCATCGCGACGCCTTTCTTCTGTAAGTAGATCTTGTTATCCTCTTGACATCCGGAGGCCGTCATATGACGGCCTCCACTTTCAGGGCTTATATCTGAATGATGTCTGAGGCTACAGACATCATTCAGATACCGGCATTTTCAGCCGGCGATTCCGTACACCATAAGAACGATCATAGCGGCTGTTCCGCCGCTTGATCGTTCTTACGGGCGGCGGGAGGGGACACCCCCCCCCTCCCGCCGCCCTCCGGTGCTACTACCGACTCACCTCAGCGATCGGTGAGTCGGATAGCGGATCCGCCGGCGCCGGATGTTCACCATAGAGATTTCCGGCGGACCAGATGGTCGCCGGAGTCTCTATGATCGTTCGGAGGCCGGGCGCGATGTTATGACGTCACGCCCGGCCTCTGCATTCAAAAAAACGGCGCCGCTTCGGTTGTGAAGCGGCGATCGTTTTATTTTTTTTTTTTATTTTAGGCTTCCCAGCCTAGAGGTGAGATGTGGGGTCTTATTGACCCCATATCTCACTGTAAAGAGGACTGATCGTGTCAGTTTCCTATTACAAGGGATGTTTACATTCCTTGTAATAGAAATAAAAGTGATCAAAAAAAAAAATATTTTTTTAAAGTGTCAAAATAAAAAATTTTAAGTAAAATTAACAATAAAAAAAAAAAAAAAAATTTTTAAAGCGCCCCTGTCCCCGTGAGCTCGCACGCAGAAGCGAACGCATACGTAAGTCCCGCCCACATATGAAAACGGTGTTCAAACCACACATGTGAGGTATCGCCGCGAACGTTAGAGCGAGAGCAATAATTTTGGCCCTAGACCTCCTCTGTAACTCAAAACATGTAACCAGTAAAAAATTTTAAAGCGTCGCCTATGGGCATTTTTAAGTACCAAAGTTTGGCGCCATTCCACGAGCGTGTGCAATTTTGAAGCGTGACATGTTAGGTATCTATTTACTCGGCGTAACTTCATCTTTCACACAATGCAAAAAAAATTGTCTAACTTTGCTGTTTTGTTTTTTTTTAAGCATGAAACTGTTTTTTTTCCAAAAAAAACGCGTTTGAAAAATTGCTGCGCAAATACCGTGCAAGATAAAAAGTTGCAATGACCGCCATTGTATTCTGTAGGGTCTCTGCTAAAAAAACATATATAATGTTTGGGGGTTCTATGTAATTTTATAGCAAAAAAATGATGATTTTTACATGTAGGAGCAAAGTGTCAGAAATGGCCCGGATATGAAGTGGTTATCGTACCAGAAAAAATTATTCTGCAAACAAAATTCTAAACATTTCAAAAGAAAGAGTGTAAGATCCTCATCAATGGAATCTTCCTTATCCAAGGCCCATTTGACAGCGTTCAGGGCACCCTCATGGTCGATATTAGTATATAATGAGGCCACATCTCCTGTGGCCATAATTATATTTTCATATGTAGTACATCCCCCAAGCAACTGCAGAGTGTGCTTGGTATCCCTAAGGTAGGCATTGGTTTTCTTCACTAGGGGCTGTAGATGGATGTCTATATACTCTCCTAATCTGGAGGTGAGGGATCCAATACCGCTCACTATCGGTCTTCCGGGTGGGTTTAGGCTATCCTTATGGATTTTGGGCAAATAGTAGATAACAGGCATTTTGCTGACCATAGGGACTAGGTATTTGGCCTCATGCTTGTTCAACAATCCCTTATCGGTTCCATATTTGATAATGCCCTCCAATGCATTTTTACATGCCTTGGTGGGGTTATCCTTAAGAGGCCGATAAGTATCCATGTCACTTAGTATCCTTCCCATCTCATTTTTGTATTGTTGTAGTGAGAGGACGACGACACCTCCCCCTTTGTCCGCCGGTCTAATCACTATGTCTTTCCTTCTTTCCAGTGAATCCATTCCTCTTTTAATATCTATATGTTCATGTACTTTCTTAACCGGTAGTTGCTCTAACTCTGAGGTAACCAATTTCTTAAATAAATCGACATACTTATTGTTGGATATATAAGGGTTAAAAACTGAGTTATTTCTTAGGCTCGTGAATCTGTGATCAGTAACAGCCCTCTCAACAGGGTTGAGGGCATAGTACTTTTTGATATTGAGTTTCCTGACCAGTTTCTGTACCCCAACGTAGGTGTCAAATTTATTCAGTCCCTTTTTTGGGGCATACTTGATTCCCTTATCTAAAACTAGTAATTCCTCCCTCGATAGTTCTGTTCCGCTTAAATTATAGATTCCCCGTCCTAGTCTTCCCGCCTTCTTTTTCTGTTGTACTCTTCGTCCAGCTCTCCCTCCTCTCTTCCTGGATTTCGTACTTCTCGGGCGGGTCCTCCCCTGGTCCCCCCTAAAAAAGATTCATCTAAAAAGTGGTCATTGTCACTCAAAGGCTGTAAACTGTTAGCCACAGGTACCCCATAGTGGTCCTGCTGATGTGTTTCATATCTGACTCTTTGCGGCTTGGGGGAATAATAAGCTCCATCTCTGCGTGCATCTTCCCTTGTATGTATGGGCTGCCCCCTGAAAGGAGGTTGATACGGTAAGGGGCCCCTATAAGGTGCACGATTTTCTCTCCGAGGTGTGTTCTGCTGATTCCCATAACTCCTATATTGATGGTATGGAGTGCTGTGTTGATATCCATATGGTCTTTGATTGCCATATGAGTGATGTTGGCTATTCCTAAAATTAGGTGCAGGGTTTGGAGGATGAGCAAAATCAAAATGCTCCCTCTCCCTATAGCCATTATCTTGATAGATGGGTGCCTCGTATCTCCAATTTTCATTGTTGGACGGCGGGCCATTTCTCCCCTCATTATTAGGTCGCCTCGAGCGATTTTGTTGCGGTTTCCTTGGAGGTTGGCGATAAGGTGTATGAGGTAACACCTCCTCCTGGCGATGCGGTGGAAACCCTCTGTTAACTGGTCTGTTGCTCTGTTGTTGTGAATAGGGCTGACCCTGTGGTGGTACCATATTGGTAACTGTCCCCGCCTGTGAATGGGGGTTAACCACTGTGTTGGACGTCAGTGTTGATTGCCAACGAAAGACTTGTTTGTTTTGATAATCTTCGAAGTCCCTTTGGTACTTCTTCTTCTTTACGTTTTTGTTTTCCGTGTCTTTCTTCTGCATATTCCTCTGTAGTTCCCCCATAAGTCTAGTATATTCAGGGTGACCTATGAGGGCGCTGAGTTTCTCCCTAATATCCTTAATCTGGTTTTCTAAAAGATCTAGTTTACGCTGTTTTCTCTTCATAAGAAATTCCATAATCTCCCTTCCCTTGCCCACAAAAAACGCATACCACTCCTCTACATCATCAATCCCAAGCAAGCCATCATTAATGGGAACATCCCATCGTAACTTCCTAGGGACCAGACCATCCTTTAAATATTTCCTCATGGTGGACATATCCCACCATATATTACTCTTTTTATCCATGCAGTGTCCTAATTTCCTAAACAGCTGCGTGATATCATTCTCATTAGAGTTGGTTATGGAGAAAAGATCCACCCGGAAGACCGATAGTGAGCGGTATTGGATCCCTCACCTCCAGATTAGGAGAGTATATAGACATCCATCTACAGCCCCTAGTGAAGAAAACCAATGCCTACCTTAGGGATACCAAGCACACTCTGCAGTTGCTTGGGGGATGTACTACATATGAAAATATAATTATGGCCACAGGAGATGTGGCCTCATTATATACTAATATCGACCATGAGGGTGCCCTGAACGCTGTCAAATGGGCCTTGGATAAGGAAGATTCCATTGATGAGGATCTTACACTCTTTCTTTTGAAATGTTTAGAATTTTGTTTGCAGAATAATTTTTTCTGGTACGATAACAAGATCTACTTACAGAAGAAAGGCGTCGCGATGGGCGCCAAATTCGCCCCTAGTGTAGCAAATCTCTATATGGCTAAATGGGAGGAAGAGGAAAACCTAATGGATGACAATGGAGATATCGTACTATACAAGAGATTTATAGACGATCTTTTAATTATTTGGAGAGGGGATATGGAAGGTCTGATGGGCCTACTGAACTCCATGAATGTCAACGATCGGAACATCTCCCTCACCTGGAATGTCAGCACAGAAAATATACACTTTTTGGACTTAGAGATTTCCAACACCAATGAGGGTATCATCACCAAATCCTTTTTCAAAGCTACGGACCGGAATTCGTATATCCCCGTTACGAGTTGTCATCATAAACCCTGGTTAAAAAACATCCCGAGTGGACAATATATGAGGATGCGAAGGAATTGCACCAGGATGGTGGATTATGATACCCAGTCAGAGAGGTTAAGTACCATGTTTTTAGAGAAGGGATACCAGAAGGAGTTTTTGGAGAAAGAAAGAAGTAGAATTGGCAACATGGATAGGGTGGATCTTCTAAAAGATGCTATTAGATTAACCGGTAATGATGCTCATGAGGGTATTAGCGTAGTACTTGATTATTCAGCACAAAGCCACGAAGTAAGGAGGATTATATGCAAATATTGGAGTGTGTTGAAACAGGACACCCAACTTAAGGATGTCCTCCCGGATAAACCGAAATTTGTTTTTAAGAGAGCTCCCAGCTTGCGGGACAGGCTGATACACAATGTGGTAGATCCTCCCCCTCCAAAACCTAAAATGTTCCTGGACCTAGAAGGATTCCATAGCTGTGGCAGGTGTTACAGTTGTAGGAGGATCCCGGGCAACACTAGGAGGGTAAAGGAGTTCTTGAACCCTAGAAACAATTTCTCGTATAAGATTAAGGATTTTATATCCTGTGATACAGTAGGGGTGGTCTATGCCTTAAAGTGCCCATGTAACCTGTTATATGTGGGGCGGACCACCAGGGCTCTCAAAGACCGCATGGAAGAACATGTGAGACACATATGCAATGGGTCCGATAAACATGGTTTGTATGTGCACTTTAAGAGGGTACATAACCAAAGTACCGCAGGCATGAAGTTTTGGGGGATTGAGGCGCCCAAACGCCACTGGAGGGGTTCTAATTTCGTTAGGGAGATAAGCAAAAGAGAATCCTGGTGGATACACCAGCTTGGGTCTTTGATTCCTGGAGGATTGAATAGAGATTTTGATTTGAGATGTTTCCTTAGTAATTACTGATACGATTTATTTTGGCGGTACATTTTCTATTAATTCTTGTTGTCTCTTGTTTTGAGTTATAAGGGATGCCCTATTTATTGGGCTCAGCAGGGGCATCCAATATAGATTGTACACATTGATGTTCTTTCCCCTTGATAGTTCTATTACCTCCCCACAGTGACTCTATGGACAATTTATTCATTTTTAATGATTTTTTAGAATAGATCTTTTTAGTCAATATTTTACAGGATGTTTATGATTTTAATGTTTAGAATAAAGTATGTCATGTTAGTTTTTAATAATATTTTAAATTTTATCTTTGGTCAACTCTTGTATGGAATGCTGTAGGTTATTTACCAGTTAGGGCATTATGTGATATCGTTTGTGGCGATCTAAACGTGTGTGGTGTGTAGTGATACTCTCTTTGCCAGACCGCTCCGTCCTGTATTATATCATTATAGTATCTACATTGAATGTAATACTCAACATCCCATTGGATCATTTATTGTGAGATCCTGTTATTAGTAGTACACTTCTGGCTAATTAACAGAAGTGTAGTCTTAGGGAAAATGGCCGCTGTGCTTACCTTTACTGCCCATTAGAGTTTTGTCTTGTTATCTTAGGCAAAATGGCTGCTATGATTGACACGGCGTACGGCCTAAGGGAAAATGGCCGCCATAGACATAAATATGTCTGCGGTCTCAGGCAAAATGGCCGCCGGAGCTATATATATATTTACTCTGAAGCTCTCGTCCAATCAGATCCCCCTGAAGAAGGCACGTGGTCCCGGTGCCGAACACGCGTAGGGGAGGGGCCTGGACGGAGCTGTCAGCAGAGAGAGAGAAGGAGTCTTTTCGTTACACACGCTACACCGCACGCCACACCGGGAGATCACTCGTTTATGCTTGTTATGGTTGGTGCACTCACGCACCCACAATATGTGAGTACCCCAGACAGGGGAGCTAATTATTTTATTAAATGCTTTATACCTACATATTGCGCTATGGAGTTTTTTTCTCTTGCATAAACCATCTCCATTTGAGAACATTGGAAGTTTGTACAGCTGGTTCCTAATGAGCACAGGAGTGGCTCCAAGGCTTTGTTTGGCATAGTTTAATCGCTGTGTCACACACAGAAAGGTGAGCATATACACCTGTGGGGGCGGCTGGAAGACACTACAGCATGTTTCTTGGTGGCACATTTTGGAAGATAGAATATGTGAAAATCACTCAGTTTTGGGACTAATTTATTCGGGCACTTTTGTATTATTGGATATTCACGCTTTTGGATATTATTGGACATTCACGCTTTTTGGACTTTATTTATTCACTATTTGCTATACCCTCCAGTATTTATTTGTTATTTCAAATGATATGTCACTTTGTTTGATCATTCACATTCTCTGTTTATATAGTATTGTGCACTTTATATTTTATTTCAACACTCAGGTTGCTTATGTTTATTAATACTGCACTTTGAGTGTAGTGATTTTTTTCTAGCGCAGACACATAATTTTCAACTTTAATACTACACACGAATATGGAACGTGATTGAGTGTTTGCAGCTGGACCCCACTGTTCACTTATTATTCTATAGGCATTTGTCCGTAAGTGGCTCGCAAGGTTTTTAGCTATTATTCTGTTTCTTTATAAATGATATAGGGTCTGGGATTAAAAGAAACATTTCTGTCTTTGCAGATGACACCAAGCTATGCAGGGGAATAACGTCCTTACAGGATGTCTCCAACTTACAAGCCGACCTCAATGCACTCTAATTGGGCAACTAAGTGGCAAATGAGGTTTAATGCTGATAAATGTAAAGTTATGCACTTGGGGGCTAAGAAAATGCATGCATCATACATAATTTGGGGGAGGGGGGGGAGAAGGATCTGGGGGTTTTGGTAGATCATAAGCTCAATAATAGCATGCAATGCCAAGCTGCAGTTTCCAAAGCATGCAAAGTCCTTTCTTGTATTGAGAGGTATGGACTCCAGAGAGATATCATTTTGCCCCTGTACAAATCATTAGTAAGACCTCATCTGGAACATGCAGTTCAGCTTTGGGCACCAGTTCTCAAAAAGGGATATCGGGGGAACTGGAGAAAGTGCAGAGAAGGGCAACCAAACTGATAAGAGGCATGGAAGAGCTCAGTTTTAAGGAAAGATGAGAGGAACTGAATCTATTCCCTCTTGAGAAAAGGAGATTAAGGGGGATATGATCAACATGTACAAATTCATAAGTGGTCCATGGCGTGAACTTGGTGTTGATTTATTTACGTTAAGGTCATCACAGGAGGACAAGGGGGCACTCTTTACAACTAGAGGAAATAAGATTTTATCTCCAAATACGAAAGGTTTCTTCACAGTAAGAGCTGTGGAATAGACTCCCTCCAGATGTGGTTATCTTTTATTTTAACCCTTTGAGAGACTTAATTCAACTTTAAAGTTCATCCATGTTCCTTCTCGTTTTCACATCATAGTAGCTTTATCCATGCTGTATACAAATTTCTTTTAAAACTTATAGGAAAAAACATGTACAACTTAAATCCTGTTATTGAAGTGACCTAATCTATCCTTACTCCACCCCCCCCCCCCCCACCCCTACGTCTGTGTACAAAATATACGTTTCCCAGTTTAAGATCTAGGTTCTCAGTACTTCAGCATAGCTCCAAGTTTTTTTGAATTCCTTCCAACACTTCCAATTATCTTTTACCTCCTCTCTACTACCATCCCTACAATAACTCAATGTAGAAAAATGTAAAATAATGCATTTGGGTGTCAAAAATATGAATGCAATCTATACACTGGGGGGAGAACCTCTGGGGGAATCTAGGATGGAAAAGGACTTGGGGGTCCTAGTGGATGATAGGCTCAGCAACGGCATGCAATGCCAAGCTGCTGCTAATAAAGCAAACAGAATATTGGCATGCATTAAAAGGGGGATCAACTGCAGAGATAAAACGATAATTCTCCCGCTCTACAAGACTCTGGTCCGGCCGCACCTGGAGTATGCTGTCCAGTTCTGGGCACCAGTCCTCAGGAAGGACGTACTGGAAATGGAGCGAGTACAAAGAAGGGCAACAAAGCTAATAAAGGGTCTGGAGGATCTTAGTTATGAGGAAAGGTTGCGAGCACTGAACTTATTCTCTCTGGAGAAGAGACGCTTGAGAGGGGATATGATTTCAATTTACAAATACTGTACTGGTGACCCCACAATAGGGATAAAACTTTTTCGCAGAAGAGAGTTTAATAAGACTCGTGGCCACTCATTGCAATTAGAGGAAAAGAGGTTTAACCTTAAACTACGTAGAGGGTTCTTTACTGTAAGAGCGGCAAGGATGTGGAATTCCCTTCCACAGGCGGTGGTCTCAGCAGGGAGCATTGATAGCTTCAAGAAACTATTAGATAATCACCTGAATGACCGCAATATACAGGGATATGTAATGTAATACTGACACATAATCACACACATAGGTTGGACTTGATGGACTTGTGTCTTTTTTCAACCTCACCTACTATGTAACTATGTAACTCGTATGTTCCATGTAGTATATTCCTTCTACAACATTAATCCACTCCCATATTAAAGGACTTTCTGCTGTCTGCCGTTTCTTAGGGATGAGTTTTTTTTGCCGCATTTAACAAGTTTGGCACTAAAGAATCTTTATAATATGTGTTTACATCCTTCTCTATTCCATGCAGTAGTACTGTCCATGGGTCTGCCTTTACCTCTATTTTAGTAATCTCTTATAAACCCTAAAATCTTTCCCCAGTATCCTTTAATTATAGGACAGTCCCACCAAAGATGGGCCATAGTACCCACCCCCCTACAGCCCCGCCAACATTCCGATGTTTTGTCCCTTTGATATTTACAAGCTTTATCTAGGGTTACATACCAACCAAACATTTATAATTCATTTCGGCTGTATTGATATCCACCGCCGAACTGTGGGTTATTTCTAATATTTTCCTTATAGTGTTATCTTTCTGTGACCCCAATTCTCTTTCCCATTTTCTGATGAATGGAGGCATCTCCGTCCCCTCCCCTGACAACAATAATTTATAAATTTTTGATATAATACCCTTTGTGCTGTCTACAAGACACAACCTTTCCAGCTCAGACAGATCTTCTCCCGACATTATTGGCTGTGGTAGGCTACTGACAAAATGTCCCAGCTGGAGGTATCTCCATTCATCCATCACCCATGCTTCCTTATTTTGCATTAATTCATGAAATTGAACTATCTTCCCCTTTTTTATTATGTCTCTTAATTGTGCCCTATCGTCTTTAATCCAATTTCCCCCCCGATGCGAAATAGTCATTTTCTTTAAGTGCTATTAAAAGGCGAATTATATGTCTTATTAAATTGTTTGTGTATCATGTCCCAAACTCTTAGAACCACCCGTGTCAATGTATGTGTTTTTTCATCTAACATTCTAAAGTGAGGGGGATTCCAGATTATAGTGCCTAACACAATTTTTTTTCAATATTAACCCATCTTTTCTCCTTTATATCCCTAACCCACTCTATCACTCTAGATAATAATATCGCCTTATAGTATTTTCTGAATGTCGGGAACAGCCAAACCCCCTCTTTTTTTTTTCCTGTTTTAATATAGCAAGGGAAACTCTAGCCTTCCTATTCTTCCATACAATATTCATTATGATTGATTTCAGCTTTCTAGTATAGAACTGTGGGAGCGCCAGTGGTAACATCTGGAGCTTGTAGGTAATTTTTGGTAAGAGGACCATCTTAATGGAATACGGCCTATCCACGATAATGGTTTACTTATTCTTTTACGGTCAGCTTTTATTTCGTCCAATAATGGAATATAATTTTTTTATAGATCTTCTCCAATGAATTAGCAAGTTTTATTCCCAGATATTTTATTTCTTTCTTCCAAACAAATTGAAATTCCTTTTTTAGCTTTTCCTCTTCATTTATACTTAAGTTAATATTTAAGATTTCAGATTTTGCAAAATTTATTTTAAAATTTGATTCTTCCCCATACTGTTTTAAGACTCTCAATAAGTTGGGCATTGTAATGTGTTCCTCATCCCCTACTTTAAATCCACCAATATCCGGATTACTCCGAATCACTGCGAGCAAAGGTTCCAGGGATAAAATGAAAGGGGACAGGGGACATCCCTGTCTTGTCCCATTTTTCATTTAGAATGAGGCAGAAGATCCGTTGATTTTTATAGATGCCGTAGGGTGGCTATATAACACCCTGATCCACCTGATCATTCTCTGACTCACTCCCATAGTTTTTAAGGTTTGTATCATGAAGCCCCAGTCTACCCTGGTGAACGCTTTCTCGGCGTCGGCCGACAGAAGTAGACCCGGGGGCCCCTTTTCCTTTATATTCTGGAGTAGGAGTAGGGTTCTCACCCCATTGTCCCTCCCCTCTCTTCTTGGGGTGAATCCTACCTGATCAGGGTGTATCAACCCACCCATCAACCCTTTCAAACGGCTAGCCAATACCCTAGCAAACAGTTTAACATCTGTGTTTATCAACGAGATTGGCCTGTAGCTAGAGCATAGCGTGCAGTCCTTTCCCTCCTGCGGAATAACAGTAATTGAGGCCGACAAGGCCTCTCTACTCAACTCGAAATCAATGCCCAGGCCATTCATGAAATGACAAAGCTTTGGTGTTAATATATCCTTAAATTTTTTGTAGTATGTTGTAAATCCATCAAGGCCGGGGCTTTTCCCCAGAGCTGAGTCTACCAAAGCTCTGTTGATCTTCAGTTATAGGGCTTTCTAAATGATCTTTACAGCTCTCTGCAATCTTTGGAAGTTTAGCTTTTTTTAAGAATTCAACTATCTTTATTCTTTTCTCCCCTGTCTGACCTCTGATGTTTCCTACAGAGTATAAATCCTTATAGTAATTTTTTAAAAGATTCTCCTATTTCTTTTGTTGTATGTACCATTTCTCCTTTACTGTTTTGATTTTTCCTATACAATTTCTAGATTTTTTTTTCCTGAAGGATTCTAGCTAGGTGTCTACTGTTCTTATTCTCCCACTGATATCTTTCTTTAGCCACCTTAAAAAATATTTTTTTTGTTTCTAGTTCTATTAAATCTTTTAATTCATCTCTTTTCATGACTAGTTGCTGATACACCATTCTATCTTGGCTTTTACATTTCTTATGCTCTTGCTCCATTTTAAAAATGTCTTCAGTAAGATTTTTCATTTTCTCTTTTCTCTCTTTTTTCCCCCTTGCTCCTATGTTTATTAAAATCCCTCTGATATAAGCCTTATGGGCCTCCCATAAGGAGGACCCCGAGATCTCTCCAGTTTCATTTATTAGAAAATATTGTTTTAATTCCTGTTCTACAATCTTTAGGTTTGTTTCATCATTTAGGAGCTCTTCATTTAATCTCCAAGTCCATGAAGATCCTTGGTTCTTGGAGACTCGCATTTTCATTCGTACTGGAGCATGGTCAGACAAAGTGGTTATCTCTATTTTAGATTCGACTATCCTGTCCAGATATCTATGATCTATCATAATATAATCTGTCCTAGAGTATGTCCCGTGCACTGGGGAGTAAAACGTAAAATCTTGCATTTTAGGATTCATTATCCTCCATGTATCTACCAATTGACAAGAATGTAATTTCTGTCTTATCTTTCTCAGTTTCGCGTTACTCTTCCCCAGCGCACGTGACATACTATCTACTTCCGGTTCCAGGCAGGTCTCCCATCAATATCAGACACCCGCTCTTAAAGTCTGTTAACTTCTCCAACGTACTATTTAGAAATCTTATCGGATCCTTATTAGGAGCATATATATTTGCCAGCGTACATTCCCATTCCCCCCTAAAACCTTTCAAAAAAAGAAATATTCCCTCAGGGTCGAGTAGCCTCTCTTCTAATTTAAATTGCACTCCCTTTGCAAACCCTATTGCAACCCCCCTTGCTCTCTTCGTAACTGTATCCCCGTAAAACCAGCGTGGGAAGTTATTAGACCACAATTTAACCACTTCCCGACCGCCGCACGCCGATGTACATCCTAAGTTTGAACGGGGATATCGTTGTTATGGCAGCAGCTAGCTGCCATAACCCCGGTATCCCCGTTTTCGTGCGGCGGCCGGCTTTCAGATAAAAGTGGTCCCTGCGGCGGATTCGCCGCGAGATCACTTTCATCCCCCCCCCCCCTCCCGCCGCGATCCGGTGCCCTCCGCCGCTTACCGGAGCCGTCGGTAGCGGCGGAGGCGATCGCGTCCTGCTCTCTGGTGTGTCTGGAGACGAGTGAGGGGAAGATGGCGCTCACTCGTCTCCATGACACTGCTGGGCGGAAGCGACGTCAAAACGTCACTTTCGTCCACGCCTCTTAACCACTTAAGCCCCGCTCACTGTATATATACGTCATTTTTTTTGGAGATGGATATCTCGGTAACGGCAGCAGCTGCTGCCACAACCGAGATATCCATCTTTACAGTGAGCGATTCTGTACACGATAATGGTGGTCTCTGCGGCGGGTTCGCCGCGAGATCACCGCTATCGGCGGCGGGAGAGGTGCCACCCCCCCTCCCGCCGCTCTCCCGCGCCTTCCGCCGCTTGCCCACACCTGAAGTCCGACTACAATGAACGGAGATCCGACTTTGATCCCGACGATGTTAGGCACTTTGTGTCTGGTATAAATCTTAAGGGAGAACTCCACGCCAAATAAAAAAACCCCCAAAAAAACCCCCCAAAACCGCATGGGTTACCCCTCCAAGACCATACCTGGCCCCTCGGTCTGGCATGGATATTTAAGGGGCTCTTGCGCCCCCCACCCCAAAGCGCCTTGTCCCCATGTTTATGAGGAAAAGGGCCTCTTCCAGACAACCCTGGCCATTGGTTGTCGGGGGGGGGGGGGGGGGGCTTATCGGAATCTGGAAGCTCCCTTTAACAAGGGGGCCCCCAGATCCTGACCCCCACCCTATGTGAATGAGTAGATTGTAACCCTACCCATTCACCCCCCCCCAAAAAAAGTGTCAAAAATAAAAAAGGCAGTACACAGGTTTTTAAAGCAATGTATTAAGACAGCTCCGGCGTCTCTTCGGATTTGTTCTCTGCTGACGTCTTCTGACAGTTCTTCTCCGCTGAGGTCTTCAAGCCCTTTCCGGTTCTTCTCCCTCTGGCTGCTGTCCTCTCGCTCCGTTCTTCTTCCGATGTTGATTTGACGCTCTCTTCCGCTGTTAGGTGCGCGGTGTGCCACTACTTATATTGACATTGGGCCGAGACACCGGATGATGTCATCTGGGGAGGCCCCACTCCTATGACACCACTGCCCATAATGTCCCGGGCGGTGACATCATAAGGGGTGGGGCCTCCAGATTCCGTCACCCGGTGACCCGGCCCCATGCCAATATAAGTAGTGGCACACCGCGCACCTAACAGAGCAGGAGAGAGCGTTGAGTCAACATCAGAAGTTCAGAGGGAGAAGACCTGGCAGAGGCAGGAGACAGCGGACAGAGGGAGAAGACCTGGAGAGGGGAAAAGAAAATCGGAAGAGACACTGGAGCTGTCTTAATAAATACTTTAAAAACCTGTGTAATGCATTATTTTTGACACTTATTTTTTTTTAGGTGAATGGGTAGGGGTACAATGTACCCCATAGTCATTCACATAGGGTGGGGGGGTAACCAACGGCCAGGGTTGTTGGGAAGAGGTCCTTGTCCTCATCAACCTTGGGGACAAGGTGCTTTCGGGTGAAGGTGACAAGGTGTTTTGGGGTGGGGGGCACACGGCCCTCCCTGCCCCAAAGCATGCACCCCCCATGTTGAGGGCATGCGGCCTGGTACGGTTCAGGAGGGAGGCTGCTCGCTCATCCCCACCCTCTTTCCTGACCTGCTGGGCTGCGTGCTCAGATAAGGTTCTGGTATGGATTTGGGGGGGGGGGGACGTTTTTCGGTGTGGGGGTTCCCCTTACAATCCACGTCAAACCCAAGGGCCTGGTATGGTCTTGGAGGCGGAACCCATGCCTTTTTTTTTATTTGGTGTCGAGTTCACCTTCAAGATCATCAGAGCACAAGCTGCATGCCAAAGTCGGATCAGTTAAGACCACGATAAGACTGTAGTTATATTCAATGGGCTGAAGTAGGACCAAAGTTGGACCAAAGTAGTGCATTTTCAAAGTCGGACCAGTTAAGATGGCTCTCATAGGGAAACATTGATTTTCACATGTCATGCGACATAAGCTCCCAATGTCCCAACGTTTGTCGTAACAGTGTTAACCTGGCCGGAAAGCTCTTCATGCTGTGCTAATAAAAAAATGACAACAGCTGATCACAGTTGAAAGATAAATGGCTTTGTGTGCCATGGAGAAGGTGATTAGCTACACCTGAATTAGTTTAAAAGTCATTTTTAGGAGGGGGGTGATCTATATTCCAACTCAGTCCAGGTTCACACCTGCGGTGCCGATCAAATGCGTTATGTCTGAGATGCAAATTCATCCATACAGTTGTATGACTGAACTCGCATTAGATTTGCACAGAAAAAAAGCGCAGGGACTTGTTTTTCCCCGTACTAGAATCGTATCGCATGGGTGTTCTCCCCCATAAAATCTTGGACAGAGGAGTGGCTGTGGACGTGGTATACCTGGACTTTGCAAAAGCGTTTGACAAGTTCCCCACACGCGGCTCATGTGTAAGGTAAAGTCTACAGGCTTGGAAAGATCAATTTGTAAATGGATAGAAAATTGGCTAAAAAGACAGAATTCAGGGAGTTGTGGTTAATGACCATTACTCTAAATGGTCTAAGATTATCAGTGGTAAAAAGAGCGGGGATTTTTGGGACTTTAAATGAAGCACGTTATCAGTGTTTTACCAAGGTTCAGTACTGGGAACCCTACTTTTAATACCTTTATAAATGATAAGTTGAAAATTATGTGTCTGCGCTAGAAAAAAATCACTACACTCAAAGTGCAGTATTAATAAACATAAGCAACCTGAGTGTTGAAATAAAATATAAAGTGCACAATACTATATAAACAGAGAATGTGAATGATCAAACAAAGTGACATATCATTTGAAATAACAAATAAATACTGGAGGGTATAGCAAATAGTGAATAAATAAAGTCCAAAAAGCGTGAATGTCCAATAATATCCAAAAGCGTGAATATCCAATAATACAAAAGTGCCCGAATAAATTAGTCCCAAAACTGAGTGATTTTCACATATTCTATCTTCCAAAATGTGCCACCAAGAAACATGCTGTAGTGTCTTCCAGCCGCCCCCACAGGTGTATATGCTCACCTTTCTGTGTGTGACACAGCGATTAAACTATGCCAAACAAAGCCTTGGAGCCACTCCTGTGCTCATTAGGAACCAGCTGTACAAACTTCCAATGTTCTCAAATGGAGATGGTTTATGCAAGAGAAAAAAACTCCATAGCGCAATATGTAGGTATAAAGCATTTAATAAAATAATTAGCTCCCCTGTCTGGGGTACTCACATATTGTGGGTGCGTGAGTGCACCAACCATAACAAGCATAAACGAGTGATCTCCCGGTGTGGCGTGCGGTGTAGCGTGTGTAACGAAAAGACTCCTTCTCTCTCTCTGCTGACAGCTCCGTCCAGGCCCCTCCCCTACGCGTGTTCGGCACCGGGACCACGTGCCTTCTTCAGGGGGATCTGATTGGACGAGAGCTTCAGAGTAAATATATATATAGCTCCGGCGGCCATTTTGCCTGAGACCGCAGACATATTTATGTCTATGGCGGCCATTTTCCCTTAGGCCGTACGCCGTGTCAATCATAGCAGCCATTTTGCCTAAGATAACAAGACAAAACTCTAATGGGCAGTAAAGGTAAGCACAGCGGCCATTTTCCCTAAGACTACACTTCTGTTAATTAGCCAGAAGTGTACTACTAATAACAGGATCTCACAATAAATGATCCAATGGGATGTTGAGTATTACATTCAATGTAGATACTATAATGATATAATACAGGACGGAGCGGTCTGGCAAAGAGAGTATCACTACACACCACACACGTTTAGATCGCCACAAACGATATCACATAATGCCCTAACTGGTAAATAACCTACAGCATTCCATACAAGAGTTGACCAAAGATAAAATTTAAAATATTATTAAAAACTAACATGACATACTTTATTCTAAACATTAAAATCATAAACATCCTGTAAAATATTGACTAAAAAGATCTATTCTAAAAAATCATTAAAAATGAATAAATTGTCCATAGAGTCACTGTGGGGAGGTAATAGAACTATCAAGGGGAAAGAACATCAATGTGTACAATCTATATTGGATGCCCCTGCTGAGCCCAATAAATAGGGCATCCCTTATAACTCAAAACAAGAGACAACAAGAATTAATAGAAAATGTACCGCCAAAATAAATCGTATCAGTAATTACTAAGGAAACATCTCAAATCAAAATCTCTATTCAATCCTCCAGGAATCAAAGACCCAAGCTGGTGTATCCACCAGGATTCTCTTTTGCTTATCTCCCTAACGAAATTAGAACCCCTCCAGTGGCGTTTGGGCGCCTCAATCCCCCAAAACTTCATGCCTGCGGTACTTTGGTTATGTACCCTCTTAAAGTGCACATACAAACCATGTTTATCGGACCCATTGCATATGTGTCTCACATGTTCTTCCATGCGGTCTTTGAGAGCCCTGGTGGTCCGCCCCACATATAACAGGTTACATGGGCACTTTAAGGCATAGACCACCCCTACTGTATCACAGGATATAAAATCCTTAATCTTATACGAGAAATTGTTTCTAGGGTTCAAGAACTCCTTTACCCTCCTAGTGTTGCCCGGGATCCTCCTACAACTGTAACACCTGCCACAGCTATGGAATCCTTCTAGGTCCAGGAACATTTTAGGTTTTGGAGGGGGAGGATCTACCACATTGTGTATCAGCCTGTCCCGCAAGCTGGGAGCTCTCTTAAAAACAAATTTCGGTTTATCCGGGAGGACATCCTTAAGTTGGGTGTCCTGTTTCAACACACTCCAATATTTGCATATAATCCTCCTTACTTCGTGGCTTTGTGCTGAATAATCAAGTACTACGCTAATACCCTCATGAGCATCATTACCGGTTAATCTAATAGCATCTTTTAGAAGATCCACCCTATCCATGTTGCCAATTCTACTTCTTTCTTTCTCCAAAAACTCCTTCTGGTATCCCTTCTCTAAAAACATGGTACTTAACCTCTCTGACTGGGTATCATAATCCACCATCCTGGTGCAATTCCTTCGCATCCTCATATATTGTCCACTCGGGATGTTTTTTAACCAGGGTTTATGATGACAACTCGTAACGGGGATATACGAATTCCGGTCCGTAGCTTTGAAAAAGGATTTGGTGATGATACCCTCATTGGTGTTGGAAATCTCTAAGTCCAAAAAGTGTATATTTTCTGTGCTGACATTCCAGGTGAGGGAGATGTTCCGATCGTTGACATTCATGGAGTTCAGTAGGCCCATCAGACCTTCCATATCCCCTCTCCAAATAATTAAAAGATCGTCTATAAATCTCTTGTATAGTACGATATCTCCATTGTCATCCATTAGGTTTTCCTCTTCCTCCCATTTAGCCATATAGAGATTTGCTACACTAGGGGCGAATTTGGCGCCCATCGCGACGCCTTTCTTCTGTAAGTAGATCTTGTTATCGTACCAGAAAAAATTATTCTGCAAACAAAATTCTAAACATTTCAAAAGAAAGAGTGTAAGATCCTCATCAATGGAATCTTCCTTATCCAAGGCCCATTTGACAGCGTTCAGGGCACCCTCATGGTCGATATTAGTATATAATGAGGCCACATCTCCTGTGGCCATAATTATATTTTCATATGTAGTACATCCCCCAAGCAACTGCAGAGTGTGCTTGGTATCCCTAAGGTAGGCATTGGTTTTCTTCACTAGGGGCTGTAGATGGATGTCTATATACTCTCCTAATCTGGAGGTGAGGGATCCAATACCGCTCACTATCGGTCTTCCGGGTGGATCTTTTCTCCATAACCAACTCTAATGAGAATGATATCACGCAGCTGTTTAGGAAATTAGGACACTGCATGGATAAAAAGAGTAATATATGGTGGGATATGTCCACCATGAGGAAATATTTAAAGGATGGTCTGGTCCCTAGGAAGTTACGATGGGATGTTCCCATTAATGATGGCTTGCTTGGGATTGATGATGTAGAGGAGTGGTATGCGTTTTTTGTGGGCAAGGGAAGGGAGATTATGGAATTTCTTATGAAGAGAAAACAGCGTAAACTAGATCTTTTAGAAAACCAGATTAAGGATATTAGGGAGAAACTCAGCGCCCTCATAGGTCACCCTGAATATACTAGACTTATGGGGGAACTACAGAGGAATATGCAGAAGAAAGACACGGAAAACAAAAACGTAAAGAAGAAGAAGTACCAAAGGGACTTCGAAGATTATCAAAACAAACAAGTCTTTCGTTGGCAATCAACACTGACGTCCAACACAGTGGTTAACCCCCATTCACAGGCGGGGACAGTTACCAATATGGTACCACCACAGGGTCAGCCCTATTCACAACAACAGAGCAACAGACCAGTTAACAGAGGGTTTCCACCGCATCGCCAGGAGGAGGTGTTACCTCATACACCTTATCGCCAACCTCCAAGGAAACCGCAACAAAATCGCTCGAGGCGACCTAATAATGAGGGGAGAAATGGCCCGCCGTCCAACAATGAAAATTGGAGATACGAGGCACCCATCTATCAAGATAATGGCTATAGGGAGAGGGAGCATTTTGATTTTGCTCATCCTCCAAACCCTGCACCTAATTTTAGGAATAGCCAACATCACTCATATGGCAATCAAAGACCATATGGATATCAACACAGCACTCCATACCATCAATATAGGAGTTATGGGAATCAGCAGAACACACCTCGGAGAGAAAATCGTGCACCTTATAGGGGCCCCTTACCGTATCAACCTCCTTTCAGGGGGCAGCCCATACATACAAGGGAAGATGCACGCAGAGATGGAGCTTATTATTCCCCCAAGCCGCAAAGAGTCAGATATGAAACACATCAGCAGGACCACTATGGGGTACCTGTGGCTAACAGTTTACAGCCTTTGAGTGACAATGACCACTTTTTAGATGAATCTTTTTTAGGGGGGACCAGGGGAGGACCCGCCCGAGAAGTACGAAATCCAGGAAGAGAGGAGGGAGAGCTGGACGAAGAGTACAACAGAAAAAGAAGGCGGGAAGACTAGGACGGGGAATCTATAATTTAAGCGGAACAGAACTATCGAGGGAGGAATTACTAGTTTTAGATAAGGGAATCAAGTATGCCCCAAAAAAGGGACTGAATAAATTTGACACCTACGTTGGGGTACAGAAACTGGTCAGGAAACTCAATATCAAAAAGTACTATGCCCTCAACCCTGTTGAGAGGGCTGTTACTGATCACAGATTCACGAGCCTAAGAAATAACTCAGTTTTTAACCCTTATATATCCAACAATAAGTATGTCGATTTATTTAAGAAATTGGTTACCTCAGAGTTAGAGCAACTACCGGTTAAGAAAGTACATGAACATATAGATATTAAAAGAGGAATGGATTCACTGGAAAGAAGGAAAGACATAGTGATTAGACCGGCGGACAAAGGGGGAGGTGTCGTCGTCCTCTCACTACAACAATACAAAAATGAGATGGGAAGGATACTAAGTGACATGGATACTTATCGGCCTCTTAAGGATAACCCCACCAAGGCATGTAAAAATGCATTGGAGGGCATTATCAAATATGGAACCGATAAGGGATTGTTGAACAAGCATGAGGCCAAATACCTAGTCCCTATGGTCAGCAAAATGCCTGTTATCTACTATTTGCCCAAAATCCATAAGGATAGCCTAAACCCACCCGGAAGACCGATAGTGAGCGGTATTGGATCCCTCACCTCCAGATTAGGAGAGTATATAGACATCCATCTACAGCCCCTAGTGAAGAAAACCAATGCCTACCTTAGGGATACCAAGCACACTCTGCAGTTGCTTGGGGGATGTACTACATATGAAAATATAATTATGGCCACAGGAGATGTGGCCTCATTATATACTAATATCGACCATGAGGGTGCCCTGAACGCTGTCAAATGGGCCTTGGATAAGGAAGATTCCATTGATGAGGATCTTACACTCTTTCTTTTGAAATGTTTAGAATTTTGTTTGCAGAATAATTTTTTCTGGTACGATAACCACTTCATATCCGGGCCATTTCTGACACTTTGCTCCTACATGTAAAAATCATCATTTTTTTGCTATAAAATTACATAGAACCCCCAAACATTATATATGTTTTTTTAGCAGAGACCCTACAGAATACAATGGCGGTCATTGCAACTTTTTATCTTGCACGGTATTTGCGCAGCAATTTTTCAAACGCGTTTTTTTTGGAAAAAAAACAGTTTCATGCTTAAAAAAAAACAAAACAGCAAAGTTAGACAATTTTTTTTGCATTGTGTGAAAGATGAAGTTACGCCGAGTAAATAGATACCTAACATGTCACGCTTCAAAATTGCACACGCTCGTGGAATGGCGCCAAACTTTGGTACTTAAAAATGCCCATAGGCGACGCTTTAAAATTTTTTACTGGTTACATGTTTTGAGTTACAGAGGAGGTCTAGGGCCAAAATTATTGCTCTCGCTCTAACGTTCGCGGCGATACCTCACATGTGTGGTTTGAACACCGTTTTCATATGTGGGCGGGACTTACGTATGCGTTCGCTTCTGCGTGCGAGCTCACGGGGACAGGGGCGCTTTAAAAATTTTTTTTTTTTTTTTTATTGTTAATTTTACTTAAAATTTTTTATTTTGACACTTTAAAAAAATATTTTTTTTTTTGATCACTTTTATTTCTATTACAAGGAATGTAAACATCCCTTGTAATAGGAAACTGACACGATCAGTCCTCTTTACAGTGAGATATGGGGTCAATAAGACCCCACATCTCACCTCTAGGCTGGGAAGCCTAAAATAAAAAAAAAAAATAAAACGATCGCCGCTTCACAACCGAAGCGGCGCCGTTTTTTTGAATGCAGAGGCCGGGCGTGACGTCATAACATCGCGCCCGGCCTCCGAACGATCATAGAGACTCCGGCGACCATCTGGTCCGCCGGAAATCTCTATGGTGAACATCCGGCGCCGGCGGATCCGCTATCCGACTCACCGATCGCTGAGGTGAGTCGGTAGTAGCACCGGAGGGCGGCGGGAGGGGGGGGGTGTCCCCTCCCGCCGCCCGTAAGAACGATCAAGCGGCGGAACAGCCGCTATGATCGTTCTTATGGTGTACGGAATCGCCGGCTGAAAATGCCGGTATCTGAATGATGTCTGTAGCCTCAGACATCATTCAGATATAAGCCCTGAAAGTGGAGGCCGTCATATGACGGCCTCCGGATGTCAAGAGGATAACAAGATCTACTTACAGAAGAAAGGCGTCGCGATGGGCGCCAAATTCGCCCCTAGTGTAGCAAATCTCTATATGGCTAAATGGGAGGAAGAGGAAAACCTAATGGATGACAATGGAGATATCGTACTATACAAGAGATTTATAGACGATCTTTTAATTATTTGGAGAGGGGATATGGAAGGTCTGATGGGCCTACTGAACTCCATGAATGTCAACGATCGGAACATCTCCCTCACCTGGAATGTCAGCACAGAAAATATACACTTTTTGGACTTAGAGATTTCCAACACCAATGAGGGTATCATCACCAAATCCTTTTTCAAAGCTACGGACCGGAATTCGTATATCCCCGTTACGAGTTGTCATCATAAACCCTGGTTAAAAAACATCCCGAGTGGACAATATATGAGGATGCGAAGGAATTGCACCAGGATGGTGGATTATGATACCCAGTCAGAGGTTAAGTACCATGTTTTTAGAGAAGGGATACCAGAAGGAGTTTTTGGAGAAAGAAAGAAGTAGAATTGGCAACATGGATAGGGTGGATCTTCTAAAAGATGCTATTAGATTAACCGGTAATGATGCTCATGAGGGTATTAGCGTAGTACTTGATTATTCAGCACAAAGCCACGAAGTAAGGAGGATTATATGCAAATATTGGAGTGTGTTGAAACAGGACACCCAACTTAAGGATGTCCTCCCGGATAAACCGAAATTTGTTTTTAAGAGAGCTCCCAGCTTGCGGGACAGGCTGATACACAATGTGGTAGATCCTCCCCCTCCAAAACCTAAAATGTTCCTGGACCTAGAAGGATTCCATAGCTGTGGCAGGTGTTACAGTTGTAGGAGGATCCCGGGCAACACTAGGAGGGTAAAGGAGTTCTTGAACCCTAGAAACAATTTCTCGTATAAGATTAAGGATTTTATATCCTGTGATACAGTAGGGGTGGTCTATGCCTTAAAGTGCCCATGTAACCTGTTATATGTGGGGCGGACCACCAGGGCTCTCAAAGACCGCATGGAAGAACATGTGAGACACATATGCAATGGGTCCGATAAACATGGTTTGTATGTGCACTTTAAGAGGGTACATAACCAAAGTACCGCAGGCATGAAGTTTTGGGGGATTGAGGCGCCCAAACGCCACTGGAGGGGTTCTAATTTCGTTAGGGAGATAAGCAAAAGAGAATCCTGGTGGATACACCAGCTTGGGTCTTTGATTCCTGGAGGATTGAATAGAGATTTTGATTTGAGATGTTTCCTTAGTAATTACTGATACGATTTATTTTGGCGGTACATTTTCTATTAATTCTTGTTGTCTCTTGTTTTGAGTTATAAGGGATGCCCTATTTATTGGGCTCAGCAGGGGCATCCAATATAGATTGTACACATTGATGTTCTTTCCCCTTGATAGTTCTATTACCTCCCCACAGTGACTCTATGGACAATTTATTCATTTTTAATGATTTTTTAGAATAGATCTTTTTAGTCAATATTTTACAGGATGTTTATGATTTTAATGTTTAGAATAAAGTATGTCATGTTAGTTTTTAATAATATTTTAAATTTTATCTTTGGTCAACTCTTGTATGGAATGCTGTAGGTTATTTACCAGTTAGGGCATTATGTGATATCGTTTGTGGCGATCTAAACGTGTGTGGTGTGTAGTGATACTCTCTTTGCCAGACCGCTCCGTCCTGTATTATATCATTATAGTATCTACATTGAATGTAATACTCAACATCCCATTGGATCATTTATTGTGAGATCCTGTTATTAATAGTACACTTCTGGCTAATTAACAGAAGTGTAGTCTTAGGGAAAATGGCCGCTGTGCTTACCTTTACTGCCCATTAGAGTTTTGTCTTGTTATCTTAGGCAAAATGGCTGCTATGATTGACACGGCGTACGGCCTAAGGGAAAATGGCCGCCATAGACATAAATATGTCTGCGGTCTCAGGCAAAATGGCCGCCGGAGCTATATATATATTTACTCTGAAGCTCTCGTCCAATCAGATCCCCCTGAAGAAGGCACGTGGTCCCGGTGCCGAACACGCGTAGGGGAGGGGCCTGGACGGAGCTGTCAGCAGAGAGAGAGAAGGAGTCTTTTCGTTACACACGCTACACCGCACGCCACACCGGGAGATCACTCGTTTATGCTTGTTATGGTTGGTGCACTCACGCACCCACAATATGTGAGTACCCCAGACAGGGGAGCTAATTATTTTATTAAATGCTTTATACCTACATATTGCGCTATGGAGTTTTTTTCTCTTGCATAAACCATCTCCATTTGAGAACATTGGAAGTTTGTACAGCTGGTTCCTAATGAGCACAGGAGTGGCTCCAAGGCTTTGTTTGGCATAGTTTAATCGCTGTGTCACACACAGAAAGGTGAGCATATACACCTGTGGGGGCGGCTGGAAGACACTACAGCATGTTTCTTGGTGGCACATTTTGGAAGATAGAATATGTGAAAATCACTCAGTTTTGGGACTAATTTATTCGGGCACTTTTGTATTATTGGATATTCACGCTTTTGGATATTATTGGACATTCACGCTTTTTGGACTTTATTTATTCACTATTTGCTATACCCTCCAGTATTTATTTGTTATTTCAAATGATATGTCACTTTGTTTGATCATTCACATTCTCTGTTTATATAGTATTGTGCACTTTATATTTTATTTCAACACTCAGGTTGCTTATGTTTATTAATACTGCACTTTGAGTGTAGTGATTTTTTTCTAGCGCAGACACATAATTTTCAACTTTAATACTACACACGAATATGGAACGTGATTGAGTGTTTGCAGCTGGACCCCACTGTTCACTTATTATTCTATAGGCATTTGTCCGTAAGTGGCTCGCAAGGTTTTTAGCTATTATTCTGTTTCTTTATAAATGATATAGGGTCTGGGATTAAAAGAAACATTTCTGTCTTTGCAGATGACACCAAGCTATGCAGGGGAATAACGTCCTTACAGGATGTCTCCAACTTACAAGCCGACCTCAATGCACTCTAATTGGGCAACTAAGTGGCAAATGAGGTTTAATGCTGATAAATGTAAAGTTATGCACTTGGGGGCTAAGAAAATGCATGCATCATACATAATTTGGGGGAGGGGGGGGAGAAGGATCTGGGGGTTTTGGTAGATCATAAGCTCAATAATAGCATGCAATGCCAAGCTGCAGTTTCCAAAGCATGCAAAGTCCTTTCTTGTATTGAGAGGTATGGACTCCAGAGAGATATCATTTTGCCCCTGTACAAATCATTAGTAAGACCTCATCTGGAACATGCAGTTCAGCTTTGGGCACCAGTTCTCAAAAAGGGATATCGGGGGAACTGGAGAAAGTGCAGAGAAGGGCAACCAAACTGATAAGAGGCATGGAAGAGCTCAGTTTTAAGGAAAGATGAGAGGAACTGAATCTATTCCCTCTTGAGAAAAGGAGATTAAGGGGGATATGATCAACATGTACAAATTCATAAGTGGTCCATGGCGTGAACTTGGTGTTGATTTATTTACGTTAAGGTCATCACAGGAGGACAAGGGGGCACTCTTTACAACTAGAGGAAATAAGATTTTATCTCCAAATACGAAAGGTTTCTTCACAGTAAGAGCTGTGGAATAGACTCCCTCCAGATGTGGTTATCTTTTATTTTAACCCTTTGAGAGACTTAATTCAACTTTAAAGTTCATCCATGTTCCTTCTCGTTTTCACATCATAGTAGCTTTATCCATGCTGTATACAAATTTCTTTTAAAACTTATAGGAAAAAACATGTACAACTTAAATCCTGTTATTGAAGTGACCTAATCTATCCTTACTCCACCCCCCCCCCCCACCCCTACGTCTGTGTACAAAATATACGTTTCCCAGTTTAAGATCTAGGTTCTCAGTACTTCAGCATAGCTCCAAGTTTTTTTGAATTCCTTCCAACACTTCCAATTATCTTTTACCTCCTCTCTACTACCATCCCTACAATAACTCAATGTAGAAAAATGTAAAATAATGCATTTGGGTGTCAAAAATATGAATGCAATCTATACACTGGGGGGAGAACCTCTGGGGGAATCTAGGATGGAAAAGGACTTGGGGGTCCTAGTGGATGATAGGCTCAGCAACGGCATGCAATGCCAAGCTGCTGCTAATAAAGCAAACAGAATATTGGCATGCATTAAAAGGGGGATCAACTGCAGAGATAAAACGATAATTCTCCCGCTCTACAAGACTCTGGTCCGGCCGCACCTGGAGTATGCTGTCCAGTTCTGGGCACCAGTCCTCAGGAAGGACGTACTGGAAATGGAGCGAGTACAAAGAAGGGCAACAAAGCTAATAAAGGGTCTGGAGGATCTTAGTTATGAGGAAAGGTTGCGAGCACTGAACTTATTCTCTCTGGAGAAGAGACGCTTGAGAGGGGATATGATTTCAATTTACAAATACTGTACTGGTGACCCCACAATAGGGATAAAACTTTTTCGCAGAAGAGAGTTTAATAAGACTCGTGGCCACTCATTGCAATTAGAGGAAAAGAGGTTTAACCTTAAACTACGTAGAGGGTTCTTTACTGTAAGAGCGGCAAGGATGTGGAATTCCCTTCCACAGGCGGTGGTCTCAGCAGGGAGCATTGATAGCTTCAAGAAACTATTAGATAATCACCTGAATGACCGCAATATACAGGGATATGTAATGTAATACTGACACATAATCACACACATAGGTTGGACTTGATGGACTTGTGTCTTTTTTCAACCTCACCTACTATGTAACTATGTAACTCGTATGTTCCATGTAGTATATTCCTTCTACAACATTAATCCACTCCCATATTAAAGGACTTTCTGCTGTCTGCCGTTTCTTAGGGATGAGTTTTTTTTGCCGCATTTAACAAGTTTGGCACTAAAGAATCTTTATAATATGTGTTTACATCCTTCTCTATTCCATGCAGTAGTACTGTCCATGGGTCTGCCTTTACCTCTATTTTAGTAATCTCTTATAAACCCTAAAATCTTTCCCCAGTATCCTTTAATTATAGGACAGTCCCACCAAAGATGGGCCATAGTACCCACCCCCCTACAGCCCCGCCAACATTCCGATGTTTTGTCCCTTTGATATTTACAAGCTTTATCTAGGGTTACATACCAACCAAACATTTATAATTCATTTCGGCTGTATTGATATCCACCGCCGAACTGTGGGTTATTTCTAATATTTTCCTTATAGTGTTATCTTTCTGTGACCCCAATTCTCTTTCCCATTTTCTGATGAATGGAGGCATCTCCGTCCCCTCCCCTGACAACAATAATTTATAAATTTTTGATATAATACCCTTTGTGCTGTCTACAAGACACAACCTTTCCAGCTCAGACAGATCTTCTCCCGACATTATTGGCTGTGGTAGGCTACTGACAAAATGTCCCAGCTGGAGGTATCTCCATTCATCCATCACCCATGCTTCCTTATTTTGCATTAATTCATGAAATTGAACTATCTTCCCCTTTTTTATTATGTCTCTTAATTGTGCCCTATCGTCTTTAATCCAATTTCCCCCCCGATGCGAAATAGTCATTTTCTTTAAGTGCTATTAAAAGGCGAATTATATGTCTTATTAAATTGTTTGTGTATCATGTCCCAAACTCTTAGAACCACCCGTGTCAATGTATGTGTTTTTTCATCTAACATTCTAAAGTGAGGGGGATTCCAGATTATAGTGCCTAACACAATTTTTTTTCAATATTAACCCATCTTTTCTCCTTTATATCCCTAACCCACTCTATCACTCTAGATAATAATATCGCCTTATAGTATTTTCTGAATGTCGGGAACAGCCAAACCCCCTCTTTTTTTTTTCCTGTTTTAATATAGCAAGGGAAACTCTAGCCTTCCTATTCTTCCATACAATATTCATTATGATTGATTTCAGCTTTCTAGTATAGAACTGTGGGAGCGCCAGTGGTAACATCTGGAGCTTGTAGGTAATTTTTGGTAAGAGGACCATCTTAATGGAATACGGCCTATCCACGATAATGGTTTACTTATTCTTTTACGGTCAGCTTTTATTTCGTCCAATAATGGAATATAATTTTTTTATAGATCTTCTCCAATGAATTAGCAAGTTTTATTCCCAGATATTTTATTTCTTTCTTCCAAACAAATTGAAATTCCTTTTTTAGCTTTTCCTCTTCATTTATACTTAAGTTAATATTTAAGATTTCAGATTTTGCAAAATTTATTTTAAAATTTGATTCTTCCCCATACTGTTTTAAGACTCTCAATAAGTTGGGCATTGTAATGTGTTCCTCATCCCCTACTTTAAATCCACCAATATCCGGATTACTCCGAATCACTGCGAGCAAAGGTTCCAGGGATAAAATGAAAGGGGACAGGGGACATCCCTGTCTTGTCCCATTTTTCATTTAGAATGAGGCAGAAGATCCGTTGATTTTTATAGATGCCGTAGGGTGGCTATATAACACCCTGATCCACCTGATCATTCTCTGACTCACTCCCATAGTTTTTAAGGTTTGTATCATGAAGCCCCAGTCTACCCTGGTGAACGCTTTCTCGGCGTCGGCCGACAGAAGTAGACCCGGGGGCCCCTTTTCCTTTATATTCTGGAGTAGGAGTAGGGTTCTCACCCCATTGTCCCTCCCCTCTCTTCTTGGGGTGAATCCTACCTGATCAGGGTGTATCAACCCACCCATCAACCCTTTCAAACGGCTAGCCAATACCCTAGCAAACAGTTTAACATCTGTGTTTATCAACGAGATTGGCCTGTAGCTAGAGCATAGCGTGCAGTCCTTTCCCTCCTGCAGAATAACAGTAATTGAGGCCGACAAGGCCTCTCTACTCAACTCGAAATCAATGCCCAGGCCATTCATGAAATGACAAAGCTTTGGTGTTAATATATCCTTAAATTTTTTGTAGTATGTTGTAAATCCATCAAGGCCGGGGCTTTTCCCCAGAGCTGAGTCTACCAAAGCTCTGTTGATCTTCAGTTATAGGGCTTTCTAAATGATCTTTACAGCTCTCTGCAATCTTTGGAAGTTTAGCTTTTTTTAAGAATTCAACTATCTTTATTCTTTTCTCCCCTGTCTGACCTCTGATGTTTCCTACAGAGTATAAATCCTTATAGTAATTTTTTAAAAGATTCTCCTATTTCTTTTGTTGTATGTACCATTTCTCCTTTACTGTTTTGATTTTTCCTATACAATTTCTAGATTTTTTTTTCCTGAAGGATTCTAGCTAGGTGTCTACTGTTCTTATTCTCCCACTGATATCTTTCTTTAGCCACCTTAAAAAATATTTTTTTTGTTTCTAGTTCTATTAAATCTTTTAATTCATCTCTTTTCATGACTAGTTGCTGATACACCATTCTATCTTGGCTTTTACATTTCTTATGCTCTTGCTCCATTTTAAAAATGTCTTCAGTAAGATTTTTCATTTTCTCTTTTCTCTCTTTTTTCCCCCTTGCTCCTATGTTTATTAAAATCCCTCTGATATAAGCCTTATGGGCCTCCCATAAGGAGGACCCCGAGATCTCTCCAGTTTCATTTATTAGAAAATATTGTTTTAATTCCTGTTCTACAATCTTTAGGTTTGTTTCATCATTTAGGAGCTCTTCATTTAATCTCCAAGTCCATGAAGATCCTTGGTTCTTGGAGACTCGCATTTTCATTCGTACTGGAGCATGGTCAGACAAAGTGGTTATCTCTATTTTAGATTCGACTATCCTGTCCAGATATCTATGATCTATCATAATATAATCTGTCCTAGAGTATGTCCCGTGCACTGGGGAGTAAAACGTAAAATCTTGCATTTTAGGATTCATTATCCTCCATGTATCTACCAATTGACAAGAATGTAATTTCTGTCTTATCTTTCTCAGTTTCGCGTTACTCTTCCCCAGCGCACGTGACATACTATCTACTTCCGGTTCCAGGCAGGTCTCCCATCAATATCAGACACCCGCTCTTAAAGTCTGTTAACTTCTCCAACGTACTATTTAGAAATCTTATCGGATCCTTATTAGGAGCATATATATTTGCCAGCGTACATTCCCATTCCCCCCTAAAACCTTTCAAAAAAAGAAATATTCCCTCAGGGTCGAGTAGCCTCTCTTCTAATTTAAATTGCACTCCCTTTGCAAACCCTATTGCAACCCCCCTTGCTCTCTTCGTAACTGTATCCCCGTAAAACCAGCGTGGGAAGTTATTAGACCACAATTTAACTACTTCCCGACCGCCGCACGCCGATGTACGTCCTAAGTTTGAACGGGGATATCGTTGTTATGGCAGCAGCTAGCTGCCATAACCCCGGTATCCCCGTTTTCGTGCGGCGGCCGGCTTTCAGATAAAAGTGGTCCCTGCGGCGGATTCGCCGCGAGATCACTTTCATCGGTGGCGGGAGAGGGCCCCCCCCTCCCGCCGCGATCCGGTGCCCTCCGCCGCTTACCGGAGCCGTCGGTAGCGGCGGAGGCGATCGCGTCCTGCTCTCTGGTGTGTCTGGAGACGAGTGAGGGGAAGATGGCGCTCACTCGTCTCCATGACACTGCTGGGCGGAAGCGACGTCAAAACGTCACTTTCGTCCACGCCTCTTAAAGGCATATTTTTTCAAATGTCATTTTTCTAAATTACTTTTTTTTTTTTTATTGCATTTTAGTGTAAATATGAGATCTGAGGTCTTTTTGACCCCAGATCTCATATTTAAGAGGTCCTGCCATGCTTTTTTCTATTACAAGGGATGTTTACATTCCTTGTAATAGGAATAAAAGTGACACAATTTTTTTTTTTTTTAAACAGTGTAAAAATAAATAAAATATTGTAAAATAAATAATAAAAAAAAAATTTTTTAAAACCCCCCTGTCCCGACGAGCTCGCGCACAGAAGCGAACGCATACGCGAGTAGCGCCCGCATATGAAAACGGTGGTCAAACCACACATGTGAGGTATCACAGCGATCGGTAGAGCGAGAGCAATAATTCTAGCCCTAGACCTCCTCTGTAGCGCAAAATATGCAACCTGTAGAATTTTTTAAACGTCGCCTATGGAGATTTTTGAGGGTAAAAGTTTGACGCCATTCCACAAGCGGGCGCAATTTTCAAGCATGACATGTTGGGTATCAATTTACTTGGCGTAACATTATATTTCACAATATAAAAAAAAATTGGGCTAACTTTACTGTTGTCTTATTTTTTTTATTCAAAAAAGTAAATTTTTTCCAAAAAAAGTGCGCTTTTAAGACCGCTGCGCAAATACGGTGCAAAAAAAAGTATTGCAATGACCGCCATTGTATTCTCTAGGGTGTTAGAAGAAAAACCATATATAATGTTTGGGGGTTCTAAGTAATTTTCTAGCAGAAAAACCTGTTTTAAACATGTAAACACCTAAAATCCAAAACGAGGCTGGTCTTAAAGTGGTTAATATTTGAAATATGGGATAGGCGAGTCTCTTGAAGGAAGATCACTTCCGCCCCATACCGCTTAAGTTCTCCTAATATCTTGTGTCTTTTAGTGGGTGTGTTTAGTCCCCTCACGTTATAAGTCATAAAATTTAAATCTGACAACTCTCCCCTAATGTCCTATACAGAACTTGCACTTCTGATCTATAACTGGGTTTTTTCATTCTTTTGTACATTTTACACAGAGTATCCTCCCCCACTCTCCCTCCCCTCCCACCCCGTTTTCTTTTCTGTTCCCCCTTTTCTCTCCATCTTTGATCCCCCTTGTCCCTCTTGCTCTATATTCTTGGGACTAGCTCCTTGGGACATAAATTGTTTGATCGTACTGCCTACAACCTTATCCTTTGGGCCCTCCCCCTTTTGCTGATTTAGATGCTGTCTTACTCATAGTTCCCCTCTTTTTTGCCCTTCTGTTGGCTTCCCCAGTCTTCGTTCTATCCAATTCCCCCTGCCCGCTCCGTTCAGGGGGCGAGTAGCAGGGAAAAAAAAAAAAAAAAAAAAAAAAAAACACCACAGGGGGTAATGTTCTTTCAACCAATAGGGTAAAATCTAAATATGAGTTTTATGCCAGGCTGTAGACTTACCACTGCGTACATTCAAACCTTCAGTACCGTATCGTTAGTGGCGTAGTGTGGTAAAGCAGTTGAAGTGATTAAGCCTTTTTTCTCTTTCTTTCCCTTTTTCCTTTCCTGTTTCTTTGGGAAGCTAGGTGGGTATATTAACTAGGGGTGCAACGGATCGTTGCCGATCCGTGATCCGTACGGATCACCCTCTACGGATCGGCACACCCGCGATCCGCGGAGCACTCTGCGGCCTCAGTCATAGGAAAGGCAGCGGCTTCAGCCTAGCTCCGGAGCGGCGGCCATCTTGGTACACCAGGAAGCAGCCGCTGTCTCGACAGGAAGTGACGTTTCGTCGCCATCTTGCTACACCCCACACTCCTGCACAGTACAATAATGATAGAGTGAGAAGGGGGCAAGCGGACATCTTGTTACACCCACCGGCGTTTTAGATTTAAAAGCTATTTTCAACACAAAACCAAGCTTATATGCATAAATACAGTATTTGTAGATCGGACAGACGGTTTAGATGTTAGATTTTAAAAGCAACAGCAAACCAGCTGACCTTACATGGTTGCTAATGTGACAGAACACCTCTGATTTTCACATTTAACGTTAAATGTGAAAATCAGAGGTGTTCTGTCACATTAGCAACCATGTAAGGTCAGCAGGTTTGCTGTTGCTTTTAAAATCTAACATCTAAACAGTCTGTCCAATCTACAAATACTGTATTTATGCATATAAGCTCCGTTTTGTGTTGAAAATAGCTTTTAAATCTAAAACTCCAGTGGGTGTAACAAGATTTGTGTGGTTTTTGTTTGTTTTTTTGCTGATCCGATCCGAGGATCGATCTGATCCGTGAGATTTTTGATCCGTTGCACCCCTAATATTAACTCTATGTGAGTCAGTCACGTTTACATAGAAGCTTCAGCGGTTTTCTTTAACAGGATCTGCCCTCCTCCCGGTAGGTGATATTCCCAGTGTCTATTCTTAATGCTTTGAGCAATATTACCACTGATCCCCTGGATGTAGATAATATGGCTTTAACCTGCAGATGTTTGCTTCTTTATCACTTTATTGTACCACTAAACACCAGTAAGCACAGATTAGTAATGATAATTATCTTACACCTTAAACAGTTAGTTGGTTTCCTGTAAGTCAGTCAGAGGGGGAAAAAAAAAAAAAAAATTTCAAACTTAATAACATCCTCAATACACTCAGAGTCCCAAAAAACTTCTTGCTAGGCATACCTCAGATTTTATAAACCGGACTAATAACATGTTCTTTATATAATGTTGAAGCTTAAAAAGTTTCCCCTCCATGGGGGTACCTCCTTTTTCTGCCCTCCACTCTTGCATGTCAGATTTTTACCTGATGGTATACGGCTCTTTGAGCTAGACTCCTTTGTGTTCCTTCTTTCATATGTACCAGACCAGTTTACATTACCATCACTGGGACTCCAGGGGGAGCATATGCCGGGTGCCGGTGGAGATGTTCAAGGGAGCAGCCGGGGGGGGGGGGGGGGGGGAGAAGAGGGGAGGGCAGATCTGCCGCCCGCGATCACCGCAAGCCACGGCTAGCTTCAGGGGAGCCTCCGATCTCGCTCCGGCGGACACACTCTTGCCCCTCCTTCCGTGAAACGCGTTACGTCATCACGCCCTCACCCTCCAGATGTGGTTCTGGCAAGCTCAGTAGATTGCTTTAAAAAAGGCCGGATTCTTTCCTAAATGTACACAATATAACTGGGTACTAACATTTATAGGTACAGTTGATCCAGGGAAAATCCAATTGTCTTTAGGGCGATCAGGAAGGATTTTGGAGCATGCTTTGCTGGGGTTTTTTGCCTTCCTCTGGATCAACTGTGGGTATAGGTTTGTGTATATGGGATTGTATTTTTTATTTTTATTTTTTTCTTGGTTGAACTTGGACTTGTGTCTTTTTTCAACCTATGTAACTGAGTTCACACTGCAATCTGTGAACCGATCTGGGGGTGTCATTATTATTATACACAATTTATATAGCGCCAACAGTTTACGCAGCGCTTTACAATGTAGCGGGGGGGACAGCACAATTACAGTACAGTTCAATACAGAAGGGACAGGAGGGCCCTGCTCGTAGAGCTTACATTCTAAAGGGAGGGATTGGTGGTACAAAAGGTAATAGATGCGGGGAATGATTTGATGGTGGGTGGCTCGGGGACAGTTAGGTGGGTGTGAGATAGGCTTCCCCGAATAAGTGAGTTTTCAGGGATCTCCTAAAAAGTGGACAGGTTAGGGGCTGATTGCACATACCGGGGCAGGGAGTTCCAGAGGATGGGGAAGGTTCTGGAGAAGTCCTGAAGGCGAGCATGGGAGGAGGTAACAAGGGAGCTAGAGAGCAGCAGGTCCTAGGAGGAGCGGAGGGGACGATTTAGACGATACCTGCAGATGAGGTTGGTGATGTAGCTGGGGACGATGTTGTGGATGCCCTTGTATGTTGTGGATGCCCTTGTATGTTGTGGTTAGCATTTTAAATTTTATACGGTGGGGTAGGGGAAGACAGTGAAGGGATTGGCAGAGAGGAGCAGCAGTCACAGATCGGTTATAGAGGTGCATTAGTCTAGCAGCAGCATTCATAATAGACTGAAGGGGGGATAGCCTGCGTAAGGGTAGGCCATTAAGGAGAGTTGCAGTAGTCAAGGCAGGAAATAATCAAGGAGTGAATAATAGGATTTTTACAGCTTACCTGTAAAATCCTTTTCTTTGAAGTACATCAAGGGACACAGAGCCATTAAAGTGATAAAAGAAACCGCGCTAAATAAACTTAAGTTGAAAGGAAATAAGTGTACATCAAATTAATGAGTCCATCAAAAACATCCAAACAGTGTCAATTGTTGTCCGGCAGGAGATCACCATATGACATAGATCTTCATCCCCAGCAAAAGTGACATCACACTCAAAATCACCGTAGAAAATAGTGTTGGAGATAGGACAGTCCTTCACCTTTAAAACAACTGCCTCTTACCAGCTCACTTGATCTCTGGTCAGGAGATCAAATACGCCTTTTGGCTTATAACCCAGCCACAGTCTCAAATTGGGATGGATGTAACGTCAGATCAAGCCCTCCTGTTTGTCTTAAATGACCCCCAAACAGCTTGTGCAATAGCCAGTCATATAAAAGAGAAAAGGGGCTCCCATAGTGTAAAAACGTATAAGATTTTTATTTATAAAACGGTAATGCACTTACATGTATTCGAAATGGTAGCTATGATGTAGGTTATAGGCCACCTTCGGGTGATGGACACTGGCATGCCCTAAGACAAAAAGTGCACTCCCTATATAACCCCTTCCACTACTGGGAGTACCCCAATTTTGTAGCAAAGCAATACACGTATATACCAAGAAGGGAGGGACCTCTGTGTCCCATGATGTACTTCAAAGAAAAGGATTTTACAGGTAAGCTGTTATAAAAATCCTATTTTCTTATCGTACATCATGGGACACAGAGCCATAGTAGTTACTATGTGGGATGTCCCATAGCAATGCCAACTGAAGGGAGGGAGACACAACAAAAGTAGGGCACTAAGAGACTAGAGGACTTATACTGCAGCAGTACACTGCGCCCAAAGGCGATATCCTCATGACCTTTTACATCTACTTGATAGAATCTGGTAAATGTATGGACTGAAGACCAAGTTGCGGCCTTACAGATCTGAGCCATGGAGGCTTTGTGATGCACTGCCCAAGAAGCACTAACAGCCCTGGTGGAGGTGGAGGAGGAATTTTCCTTTTTAAACCATAAGCTTGAACAATCACTTGACGAATCCATTTAGAAATACTAGATTTCGATGCTGCCTGTCCTCTTTTAGGACTGTCTGGCAATACAAACAAAACATCTGTTTTTCGAATCTGAGCGGTCACTTTCAAATAAACCTTGACCGTTCTCACCACATCAAGAGAACGTAGTGACTTTTCTTCTGCAGAATGAGGTTCTGGAAAAAAATGAAGGCAGAACAATATCCTAGTTTAAATGAAAACTTGACACTGCCTTCCGTAGGAAATTAGGATGAGGCCGCAATACAACCTTATCCTTATGAATAATCAAATATGGATCTTTACAAGAAAAAGCACCCAACTGATACTCTTCTTACAGAAGATATGGCAACCAAGAAAATTATTTTTCTCGTCAAGAGGACCAAGGGAATATCTCGAATTGGCTCAAAAGGCTGTTTTTGTAAAGCCGACAGGACTAAATTTAAGTCCCAAAGGTTCAGGGGGGAACTAACTGGGGGATTAATCCGCATTACCCCCTGAATAAAGTTACAAACCAGAGAATGTGAAGCAAGTGGTCGTTGAAAAAACACAGATAAGGCCAACACCTGGCCCTTGATAGTACTTAAGGTCAGCTTCTTTTCTAATCCCATCTGTAGGAATTCAAGGATCCTACCTTTGACATATTTTCTGGGGTGCCAACCCCTGGATTTACACCAGGAGACATATGCCTTCCAGACTCACGGTCCTTTAGAATGTGGGTCTCAATAGCCAAACCGTTAAATTTAGCATTAGTGAGGTAGGATTGGAATATGGGACCTTGCGAGAGAAGGTATGGCCACAGTGGTAGGGTCCAAGGGTCCCCTACCGCCATCTTTATGATCTCTGCAAACAAAGATCTCCTGGGCCATGCTGGGGCCACCAGAATCACCTCCTTCCCTTCTTGCTTGATCCTGCAAAGAATACGCGGGAGCAGCAGAACAGGAGGGAACGCATAGATCAGTGAAAACTGATCCCACGGAAAAGACCAAGGCATCTGTTCCTTTATGGAACTGATCCTTTCCTGGGGCAAAAACACCCTCTTCTGAGCTGTATCTATGATCAGCCCCAAGTACTGCAATCTCCTTGATGGTTTTAAGGAGGATTTCTCTAGGTTGAGAATCCAACCTGAACCTAGGTATTCCAGGTAGCTGACTGCAGTGACCAAAGTTTGGTTTAAGTGGGCTACCGATTGATCTATCAAGAGTAGATCTTCTAAGTAGGCTAGTATTGTTATACCTTGAGCCCTTAGCCTGGCTAAAGGAGGAGCCAGGACCTTTGTAAATGCTCGAGGTGCAGTAGCTAGACCGAAAGGCAGAGCTACAAACTGGAAATGATTTTCTACCTCAAAGCGTAGAAATTTCTGGTGAGCGGGGAAAATCGGCACATGGAGATAAGCATCCTTGATGTCGATTGATGCCAGAAGTTCTCCCCCTTGTAGGATGGAGACTACTGATCGGATTGACTCCATGCAAAAAGAATGGATATTCAAAAAACAGTTTAGATCTTTGAAATATAAAAAGGGTCTGACATCCCTGTTTGGTTTTGGAACCGTTAACAGGTTTGAATAAAACCCCAAACCTTGCTCTTCCAATGGGACCACCGATACCACTCTGAGACAAGAGATGATCCAAAGCTAGAAAGAGGGACTTCTTTTTCACTAGATCTCTGGGAACGTTTGATCTGAGAAAACGAGGAAATGAGAAAACGAGGAAACGGGAACTCTCGGAACTTTAGTTTGTAACCTAGAGAAATTGAGGAAGCCAGCCATCTGTCTTGACATTGTTTCTGCCAGACCTTGGAAATCTGTAAAAGCCCCCCCCCCCCACTCGAGTGAGGGCGCATCTTCGTAAAGAGGCTTTAGTATTCGGTTTTGTGGTTCCTTTTTTGGCCCTGGGACTGACCCTGAGGTTTAGCTCTTGAACCTGACGGTGGAGGCCATCGTGACTGCCTGGAGGCTGATGCCCCTGGCACTGAAGCACAACATTTAAAAGAAAAATGCTTAAACTTCTTTTTAACCGGTAAAAGGGAACTTTTCCCATTAGAAATCCTTTGGATATACTTATCCAGATCGTCTCCAAACAACCGTTCACCATGAAAAGGGAAACTGACCAAGAGATTTTTGCATGGCGCTTCGGCTGACCAATTTTTCAATCATAGGATTCTACGCACATGTACCAGCCCTAGCATGAGCAGTGAGGCCTGGAGGATAGAATCTTTAACCACTTCCTGCCCGCCCTATGGCGGATTGACGTCCGGGAAGTGGTTCTGTTATCCTGACTGGGCGTCATATGACTTATTTACAAATGGGCACTGATTGGCACCTATATGTTGCAGTGATGCCCAGCAATGCCACCCTTAGGGGCATCACTGCAAATAACCAGTGTCATCGGTGCCACCTGTCAGTGCCCATCCGTGCCCACCATCGGTGCCCATCCGTGCCCACCATCGGTGCCCATCCGTGCCCACTATCGGTGCCGCCTACGAGTGCCCATCGGTGCCGCCTACGAGTGCCCATCGGTGCCGCCTACGAGTGCCCATCAGTGCAGCCTACGAGTGCCCATCAGTGCCGCCTACGAGTGCCCACCAGTGCCGCCTACGAGTGCCCATCATTGCCGCCTACGAGTGCCCATCAGTGCCGCCTACGAGTGCCCATCAGTGCCGCCTACGAGTGCCCATCAGTGCCGCATACCAGTGCCGCCTATCAGTGCCCATCATCAGTGCCATTTAATCGGTGCCCATCAGTGCCGCCGTATCAGTGCCCGTCAGTGCAGCCATATCAGTGCTCGTCATTGAAGAAGAAAACATACTTATTTACAAAAAGTTTTAACAGAAACAAAGAAAAACTTTTTTTCTCAAAATTTTCGGTCTTTTTTTATTTGTTGCGCAAAAAATAAAAACCACAGAGGTGATCAAATACCACCAAAAGAAAGCTCTATTTGTGGGAACAAAATGATAAAATTGTTTGGGTACAGTGGCGGATTAAGGATACTGAGAAGATGAGGGAGGGGGGGGGGGGAAAGGCAAGGAAGGAATCACAATACCTCAATATCTTAACTGAACATGTACACTAGGTGAAGTTTAAAGAGAATTCAATCATGTTGTATAATCATATGGCTGGTATCTCTGCTTCAACCTGGACATCATTCACAACCTCAACACCCCATGCATCTATCCATCCCGACCATATCTTATCAAATTTCTTGGGGCAGTTACGATTAAGATACGTGAGTTTATATAGTGGGAGTATAGAATTCATTGCTAGGCGCCATGAAGATACTCTAGGGGGTAATGCATCCTTCCAATGGAGAAATATTTCTTTTCGGGCATAGAACGTAGCATAACTCAAAGATAATTTGGTATGTTTACCTCTAATATTGGGGCTGAAAATATTCAATAGCATTTCCTTGGGATGAGCTCCCACATCTAAGGAGGTAACCTGGCTGAGAGTGTTAGCTATTTCTGTCCAATAGTCTCCGAGGCGAGGACAAGACCACACCATATGAAGAAAGGAGGCAGACTCCAGACCACACCTGGCGCAGGCCACTGGACTGTCAGGTGTCATAATTGTCAGACGTTTTGGGGTGTAATAGGCCCTGTGGAGAAACTTGACCTGCATAAATCTCTCTCTGGCCGATATCGTATTTATCACAAAGGAGGATACACACGATTCCCATTCCTCCTCTGATAAGTCAGGAATATCCACCTTCCACTTGACCAGAGTTTTTTCAAGTTTCTTTGCAGGGGATATGGACAAATGAAAGTACAGAGTAGATAGTGGTCTATCTATGATTTTAGATGTAAGTAATCCCTCCACAGGGTCTGATTCTAACTGGAGGAGAGATGGAAACTGCTTCCTGTAGGCATGTCGGAGTTGATAATATCTAAACAGCATCCAACCTGGTAATGAATAAGCGTTTTTGAGATCAGAGAAAGTTCTTAATTTACCCCCAGCACAATGTGTTTTAGCTTAACAATTCCCTTTTTTGCCCAGACTTGAGGGTCTGGGACCGACTTCAAATGTGGCAATCTAGGGTTGCCCCACAAGGGAATGTGCGAGGAGAACCTCTCTGGATTGTTAAAACTATGCCTGGCCCTGTTCCAAACTATAATGGTGGTGTTCATCAGATCCGTAATGCCAGGGTGGGATTTTATCCCTCTGAACACCACATTGCTAAGAGATGAGTAGGATCCCATGATGGCGGCTTCCAGGGTCACTGCCAGGTTATCGCATGGTTGAGAGAACCACCACCTGACTGTCACCAGGACGGCCGCCCAGAAGTATACCTGGAAGTCCGGTAAGGACAGACCCCCTTGAGTAATGGGCAGCTGGAGGGTAGACATGGCCAATCTCGGGGGCCTTCCGTTCCAAATAAAGGAAGACATTATACCTTTCAATTTAACAAAAAATTAAGCTGGGGGAATCGGGAGAATTACGAAAAAAGTATAAAAATTTGGGCAAGTATATACCCTTTATACACTGGAGAGAGGGGGAGGGTTTTCCATGTTATACATTTTTGGGAAAGATTTTTTAGTAATGGCTGAAGATTCAATTCAAAATATGTGGACAGTGGAGCTCTAACCCTTACCCCCAAGTATTTAAATTCAGGCGTCCAGTTTAGGGGGGTACCTGTCGGTGGGTTTTGATTGGATAGATTTAATGAGAAAATTATCGATTTTCCCCAATTTATCCTAATGCCCGAGAAAATGCCGAACTCATCAATTATTTGAAGTGCTGGTGAGAGGGAGGATATGTCTTTAAGAAAAAGTAAGGTATCATCAGCATAAAGGGATATTTTGTCTATCACTACTCCCACCTGAATGCCCTGTACCAAGGGGGAGGCTCTAACACGAGCAGCCATGGGTTCCATAGCCAATGCAAACAGTCCAGGAGAAAGCGGACAGCCCTGCCTGGTACCCCTAGATAAAGGAAAGGATGAGGACAGTGAGTTGTTTGTTCGTATGCGTGCTGAGGGATTATGGTATAGCATCTGCACCCAGCTAATGAAGCGAGGGCCAAATCCAAATTTGCGCAGGACAGCCCAGAGGTAGCGCCACTCCACCGAGTCAAAAGCCTTCTCGGCATCAAGAGAGGCCACCACCTCCGAACCGTCCCCGTCCGCCCTAGAGAGATGTGTAAGAAGACGTCTGATATTTATATCGGTCCCCCTGCCTGGCATTAATCCAGACTGGTCTGGATGGACCAGTGCCGTGATCACCGTGTTCAACCGTCTAGCCAGCACTTTTGCCAGTAGCTTGGCATCAACGTTGAGGAGTGATATTGGCCGATATGAGGCGCACTGATCAGGGGGCTTGCCAGGCTTAAGAATGACCACAATGACCGCTTCAGCCATAGTCGGGGGTAATGAGCCCCTCTCCGTGGCTTTCTGGAGCATTAACCGAAACGATGGGAGAATTTCTTCAGCGTATGTTTTGTAGAATTCGGCTGGAATTCCGTCAGGACCTGGGGTCTTACCGTTTTGCAAGGAGGCTACTGCTCGTTGGATTTCTTCTAATTGGATCAAGCCATCTAATGCCTCCCTAAACGTGGATGTCAGGCAAGGGAGCTCCACCCCATCGAGGTACCCATTCAGTTCCTCATCCGAACATCCCATCCGAGAACCGTAGAGGTCCCGATAGAATGAAGCAAATTTATTGTTAATATCCGTGGGATCAGTCAAAATCGTCCCGTCTGAATCGGAAATAGTTGAGATGGTCACCGGGGAGGAGCTTTCCCTCGCCAGCCATGCCAGCATACTGCCTGTTTTTTCTCCATGTTCGAAAATTCGATGTGACTGGTGTAAGAATTTGGTTTTTGTGGCCGCCGTGCATAGTAAAAGAACGTCTCTCAACGCTGCCTGAAAATCTGAATATGTCTCAGGGAATCCCGTTGTGGAATATGCCGCCTCCAATGCTGCTACCCTCCCCTCGGCTGTCTGTGTTTCTTTCCTCAGATCCTTCCGGATCTTTCGGATATGTGCTTGAAAGCTGCCCCTAGTGAAGGCCTTAAATGCGTCCCAGGATGTGGTCATAGTCACTGATTGGTCTAAGTCTCTCCAATAATGTATCGCCTCGGATCTATAGGGTTCAGATACTCTAGTGTCATTCAACCAGAATCTGGACAACCTCCAAAGATTCTCCCCCGGGGCATTAGATACACAAAGTTTTAAAGCGAGCGGAGCGTGGTCGGATATGCCACGGGGGAGTATTTTGATGTCTCGGACCATGGGCAAGACAGACCCCCCCACATAGGCAAGGTCTATCCGTGACAGGGTCTTGTGGGAAGCTGAGTGACAAGTGTAGGCGCTTCGAGAAGGATGATGCCAACTCCACACATCAGTCAAGTTAGACGCCTCAGCCCATGAGGATAACTGATGGTGGGCCCGTCCCCGATGTGAGCCTGTCCATTGTAGGGTCCGGGACCAGATTAAAATCGCCCAGTATTACCACATTATCTGTACCATAGGCAGCTATTTTAGAGATAATTTGGTTAAGTACCCGTATAGAGGCCGGGGGGGGGGGGGGTTAGGTATAGTCCCACCACCACCAACTCTAATCTGTCCACAATGGCATGTAAGATTACAAATCGACCGTCAGGGTCAAGCTCCAGCGCCAGCAATCTAAACGATGTGGACTTGTGCACTAAAATGCTAACTCCCCTGGAGTAGTTAGTATACGTGGAGTGGTATTGGTGTCCCCACCCAGGGTCGTCTTAGACTCAACAGTTTACTTCCCATCAGATGGGTCTCTTGTAGTATGCATATTTGTGGTGGTATGTTTTGAGGAATTGGAATACAGTGATCTTTTAACAGAGGAATTCAAACCCCTGGTGTTCCATGAAATTAGGGTACAATCAGCCATCTACACTCGAGAACATATTTTCTATCCATATATCACCATAGAGAAACAGGTGCAAGGCCCGGGCCCTTGATAAGGTCAGGACCCGACACCTGGCGCATCCTGTGATAGACATAAGTACATCGCTTGTAAAAAAACAGCAAATCAACAAAGTATAACAAAACTTTCCCAACCAAGCCCCCCACCCCCGTCCCAAACCTCGGGGAGGCTCAGGATCCCAACTCAGAACCAAGGCGAACACGCCTGTAATGGGGTATCGTGAGCGGAACAGCAACCACAGTGCAGCAGTCAGATGATGAAGAACATCCAGTCCTCTGCTGGAGATCGGATCATAATAAGTGGGTGCAGTCTCCCGGCAGCTGCCGTGGGTGTAAACTTAAACTTCAACGTTGCAGGAACAGATATCGTTTCTTGGCCATGACCGACATTATTGGGGAGAATGAGGCGGAGGAGGGGGGGGGGGGGGGGGGAGGATGGATGTGCATAGAGACAATCATCTCCCATTCCTCCTGTTAAACATCTCAGGAAACCAATAGACATTTAGGAGGCCAGTGGACCCCCGGGCTCCCGTCTACCATAAGGCACATTCGTGTAAATCACAGAGGGAACCAACTGGGTCAAAAATGATGATCAGGCCATTAAACAAAAGAGGCACGTCTCTAGATCACCGGTCGGCCATGGCACATATAACTAGAAATAAACAGATTTTTCTTGTGTGGTGAAACTTATCTGCGAGGTAGCGTGTCGATCCACGTGGAGGCATCCTCAGGAGAATTGAAGAACCGCACCGATTCACCATCTTCCACTCGCAATCTTGCCGGAAACAGCATGCTGTATTTAATATGCTTGGCTCGAAGTCTGGCTCTCACTGCGTCAAAGGATTCCAGCGAATAATCTGGAAAGATCAGGAGTTTGGCATTTTCAAAACGGAGTTCTCCCTGTGCCCTCGCCTCCATCACCAGGTCACGATCACGAAAGTGAAGTAATTTAAAGATGAAGGTGCGAGGTGGCGCACCTTGTGGGCCTTTGGTGAAGGGTATGCGATGCGCTCTTTCCACGGTGAAGAATGGCGAAAACCTTGCAGAGGGGAGTAATTGTTGCAAGAGACGTTCAGCAAACGCGGTGGGGTCCGTACCTTCTGTTCCCTCCGGAAGCCCCAAGATCCGCAAGTTGTTCCTTTGGTTGCAATTCTCTGCATCCTCTGCCCTCGCCTCCAGCACTTTAACTTTGGTTTTTAACACGTGTAAATCAGCCCCCTGGTCACGTACCGTGTCTTCATTTTGCGAAACCCTCTCCTCCACCTTGTGCATGCGGCCTCTCAGGGTATCAAAGTCCTTCCTAATAAATTCCACATGAGTCTGTATATGATCCACTTTTTCCGTTAGGGAGGTTATGGCCTGCATGACAGCTTTAAAGTCTGCCGCCGAGTCCGGGGGACGCTCCGGTTCAGTCGATCCGCCGGCCTGGTTCTCCATGTGGGCAGGGAGTTTAGGCAAGACCGCGGCTTCGGCCTTGTCCACGGTTCTCTGCGGGGCGGCCTTTTTCCGAGCTTTTTGCTGGGAGTTCTTCCTATACATACCCCAGAAATGCCCCAGGGATGATGGGGGGACAGGATGGTCTTTTTCCCAGCGTTTTTACCCAAAAAAAAGGCGTTTTTCCCGGTCCGCGCCGGTCTGGTTCTCTGTGTGGGCAGGAAATTCAGGCGAGGCCGCGGCTTCGGCCCTAGTCTGTGGTTCTCGGCGGCGCGGTCTATTCCGGAGATTTTTGGTGGGGGATTCCACCTAAATATACCCCAGAGGTGAGAGGGGGCACAGGATGGTCTTTTGCCCGGCGTTTTACACCCAAAAAAACTGCGTTTTTCCCGGTCCGCGCCGGCCTGGTTCTCTGTGCGGGCAGGAAATTCAGGCGAGGCCACGGCTTCGGCCTAGTCCGCGGTTCTCGGTGGCGCGGCCTGTTCCGGAGATTTTTGGTGGGGGATTCCACGGAAATATACCCGAGTGTCCCAGAGGTGAGAGGGGGCACAGGAGGGTCTTTTGTGCTGTGTCTGCACCCCAAAATATCAGGAATATAGGCCGATCTGTGGGAGCTCAGGCCTCACACACCTGCTCCCTCTGCCATTCCGGACACGCCCCGACAAGTCAGGTTTTTACTTACAGATAATATAGCACCGTTAATTGCTGGAATTCCCCATTTCTTATAAAACTCTTATAAATGTTTCAAAAACTTTATAGGAGGAAAAAAATGTTTATCTGGGTGCTCCCACTCAGAATACATTAGCTTCCTTAGCCATGAATGGATAGGAAAAGAATGAACAGATTGGGGAGGCTTTAGTGAACCCAAACCAAGAGTGGGCTCATCGACGGACTGCGTTATTGGCAGTAAAAATGTGGAGCGGACCAATTCAGTGAGACTGTACCAACAATCTTTCCTGCGAACCTGACACTGCCATATCAGGTTCTGCGGAAGAGGAGACTTGAGCCTCTTCCTGGTCCTTTGAAAGAAATATGTCATCTCTTGCTCCTTGTTCCTCAGCAAGAGGGTCCTGAGCAATGGACGGGGACCTGCTGCGCTTAGTCCCATTCTGGGATGCAATTAAAGCATCAATTTTTTGCTCCAAGCTTAAAATGGTTGAAGAAAAAACCTCCTTAGTAATATACACAGGGGCTGCAGTGTTAAGAGCAGCTGCAACACTTGCCCCTCCTGATGGCTCACTCTGACCAGCCATATTACTCTCAGGGGAGGATGCCATCTTTTTTGCGATGGTTCTAGGCTTCCGTGTTATTGTAGCAGTCCTTTTAGAGCCCTTTTTTGAGGTGTTTTTCACCCCCCTTAGTAACTTTATCAGTGGTAACTGGGCAGAAGGAGGAGAGTATGAGTGTGTTGTTGGACCTAATGTGTTGGGTAGGAGAGAAAGTTGAATGCTGGATATCTCCTTGCGACATCTGTCGATTTTGCTTTTGAAATGATTGGCAATCTGTTGAGCGGTAAGCAAGTTGGTGGGTGGGGGCAATGGGGGGGTAAGTAAGGAATTAAGGGTAGAAAGAGTTGACAGGGTTTGGATGAGAGGGTTTTGATGAGGTTGTAGTAGGTTTGTTTAGCAGTGGGGAGGCAGGAGTTGTATTTGAGAAGGGCAGATTTTTAGAGGGTAAAGTCTTGCAGGGATTTAGATTTACGTCATGCTCGCTCAAGGGCACGGCTGCGTCTCCTGAGACTTCTGGTGTCGTCTGTTTGCCGGGGTTGTGGCAGATGGGGCCTGGTTCTGCATGTAGAAAGAGGAGCAAGTACGTCTAGGGAGGATGACAGCGTGTTGTAGATGGAAGAGTGGTTAAGTCTGGGCAGGACAGGGGTGCGATTTTGTCATAAAGGCCATCAGTAGCAGAATAAAGAAGGGAAGGGTTGAGGTTGCGAAGGTTTCTGCGGGTAGTGGTTTGTGGGTTGGCAGCATGGGAGGTAGGAGACAAGGAGAGTGTGAAATTGATAAGGTTGTGATCATAGAGAGGAAAGGGGGTGTTAGAGAGGTTGCAGAGAGTGCAGCGATGGGACAATACAAGGTCGAGAGTATTTCCGTTGGAGCGAGCGGTGGCTTGTGTTCATTGTGTTAGGTTAAAAGAGGAGGTTAGGTTGAGTAGTTGAAAAGTGGTTTCAGTATTAACATTGATTGGAATGTTAAAGTCACCTAGGATGATGGCAGGTACTTCAGAGGAGAGAAAATAAGGTAGCCATGCAGAGAAACCATCCATAAAGCGCGACAATGGTCCAGGAGGCCGATAAATTACTGCGACCCTCAGACAAGCTGGAGAGAAAAAGATGAATGCAGTGCACTTCCTAAGAGCAGGGGGAAAGAGAGGGAGGTGTGGGAAGAACCTGGAAGGTGCATTGTGGGGAGAGGAGAAGTCTGACGCCACCTCCTTCTCATCCACTGGGTCTGGTGGAGTGAGTCCAGAGGAGGCCACTGTGGAACAGGGCACCTGGAGAGGTAGTGTCGAATTCCAGGAGCCAGGTTTCGGTAGCAATTAGATTAAGGGATTTGGAGAGGAAAAGGTAATGGACAGAAGCTAGTTTGTTGAAATTTGAGCGGCCATTCCAGAGGGCACATGAAAGAGGGGGGCTGACTTGTGGAATCAGGGGAATTGGAATGAGAAGGTGGGAGTTACGACTACTGTTGGAGGAGGTAGACAGACAATTTTGGGGGTGGAAATTGGGTGTGGGAGGGCCGGAATTTGGTGCGATGTCCCCAGAGTAGGAGTAGGAGGAGGGTGAGGGTGGTAAGGCGAGGGTGGTATTTATAGGAGGGCAGATGCTGTAGTTGAGTGGAAGTGGTTATACTGTGTGGGCTTAGAATGAGCAGGAGGTGATAAGTGCAGTTATATTGAGTGGGCAGAAGAGAGGCAGAAGAGAGGGAGATATGTACAGGTTGCGGGCGGGGGGGGGGGGGGGTAAAAAAAAAAATGAGTTTGAGGAGAGAGGACATTATAGCAAAGATTAGTGTGAGCATGTTGGAGGGTGGGGAGAGGGGAATAGAAGGAAGGCTGAGGAAAGTTAGAGGATGAAGGGGAACTTCCTGTAAAATAGGTGTGGAACACCAATGACTGTACTTGCTTTTTTTTGTAGCAGTGCCTTATGCCCCGTACACACGATACGAAAATCGTACGAAAAATTCTGCATTCGAATCGATCGTACAATAATCGGAACGTTAGTACAGAGCTTTCGAGAGCCGATCAGGACAGTTCATCCGATATTATTCTATCGGACATGCACGGAAATTTTTTTTGTATGATGCCAGATCGTACGATTTTCGTTTAATCAGTACACCTATCATTCGAAAATGCAATACAAATGCATTACAACACATGACATTTCCGAATTTTAATGCTGTCCTACGGGAATTTTCGTGACTTTAGTAAACTCATCAGATTTGACATGAGATTAGCATGCAAAAAAAAAAAAACCAGATGATCATTCGTCCGATAATCGGATCGTGTGTACCGGGCATTAGCCAAAGTGCCTGTGTACAAGTGCCAAACACTTGTTGCCAGAGTGACACTTTGCACAAGGTGTGGCTAGCCCAAACCCTCACAATTATTCAATTAGGAGCTGATAAAACCAGGCTCGTGGGGGTGGGGTTTACAACTGGCCTGGACAGTGTGCAATGCAAAAGGGGGCAACGGGATAAGGTTAAATGTTTGATCTTGTCCAGGGCAGCACAATACAAAATAACTGACACTTTCAAAAATAAACAAACAAGTATAGACAGCACTTTCAAATTCTTAGTAAGGCAGAATAAGAGTTCTTAGGCAATGTAGTCCAGTGTTTAAGAGAAGAGTGGAGTCTGTGCCGTTACCAGAGGGTAGAAAGAGTCAGGTGGGAAATCGCAGACAGGTAGAGCGACTTTTTGTGTTGCAGGGAAGATCTATGCAGTTACCAGAGGGTATGAAGAGTCAGGTGGGAAATTACATTAACAATGTAATGACACCAGCAGTGGTTCGCAGAAGCTGCGGGAGAGGAGTGATGCGGGAACCAGCGCGATTACAGCGCTGGTTCCCGCATCACTCCTCTCCCGCAGCTTCTGCGAACCACTGCTGGTGTCATTACATTGTTAATGTAATTTCCCACCTGACTCTTCATACCCTCTGGTAACTGCATAGATCTTCCCTGCAACACAAAAAGTCGCTCTACCTGTCTGCGATTTCCCATCGCATCAGTGTAAACCTAGGATCATTGATTCTGTTTTTTACTTTTTTTTCAGACATGTCATAAGTTGCACTGGATAAAACAAAAAAACTGTCTTTATTTCAGGCTGCAAAGCAACAAAATGTAAATTTTAAAGTGGGATGATTTTCTTCTATACCCACTGTATATACTTCAAACGTCACTGGTATTTGACAGTTTTAATAGTATGGCCTCTGGGGCAGGAGACAGGGCAGTCCCTGTGCACCTTTCAGATAACAATTCTGTTTTAAAGTGGTTGTAAACCCATCACTACAACTTAATCTCTTTTAAATCTATATAGCACAGGCAGCTTATCACTGCCTCTGAAAGTGCACTCACTGTTTTGGTTTCCATAGTAATCGTCCTACAATGTTCAGTGACGTCAGCCGCGATTGCGCACTAGGTACATTGTTTAACAGCACACTATGTGTGCCGTTGGTCTGCCCTACATGCTGGGTCATTAGCATTCACCATCTTCCTCTCAGAACGGCACAGAGGGAAGTCTTGCAATGCTTCTCCCCCTTTGAATAGCCTTCAGCTGTGGGTTCACTCTGTTGCCGTAGTAACGACAATCCAGATAGAGGCTTGGTTTCGACGCTGCGGCGCATGCGTGGGATTTGTAAAGGCAATCATAGTAAGGGCGGAAATAACATCCTGAATTGATTCAAGAGAAGATAATTTAAATAAGATAAAAAAGGTATTTCCTAACTTTGTTTTTGGCCGATTTATAAGTGTTTTTATTTGCAATACTTAGCAGTATATATAAATTTAAAAAAAAAAAAAAGAAAAATCGTCCAGGGTTTACTTCCTCTTTAAAAACAGAGTGTACAACAGGGTGGATAAAAATCGATGATTTTTTTTAAAAAAAAAGGAAAGAAAGAAGGGGCAGAAGAAAAAGCGGATTCCTGCAAATGAAATGAATTCTTTGGGGACCCCCAGGTCAGCAGAACTAGTGTCCCCATTGGAAGATTTCCAATCTATTACTTTTCTGAGGCAACCCAAAATTTAGTATTTACCTTTTCTCATTGAAAGTAGGGGGAAAGAAAACAAGAAAAAGCAAACAGGACAAAGAGAAGGTGAATATCCTTAAGGGGGCACAGACAGCTATAAAAACTCACAAGCATTCTAATCCCTCTCCACTATCAAAGATGTGAAAAAAACCTTTTGCCTTTAGTTATACTTTAACAGTTTTTTGCATGTATCACACAGATATAATAAAACACTTTCAATATGGTGAAAGGGGAACAAAGAGTTAATTACTCTCTAAAGTATAAATTAAAAATTTTACAAAATGTCTATTTGTAACTTGTTCTTTAGACCCCTTTCACACTCGGGTGCTTTTCAGGCGTTTTAGCGCTAAAAATAGCGCTTGTAAAGCGCCTCTCAAGCCACCCCAGTGTGTGAGCCTGAGAGCAGCATCTTTGGGGCGGTGTGGGAGTGGTGTATACACTGCTCCCAAAATGCCCTGCCCATTGAAATAAATGGGCAGCGCCGCAACACGGGTGTTTTTAACTCTTTCTTCGTCCACTAGCAGGGGTTAAAAGCGCCCCGCTAGCAGCCGAAAAGCGGCGCTATAACAGCGGTAAAGCGCTGCTAAAACTGTGAAGGAGGAGGAGTAGAGTCTTGACTTGTCACCCCATGACTGCATCGAACTAATACGGCTGGAGACCACGCATCTCCCCCCTGTGAGTGAAATACCCCTGCAGAATTCAGACCTAACAATTTTTGTTTGCTGATAAACGTGGCAAATACCACACAGGACACGCGGTCACCACTGAAAACACAGTTCTGCAAGCTGAAGCCTTACCACTGGTGATGTCTGCACAGGAGGCAGAGCTGCAAGCACTTACTACAGCATGTAAATGGGCAGAGGGAAAAAGAGCCAACATTCATATGGACTCAAGATATGCTTTCAGCATTGCCCATGATTATGGTGTTATCTAGGACAGAGGATTCCTGACGGCTGCGGGAACACCTGTGAAAACTTGATGGATGCCTTGCTTCTCCCAACCCAAGTGACTATTCTGAGTAAAAGCACATGACAAACTGAACTCAAAGGAAGCTCGAGGCAATCATCTAGCCAATTCAGCTGCCAAACAGACAGCTAGTGGTCCACGGGAAGTGGACAGCAGGGTGGTAGAAGAAGACCACCCCGTGCTTACCTTACAGACTCTCCCAGTGGACAGTGTTTATCTAAAAAACTACAGGAAACAGCAAGTCCGGATGAGAAGGAAAGCTGGAAACGGAGAGGAGCAACTCTCAGAAATGGACTATCCGAGTGTAACAAGAAGCCTTGTCTACCCAGGAGTATTTACCCAGCCGTGGTGCAATGGGCACATGGAGCTGCCCACTTGACAAAGACTTTTATGAACTCTCTTATCAAGTGTTGCACCAAGAGTTACTCCACTGACCGACAACTTCTGCAGATCATGCATTATCTGCACCAAATGTAACCCAGGACGCACAGAAAAAAAACCACAGAAGAAGCACCTGGCAAAAGCCCCATACCCCATTCCAGAGGATGCAAATTGATCATTCTCAAGTGCCAAGAAGTGGCAGATTCGAAAACGCCCTAGTGGAAGTGGTTATGACTGCCAGGACCACAGCTAAGAAACTACTGAGTGAGATAGTATGTAGATTTGGGGTCCCAGAGGTGATATTGAGAGATCAGGGCCCAGCCTTAACAGCAACCCTTACAAAAGAGATTTGGGCAGCACTGGGGGTTCAGTTGGCACTACACACCCGATACCACCCTCAAAGTAGCGGGAAGGTAGAAAGGATGAATGGGACACTAAAAAAAAACAGGATGTTAAAGATGGCCCAAGAGACTAACATGAGTTGGCCAGACAGTTTGCCCATTGCCCTGTTCAGTTTCAGACACACCCCCCGGGGGAAACATGCCCTATCCCCTTATGAAATTTTGTTTGGTTCAGCTCCCAGACTTGATTGTTACTTTCCACAACAGTTACAGTTGCAGTCTGATGTGTTGACTAATTATGTAACCACTTTATCACGAGAATTAACCCGAATGCATGTCCAGGTGTTTTCTTCCATTCCAGATCCTGAATTAGATACAGGAACACACCAATTACTGTCTGGAGATCCTTGAGCCAAGATATGATGGTCCATTCCAAGTTTTGTTGACCACAGCCACCTCAGTCAAGTTGGCCAGGAAGAACACCTGAATGCACGCTTATCACTGCAGGAGAGCGTGTTTTCGGGTGCTGCATATCCTTTTTCTGTTTGATCTAGGGGGGGAGGGGCCCAGGAGGTGGCCATCACAAAAACATAATTACGTTTTGGTATAACTCTTCAGGTACACATGTGACCACCTTTACCTTAGATTACTGTGACATAGTAACTTGTTTGTTAGACCCTTCATGGCAATGCCATTGGTACAGTGACATCCCTGACGGTAAGGATATATGTATGCCACATAGACAGTTACTGGGGACAGAGTTGTGGTTCCAGGGGGGCCAGTGGGTTGGAACACAGGGCCAGACTGGGCGACCACAGAGTGTATTAGACAAGAAAGATGAAAATAGAAAAGCCCCTGATAAGCCGAATGACTTTGCAGAAGACAGGTATTAAACCAGGTCCAGTCCCTTGGTGATGTGTATTGGATCTGTGGGAATTTGAAAATCAGGACCAGATTAGAGGGAATCTGGACCAGTGAATGTGCTCTTGCAAAGGTCATTATGCCCCCCATATCCTAACCGAAGATACCCCTGATACATACACTGACCCAGCACACAGTCAGAGGAGGAAGCGAGCAGTTCTCTCCGGAAGCTTTGACCCTCATGTGTACATAGATGCCATAGGGGTTCCAAGGGGGGTCCCTGATGAATTTAAAGCCAGGGACCAGGTAAAAGCTGGTTTTGAGTCTTTGATCCCCATAATAACTGTCAATAAGAATGTAGATTGGATTAACTACACATATTATAACCAACAGAGATTTGTAAATTACACTAAAGATGCCCTCCAGGGAATTGCTGACCAGTTAGCCCCCACTTCCTATATGACATTCCAGGACCGGATGGCCTTAGACATGGTGCTAGCTGGGAAATGAGGTGTTTTGTAAAATCATAGGAAAAACCGGGAACCTGCTGCACCTACATTCCTGATAATACTGGCCCAAATGGTAAGGTTACTTTAGCTATAAAGAAATTAGATCTGTCATTGGAGTTGAAGAAGAACTCAGGTATCACAGACCCATGGGATCAATACTTTAGCTGGATGGGTGGGTGGCAGAAGGTGCTCGCTCAGATAGGGGTAATGGTATTAATAATCCTGGTTCTTTTAGCCCTGATTGTATACTGTATTCTACCTTTTGTAAAAAAAGTTAATGAGCAAGGCTGTAGACAATAGCACACCTACATTTCTCCACCAAGAAGAAGAGGACCTCCTTATGATGGAAGATGACAAACCCTTCACTCCTCTACAGTCACTCCCTGTCCAGAATCTCACAATCCTATAGGGTTATAGGGATAGATAGCACCTGACTGCACCTCTCCAGCTGTATCGAGGAGGGTAGTGAACAGTTGCTGCCCAATTCTATATACAGCCTAAAAGAGTTGCTGAGGAGAAGGGGCCAGGCCAAAGTAGGACCTTTAGTATTAGGGACAGAAATGAGAAAATAGCCATTTTAGGGGGGACTGTGAAGGAATGTGATGTAGATAATAATAATCTGAAAATGTCTATTTTCTTATGTGCATACATATTTTTCTCCTTACTCATTATATAAGTATACAGGTTTGCTCTGTTCCTGTATTTTCTCAAGATGGCGGGTACCCCCTACATCCCACACATCAGAAGAACGCGAAACTGAAGATAAAACCAAGGACAGCCAAACATCGTTATGAAGATTCTCCATCTTCTTTTCTATCTTAACCAATGAGATGTACTTATTAGACTAACAATGCAATGACGTATTTTTGTGTATAAAACATTAGCACCACCTTGAATAAATCAGAAGTGTAACAAGTAATTCTGCTGTGAGCGTGTCTCAGAGAGTCTTACTTTAATATGCATGCATATCCACACTTTCCAATTAGAGACAGCAGCAGATAACCTTGAGCTGGATTGAAGCTCTTAATCAAAACTAGTGGCACTTTACCGCAAATGCCCACAGCTCCCCAGTGTGAAAGGGGTCTTTAAAGTGATTGTAAAAGCACAAGGTTTTTTACCTTCATGCATTTATGTAAAAAAACCTGTGTGCAGCAGCCCCCTAATACTTACCTGAACCCCCTCTCGACCCAGCGATGTCCACGAGAGCCTTGGTACTCGCACTCCTGATTGGCTTTTGGCAGCAGCGTTAATCACAGCCAACCAGGAGATGAAGGAGGCGGGACCGAGAAGTGGCTTAGTGTGAAAATGGACACAGAGCCCCACGGCTCAGGAGCACGCCTGCTTGTGTGCCCCCACAGTAGGGTGCTTGCTGTGGGGGCACCCGACAGGAGGCAAGAGCGGTGGCGTGGGAGTCGAGAAGAGGAGGATCAGGGCTGCTCTGTGTAAAACCATTGCACAGAGCAGGGAAGTATTAAAGGTGTGTTATTTTAGAGGAAAAAAAAAGACCACACACACACGACTAGAATATCATTTTACCTACTTCAGGTCCATCCCATAGCAGCTTTACTGCTACAGGGCAGCACCTGTGTGGGCTCTTCCAGGTAGTTGGCTCGCTCCTGCTGTGATCACACAGTGTGAGAGCTCAGCGGCAGGTACTGCGGACTCAATGTGTACCGGCACCCACCGATGATCCAGCAGAGAGGCAGAATGGCGGTCTGCCTATGTAAACAAGGCAGATCGCCATTTTGACAGGGGGGAAGGCATGGACCCTGTGTCTCTGCAAAGCAGAGACATGGATTCCTGTCTTCCCCTAGTAAAAGCACCTCCTACACAGTTTTAAAACACAGGCTAGGCACACAGTTAAACGAACAAACAAAAACAAACAAAAACTTATGAACCAGAAAACTTTGCTTAATTCAATATAGGTGTTGGCAGATGGGGATGATACCCTGGCAGCATCTGCATATAAATAAAGCAGACAGTATGTCCCCACATTGGTTAAATAATGAATGCAACCTGTCAGTATTCTTAACATCTTAGATAATGGAGACATTTGATGCTCTTCTGTTCTTGTCTTTGCCTACATGATGATATGCTCATTTACGTCTGATCCTCATATCCACCTTATTCTTTTATTGCTTTCAGCAACATCTTTAATTTTCTTCCTTCCCCCCCCCCTTTTTTATTTATTTCTGCATGACTTTAAGAAGGTGCTGCACCCACGGACGGGCCCTTTCTACCTATATCTGCTGTTGTCTTTTGGTACGAATGGCTGTCTATGTGTTGCGCTGTTGCCTAGACAACCGATAGCCGAAGTATTTACGTCTGTAATTGGGATGGCTATATAAGCTGCCCGCCCTGGCTACGGCGCATGCTCTGAAGAAATCCTTGACGGATGAAACGCGTCAGCATGACGCCATCACGCCCTACGTAGCACTCACACTGATCCACTCATCAGCCCTGGGTATCTGATCCGCCAAGCCGCTGAAGCTGCTGAAGCCTTGCCGCATGGAGCCAGGAAGTGTTTGAGGAGTCACACCGCATTCAGGCGGTACGCCACAACACGCCTCCAATTTCCACTATCCCGGCCGGTATCCGTCCACACAGCCCCACGAGTTACCTCTACTTGGCCAGAGGATTCAGCTGTTTTGCACAACTTGAGAAGACCCAAGGAGGATCGGAGTGCCCTGCATGCCTGCCACACACTGATGTCCATGGACTGGTGAGACTGCATTTACCCATCATCTCTAATTTGTGATCACTGTCACCATAGTGTCATCAGTGTCTCCGCTCCATGATTCAGCAAACACGCTGTGTTTATCTATTACCACCCATGCAGGCACACACTCCCTCCTGTACCTATGCACAGCCTCTACACAGCTGGTAATACCTGTTACCAGCTACGGCTGGGTACTCCTCTGTAAGTGCTATAGTCAGCAACCTCCGTGGCCCCTATCTCCAGTTACACTCAAGGTCTGCTATTGGCAGTGTGCACGGCGGACTCCCACCATCCACGGCTGCATACATCTACCTCCTGGCCCTTAATATTACCTTTCAGTCATCACATATGAGACGATTTTTGTCTACCCAGTCAGTTTGATGTATTTGTATGTTTAGTGGTGGCCATCTGTGTGTTGTTTTTGTCCACAGACAACGTTGTCTATTTTATTTTATTCTTAGTGGTGGTATTTGGTTCACTTACTGTCATATTATTTGATTTTGTTTGGTGTACATGTGGTGCTGTTTTTCTATAATAAATTATATTTTTGCTATTTTGCTGGTTCCTTGTTGAAGAATTCGTTTGCCTTCCCCCTCTTTTTTGATAGGCACACAGTTAACCCTTTGATCTCCCCTGATGTTAACCCCTTTCCAGCCAGTGTCATTAGGACAGTGCATATTTTTTAGCGTTTATCACGATTAGTGTCTCTGGTCTCCAAAAAGTGTCAGTGTCCGAATGTCCTCCGCCATATCACAGTTCCACTATAAGTCGTTGATCACTGCCATTACTAGTAAAATAAAATATTAAAAAAAGATGCCATAGTTTGTAGATGCTATAACTTTTGCGCAATCCAATCAATATACGCTTACTGGGATTTTTTACCAAAAATATGTAGCAGAATACATATTGGCCTAAATTTATGAAGAAAATCACCAGTTACACTTACCAGTAACTGCGTTTCTGGGAAATCTTCCAGGACAGAGAGATGGCTGTTGATTGTGTTTCCTGTCAGGTGTGAACAAACAAGGTTAAAAACCCCTGCCCTTCCCCCTGCACCTCAGTTCTGCCAAAGTATTAGGCTATCCTGGTGCAAAAGGGAAACTTTTCCAGAGAAACTACACCAAAGTGTGGGAAGTAGGCATGCTGTTCTGGAAGATTTCCCAGAAACAGTTATCGGTAAGTGTAACTGGTAATTTTCGCTAGTCATCTTCCAGGACGGCACACCTGAGACAAGGAACAAGAAGCTCAAGGCCTACCTTAGGGTGGGAACACTGCTTGCAAGACCTTTCTGCCAAATGCCAAGTCCTGAGGCGACAACAGTTCTACTCTGTACTGTCTCAAGAAGGTACCCTGCTTCGCCCATGTGGCTGTTCGACAGATCTGTTCTTTTGAGGCTCCGGCCTTCTCTGTCCAAGAGGCTGCCAGCGATCTTGTAGAATGGGCTTCAAGATGAGCTAGTACTGGTGAACCCGATTGCTCATAAACTATAAAATGGCCTGTCTAATCCACCTGGCCACTGTTGCTCTAGAAGCCTGCCGTTCCTTTCTCAGGCCATTAAAGGTGGTTTGATTTCCTGAAAACTTTAACCAAGTACATCAGTAGACACTTTGTTAGAAAAGTTTTAAATGTTTATTGTGTGACTATTGGAAAAAACTATTAGAAAAACAATAACCCTGAGACTGATTTTTAAGATGACTTCTGAGCACATTGTTGTATTAACTTGCTATATCGTTTGCTTTAACTAACTCCATAGTAAGTTGTAGGATGATTAGGCTTAACCATATATGGTAGAACAAGACTGTACAGGAAATACTTATTAGCCAAAGTACCATTTTGTACCAGGCATGCTATCTGTGTTTCCTCAGCCAATAGAAGCGTTATAGCTATATTATTGAAGGTATTAGGAGGGGGGGATGTACATCTCTTTGTGTGATTCTTACTGCATCTATTGGCTTGTAAGCATTATCCATTTGTGTGACACATCTGAAATAAATTGTCTGCTTTTCAATACATCTGGAGTTCAACTGATCACAAGAGAAGAGTAATCCTAACACACTTTGACATCTAATAAATTAAATTTCCCCTCTTTCATTCCTTGGATTTTCACAAAAGAAAGGCAAGATGATTTCCTGTGACCTATGAAATTGAGAGACTACCTTGGGAAGATACAGGGGGTCTTGCCTCAGAACCACTCTATCCTCCAAGACCAACAAAAAGGACTCCTTAATAGACAGGGCCTGTAGGTCACTTGTCCTCCTGGCTGTAGTAATGGCCAGCAATAAAGCTAACTTAAGGGATAAAAATTTTACTGAAAAACTTGCAACACTGGTTCAAAAGGAGCTTTTGTCAGCGCATCTTACATCAGCGTCAGATACCAAGGCGGGAATCTGTTAATCTTAACGGGAGTCAACCTCTCCCTAGCTAACAAAATCTTGACCAGGGAATCCAATGTGAGACTGGTCCAAAAAGACAGGTATAGCCACTACCTGGACTCTCATGGTGTTTAGGGCCACCCCCAATCCACCCGTGCCCGTAAAAATTCTAGAACTACTGGTACAGATTGAAGGGGGACTCCTATCCTGATACCAAAGCAGGAAAAAAAAAAACAAACAACAAAAAAAACCAAAAAAATTTTCCAGACCTTCGCATAAAATTTCCCAGTGACTGGCTTCCTACTCCCTAGAAGGGTCTCAATCACTTTTTCAGAACATCCCTTCCCTCAGAGGATCTCCCTCTCAAGAGTCAGGCCGTCAAGCAAAAGAACCCCGGGTTGGGGGTGCTGAATCAGCCCCCTGTAGCAGAAGATCCTGCCTGGTCGGAGGGGACACTGAAAAAAAAGGAAAACCAGGCTCTTTTTGGCAACCAAAATCAGGTTGCATTCTGAGCAGGACAACTTCTGTAGGAGCCATGGAATTAATGCTAGTGAGGGAGACTAGCCCACATAGACTAGCCCTATGTGGACCGCCGATATCGAGGGAAGGATCCCTTCTGCCCAACCCAGAACTTCCAGGGACCAGTGATATTCCTGGATCCTGGCCCCCCTTAACCGTTTAAGTAAGAGGACGTTGTTACGATGTCTGATAAGACTTCTTGTCCCCGAATCCTGCCCTACTGCCAGGAGCTCCCTGTATTTGGAGGTTTTGCTTGAGCCAGGATTCAGGTTCCCTAAGCTTGTAGAGCCTCCAGGTGGGCTCCCCAACCCCAGGAACTCACGTCGGTAGTTAGTTTGAGTGGATTCCACTGGGCCCAGGGTTGACCCGATGTCAACCTGTCCTCGCCTAGCCACCTCCTTAGAGAGGCCTTTACTTCCCCTGGGAGGGAATCCTTCCTATCCAGTGACTCCCTCCTTCTGTCCCATAAGAAGAGCAGGAAGAACTGAAGTTCCCTGGAATGAAGCTGTGCCCTGGGATGCAAGAGGTCATCATTCCTAGAACTCTCATGATGTGTCTGCTTGTGCAGCCCTCAAGTTCTAGCAAGATCTCCTGGCCTCCGTCTTGGACAATTCACTTTGCGCCATTTGTTCTCCGAGGTGGGCTCCCCACCCCCATGCTCTTGCGTCCGTTGTTTAACGCTTGGTTACCGAAAAGACCTAAGGGAGGCCCCCCTTGAAAGAATCCTTTGATCCCCCCACCACCATAGGGACCTTTTCGCTCTCGCACCCTATTTGATTCTTTTCTCTAGTGACTCCTGATGTGACCATTTCTGAAGAATGTCCCACTGAAAGCGGCAAACATGTAGTCTGGCCCACTGCACCGCCGGAATAGATTCAATTTCTGTTGGTTCAGCATTCAACTCAAACTGTTCAGGTCTTGCCGGGTTATTTGCAGGTTGACCGCTGCTTTTCCCCTTGGTCTCCCCAAAAGTAGTAGGTTTTTGAGGAATGGTACTATAGCGACCCCTTTTAGCCTCAGGGGCTCGAAGGCCTCCAAGACTTTTGTAAACACTCTGGGTGAGGAGGAAAGGCCGAAGGGCAGGGCTCTGAACTGGAGATGACATATCTCCCCTCCCATGTTGACTTCCAGACGCAGAAACCTCCAAGACGATTCTGCGATTGGGATGTGCAAATATGCGTCCCTCAAATCAATTGATGCCATAAAACAACTGGGAGTAAGCAGACTTATCTTAAAGATAGTGTCCATCTGGAATCTCTTGAATCTTATTGATTTGTCCTGGATTTTAAATTTTAAGATCAGGCAAAATTTTCCTGAAGGTTTCTTGACCAAAAATATGTGGGAATAGAATCCCTGTCCACTCCTGGGGACTTGTTGCATAAGCTACCTTAGAAGGGATGTCATGGCCAGGGCTTTCTCTTGATACCTTTGGAGATCTGTTCTATAAAAACGATGTGGGGCGAGTCCGAGAACTCTAGGTCATAACCTTGCCTGATGATGTTTAACACAAAAGGACTGGTCATTGCTTCTTTCCAGACTGGAAAGAAGGCTCGTAGCCTTCCGCGCACCAGAAGGTGATCGTCATTGCTTTTTTGCAACTTGTTCTGGGGGCCTGAAGAGCATCCCCACCCCCCCTCCACCTCTGGGGATTCCAAAGTCTCTTCTGACTCTGCTCTCTTTTTGGGGCTGCTGAAAAGGTCGAAAATTTTTCCTTGGTGGTATTCCTTTCTTTTTTGGCGAAAAGGCCTTCTTGCCTACCGTTCTGTCCAATATGGTTTCTAATTCCAGCCCAAACAGTAAATCCCCCATGAAGGGGATCCCGCAAAGTTTCACCTTCAAAGTCGAGTACCCCGACCAGGTTTTGAGCCAAAGGACCCGTCTGGAAGAGTTGATAAGGGCGGAGGATCTCGCCGACATCCTGATGGACTCTGCTGAGGCATCAGCCATTTACCCAACTGCCTTCAGGAGTGTAGGAAAGGATTCCAGTAAATCTTTACTGGACAAGAGGGCAGATTCCCTACCCCCGTGTCTTCAAAGCTAGATCAGTACACCTTGAGACCTGGGAGAAAGACGCAGGTCTTTTGTTCCAAACGAAAAAGACCTGTCTTCTTCAAAAGGTAATCTTCCTTTTAGAGACTGGGAGAAAAATTGCCCCTTTTCCGGGTCTTTCCCCTCCTTTTTTTTACCGTACCTTATGGACTAGTAATACCCTATGTTTAGTCCCTTCTATACCTTGGTACATTTTATCTTGTAACGATAAACAAATTTTCTCCTCTTGTATATCCAGGGTGGTATAAACCGCCTTTAATAGGTCCTCCACTTCTTCCAGCGTAATTTTGTAAGGAGAGGCCCTCGTTTGCTCCTCTGTACCCAATGTTGGGGGTGGAGGGATGGGGTGGGGGATACCGTCTCTCTCCTCCTCTTACTCACTTTCCACCTGTTTTGAAGTAAAGGGCATAGGATTGGAATGGGAGCTCTGGCTCTGTTTCTTCAATAGGGAGCGTACTGTCCCCAAAGTTTTTGCAATTTCCTTTCTTACAGAGGAGAAGAGCTACTTGCATTCTTGCGTAGACTCTTCTTTCACAAGTCCTGCAATGCAAGACCTGCAGAGTGGCTTGGGCCAGGAGTCTTAGTGGGCTCTTGCAAGAGGGGCACTTTCTGATTCGGCAGTGGCTTTGGCCTAGAAGACACAACAATAAAACCCACTTTTACTAGGGGCAAGGCCCTGCTGCCAAACACCCTGAGGAGGGAAAAAAAAAATAAATTAAAAAGGAAGAAGGGAGAGAACTGTTAAAAGAAATCCACTTTTAAATCAGTCATCTGCAGAACCAAATACAATACACACCCAGAGTGTATAAACAAGAGGCCTGGCTGAGGTTCTGGACACCTGCATCCGCCAACTCCTGTGCTTTTTAAAGACTTAATCCTTCCGGCATCCCCGCACTCGAGGGCCGGACGAAAGCCCCAGCCAAAGGACCCACCTTTTCCTCCTGTGTTCCAGCAGCCGGAACTACTCGCCGCCACGCCCCGCCGGAAGTCCTGAAATTTGCAACCTTACACAGTCACCTGCAAAACTTTGCGGCCAAAACAAGCATCCGAAGATGCGCTTACGTCAACTTTGTAGAATTTAGTGAAAGTGTGAACGGACGACCAAGTCGCCGCCTTACACACCTGGGAGACAGACGCTTGATGTTGGAAAGCCCAGGAGGTTCCAATTGCCCTGATGGAATGACAGGAAAAGGGGGCACCCGCCCCTTTAAGACATAGGCCTAAACCACGATCTGTCTTATCCATCAAGAAATGGTGGACAACGAGACCGCCAGACCTTTCTTCGGACCAGCCCCCGAGACAGAGAGTCTGACTTCCAGAAGGGAGCCGTAGCAGACAAATAGAGCCCGGACCACGTCCAGGGAATGTAAGGCAACTTCTTTCGGGTGTGTCCTCATTTAGATGGAATGCCGAAACCACCTTGGAAGGAGGGCTGCAGACGTAGCACCGCCTTATCCTTGTGGATGACCAGGTAGGGAGATTTGCATGACAAGGCCGCCAACTCAGAAACCCTCCTGGCAGATGTAATAGCCACCAGAAAGAATACTTTCTAAGAAAGAGTTAACAAGGGAATCTCCCTAATGTTTTCAAATGGCGGTTTCTGAAGCGCCGATAGCACCAGATTCAGATCGAACCGGAGGGACTACGTGTCGAACTCCTTGCACAAAAGTACTCATCAATCAGTGAGTCGCCAAGGAACATTGGAAAAAGACAGCCAAGGCTGATATCTGCCCCTTGATGGTGCTTAAGGCAAGTTTCTGATGCACTCCTCGCTGCAAAAATAGCAGGATCCTGGAAACTGAGTATGTGCGCGGACGCCACCCCATCTCCTCACACATGGAGATGTAAGCCTTCCACGTACGATGGTAAATCTTTTGGGAAGACGACTTCCGTGCCCTCAGCATAGTGGAAATTACCAAGTCTGACAAACCAGGGTCCCTTAGTACCTGGTTTTCAACAGCCATGCCATTAAAACCAGCGATGGTAAAGCAGGATGAAGTATCGGACCTTGCGATAGAAGGTCTTCTCGCATCGGCAGCCGCCAAGGAAGATCTGCCACCAGGTCGTACTAGGTCGGCGTACCAAGGACATCAAGGCCAATCTGGGGCAATCAGAATCACTGGAATCCCCTCGGCCTTCACTCTGCGCAGCAGACGTGGTAGAAGTTTGAGTGGGGGGGGGGGGGAGGCATAGATCAGCCGATAATGCCCCCATGGAGCCCACCAACGCGTCTGACGTGTCCGCCCAGGGGTCTCTTGTCCTGGACACAAACCTCTGCACCTTCCGATTGAGCAGAGAGGCCAAGAGGTCCACATCTGGTGTGCCCCATTTTAGGCAAAGGAGCCGGAATACATCCGGATGCAACGACCATTCCCCTGGGTCCAGCATCTGATGACTTAGGTAGTCCGCCTGCCAGTTTTCTAGGCCCGGAATGTATATGGCCGACAGGGCCGGCACGTGCCGCTCTGCCCACCGGAGGATGTGAGCGACCTCCCGTGCTGCAGCCGAGCTCCTTGTTCTTCCTTGATGGTTGACATACGCCACCGCCGTGGATTTGTCTGACTGGATCCTGACCGGACGCCCCTGTAGCCTCCTTGACCACGTGGAGAGGCACCGCCTGATCGCCCGAAGCTCGAGCACATTGATCACCAGTTGGGATTCTGCCTGCGACCAGAGGCCCTGGGCTGAGTGTACGCCCAAAACTCCCCCCCAAAATTCCCCCCTAACTGGTCAGGCTGGCGTTGTGAACCTTCGTGCGGTAACATTTTTGTTCGCAGACTTGTTTGGCTTGCGAAACCAGGGACGCTTTTGTCCTTCAGCAGGCATCTTGTCGGACTGGGAACGTTTACCTGCCGACCCGGGTGGGCGAAAAAGCAGCTTCTGAGCGGAAAAAGAGGGCCCTTGCCTACCGCGTGGCTCCTTACCCTTCCTGGACTGTGGGAGCAACTTGCTCTTCCCACAGTAACATTCCTAATAATGTCATCCAGTGAAGCTCCAAATAGCCTCTCACCTTGGAAGGGCAGATCCGCCAGTGCTTTTTTAGATGCCTGGTCCGCAGACCAGCATTTCAGCCAAATCAGGCGCCGTAGCACCACTGCTGATACAGATGCTCTAGAGAGCAGGGGGACCGTATCCAGGGCCGCATCACAGACATGCTTAAGGCCATGCATCAACTGATCTGTCAGACCGGGGAAGACTGTTGCTTCTCCAATTCACGGTGCAACAACCTTGCCCAGTCAGTAAGCGTCTGCGACACCAAGGCCGTGGCCAGCACAGGTCAACGCTGACCACACCACTGTAAACATAGACCTGGCCACTGCCTCGGCCCTCCTGTCGGCAGGGTCCTTGAAGGCAGGAGTCCCTTCTACTGGAATCGTGGTTACTTTATTTAACCTGGATACCAGAGGGTCAACGACCGGAGGAGACGTCCATTTTTTCAGGAGGCTCTCTTTAAAAGGGGTAACGCACCGCCATTCTTCTTGGGACTAAAAAGGCCCGTTGCGGGCTTCCCCATTCCTTGTAGATGAACTTATCAAAATAAGTCAAGTACGGAGACACCTTAGGCGTGCGGGCCGGTTTTGCGTGACCCAAAAGGGACCGCCACCTCAGCCGAAGTTCCTGCTGCATCCTGTATCTTCAGGGTGTCCCGCACCGCAGTGAAAAGTGCTCCTACTAGCGCTTTTTCCTGCGCTAACCCAGACAAAGGGGTTGATTTACTAAAAGCAAATTGACTGTGCACTTTGCAAAGTGCAGTTGCACTCTACAAGAGCAGTTGCTTCAGAGCTTCGTAAATGAGCAGAAGCTCTGCTGACTTCCGTCATCCAATCGCGTGCAAGCAAATATGCTGTTTTTTTTTATTTTCCTTTGTATGTGATTGGGTGTTCTTTGCAAAGTGAAGCTTTACCTCATTTACCAAGCTCTGGAGCAATTGCACCTGCAGAGTGCAACTGCACTTTGCAAAGTGCACAGTCTAGTTGCCTTTAGTAAATCAACCCCACAGAGTCATTCTCACTGTCCGAACGGTCCTGGTCTGCATCCTCTGACAGAACAGGGGCCGCCAGTCACCGCAGGGCCAGAGTCTGGATCAGAGCTCTCCCCATTAGACAGGGGTGGCGGGGGATTCAAGGGGCTTTTTTTTACCCCCCTTGCGCCCGCACGTCGCTTCCATCCTGGCAACAAAGGTCTCCAGGACCGCCGACAAAGTGTCCATAGGCACCGCATTTTGAGCAGGTGAGCCGGTTGCAATAGCAGGGATGTCTGGGGAAGAAGCGCCAGCTTCTGATGCCATGCTGACCCTCACTCGCCTGCCACAACTTAGGGACTTAAGGCAAGGTACACAAAATCCCACCCTCCTAGCTGCTTGCAGACTGAGGGGCCCCCCCGCAAGACTCACCCCCCCGACCGAGTGCTGCCGCCGTCCGCCCTGCTCTGTGTCAGTCACGAAGTGAAAACTGCGCTGTTCTGAGGTACACAGGACCAGCACTAGAGGCAAACTGCGCTGAGGCTACAAGAAAATGGCCGCCGGCCGTCCCAGCAAAAAAAAAATCACCAAGAAAATGGCCGCCGAACCTTCTAGAAAATGGCTGACAGCATACACACTGCATGAGACTACAGTAAAATGGCCACGGCCTAGGCAAAATGGCCGCAGTCTGCGCGGCGACCTCTCCTCATGGCAAATAGCCTAAGCACCTCATAGTAAAGGTGAAAAAACAGGGAAAGAAAAAAAAACGGACCCCAACAGCCAGCGCAACCCCCAGCCAAAGCCCGGAGCCCCCCCTCTCCGGAGGACCCCTGGCCAAGTACATACACCGCACCTCATGCCCAGTCACACAGCGGCCCCAGAAGAGGGAGGAGGGAATGAGGGATAGGGAGAGAGGAATGGGAGAGTGAGACACCCTAGTCGACCTCCCAGGGAATTCCCAGGCGCTCCATCCTGCCGAGGCAGGGAGAGCCGTACTTACCCTCCTGACGGGATTGCTGGACGCATTCCACCACAGACCCATCACCCGAGCAGTATGGGGTGGCCGTTGGCCACGGCACACTGACACGGACAGCAGTAGCCCGGTCATATGTGTGCCCCGGAGCATACAGCTCACCGGCTGCCACTGGAGCAGAAAAAGCATGTCGTGGCTGACTCAGCGGGTAGCTAGGGTCTGCTCACGCTCGATGGCCAGGCTAGGGAGACTACAAGGATCTATATTGTTTTTATTGCTGTTTTTACATGTTTTACATGTTCTGCCTAGTCCTCTCCTGAAGGTGGCGTTATAAACCTAAGGTCAAGAATTTAAGGAGCTGTGTCCGTCAATGAGCGAAAGAGAAACAGCAGAACACCTTTCTGCCCGTTTTTCCCATTCTTAACTGGGAATTTTTCCTTTTTACGCAGACCGGGAAAGAACCTCGTCTAGGCCGGGCCAAAAAGCAAGGTGCCCGCAAAGACGGGATCTGGACATGTGGTCCTCCGCCCATGACTTGACCCAAACAGCCCTTCTTGCCAAGATGAGAAGGGCTACTGACTTAGCTGTGGTTCTGACGGTTTCAACTGCCGCATCTGCCAGATATGCCACCACCTTATTAACAATCTCCAGGGAGTCAATGAGCCCCTTGGACCTGGTCTCCCTACCAACATCAGTTAGCCTATAAAGCCATGCAGCAACGTTTGCTACACAAGCTGAGGTGAATGCTGGAGCCATGGCCACAGCATTGACATTCATAGCAGCATCGCAGACCTATGGTCCATTTGGTCCTTGATGTTGCTCGAGTCCTTGAAGTAGAAATCAGACTTCTTCGAAACCTGTGACAGGGCCACGTCCAGTTTGGGGGTTTTGAAGAATTTCTCCTTCTCTTCCCCTTCCCCAAATAGATACCTCCTTTTCCATATCTTAAGTTTTAAGACCTTTCTCTCCAGATCTTTCCACTCCCTTAGGATGGCCTTCTTAAGGGTCTGTTGGACTTTGGACTCAGGTATAACAAAGCCCCCTGTACATTTTGTCTGGGGATGACACCTGTGTTGGAGGTTCTGAAATGTCCTCAGAGGCATAAATTGCCCCGAGAAGCCCCTTCATATCTTCCACAGCATAAAGGTGTCTGCCCGGCCTGGAATCCTCACTGTCCTGGCTATCTGACTCCAAATTTTCCCCCTACTTTAGGAAGCTTTGGTCTGAACCATCCTGTTCCTCCAATCATGAATTAAGGGAGGTCTCTGGCTGCCCCCCAAGCTTCAGGCAGACATACCCTCCTGGGAGGAAGCCCCTTCCCTAGAAGAAAGGGCATCTGTGCCCTGTTTTGACGCTATCATGTCTTAAAAAGGACAGGAGAGTGGCTAGCATTCCTAACTGTACCGACGGAAAATCCTTCATGAAAGTTGAGGTTTCCTTGCCTGACAGTTTGTGAATGCATATGTAGCAAAAAGGGCATGGTATGCTCTAGTTGTAACTTCTCATTACAGTAACCACATCTTTTTGCCCGAGGTGGGGGGGGGGGATTGGCTTTGACCTATGGGTGCTTCCTTGGGCAGATCCACTGGGTTCTGGGAAGACAAGAGGAAAAAAAAAGTCAGGCTTCCACCCTTCCCCCACCATCTGCCAGCAGATTCAGACTCGTCACCCGTGTTTTCCTCCTGTGCTACAGCCACTGCTGGTTCCTCCTCTCTCTCCCCATCACCCCCGAGTCCATAAGGCCCTGATGGATGGGTTATCACTCCATAAAGCGGTCTGAATCCCATCAGTATGTAACCGGGATGTGAGGGAGGAACTTTTGGGACAGGTGCAAGGCGTGGCCATGGGCACTTGTTGTGCCCCGGCCTATGCCAATTTGTACCTGGGGGAGTGGGAGAAAGCCCTCCTAGATGATGGGGACCACGCGATGTACACGAGCCACATACGCTTGTGGCTACGGTACATCGATGACGTCCTCGTCATCTGGGAGGGCTCGGAGGAAATGTTGCTTAAATTCCTTGATTGTATCAATCAAAATAAACATAATTTAAAGTTTACCATGACCTATGATTGTGATCAACTGACATTTTTGGATGTCAAGCTAGGACGTACCCCGGAAAACAAAATTTCCAGCACCTTATTTCGGAAAAGCACCGCAGGAAATACGGTGCTCCATGCGGAGAGCTTCCATCCCACAGCACTAAAAAAGTCTATCCCGTATGTACAATACCTGCGTTTACGCAGGAATTGTTCAGACCATACCCTTTTCAAACAAGAGGCTTATAAGCTACAAACCAGATTGTTAGCACGGGGCTACAGTCGTTCTTGCCTCCGTAAAGCCTACAATAGAGCAGTCGCACAATCCCGATGCGAACTACTATCTAAAAAGAATATGACGGATGACCCTGGTATGGATCTTACCAGGATCATTCTGCGTTTCTCTAGACAGCATCAGGAGATTAGGAATATCATCCAAAAACATTGGCCTATACTCATGGACGATCCAAAAGTTTGCGGCTTCATCTCAAAAAGTCCATCAATTACCTATAGACGTGCTACTTCGTTAAAAGACAAATTGGTTCAAAGTGAGTTCAAGGACGAGCAAAGAAGATCAAAACATTGCTCAATCCTTGGATCATTCCCATGTGGACATTGTTCTGTCAATATATAAGACGGGATAAAACATTCCAGCTTCCGAACGGGGTACTGTTCAAGCCTATCCATTTTACCAACTGCCAGACACGAGGGATAGTATACCTCATGTCATGCGAATGCGGCGCATACTATGTTGGTAAAACAAAACATATGAACAGAGGTGGATATTCAAATTGAATGCCACCTCGCTCCCGGGACTGAATGAGGCCATCTCATTTGCCCCATTTCTTAAAGGTTTCGTTTCTGGAAAAACTCATTAGAGTCTCCCTGGCTTTCCCTGAACAATAAAGAACTTCTTGGATACTGTGGTCCCTTTATATTTTTATTCCCCCTCTCCCCTTTTCTTTCCCCCCTTTGAATATTTTTGATTGTTGGTTTTGTGATATTTGACTGTATTCTATATACATTATCTGACATTTTTTTTCTCTTGTTTTCTCTTCCTTTTCTATTATATATTTTTTTATTATTTTACTTTGATTTATTTTTTGATTAATATTGTGGATTTACCAAGATATGTGACTTCTCCTTGCACGCATGGATGTTTTATGTGTATGTACACTAAAACCAATGAATATATCAGCCTTGGGATAATATACCCATGCAGGTCACTGATCATCAGTCTTTTTATATACTCATTTGTTGTAGGCTTTAGGCAAATGTAAATGACCATCGTGTTCCCCTTCTCTTGCCTGCCCTCTTCCTCATTGAGGTCTAGTAGCCTTGCTGCCACTGCTTCTGGACCGGGGGTTTCTCCTTCGATGTGCCTTCTCAGCAAGGGGGGGGGAGCCATCCTTCGTGACTGGCTCCTCCCCCCTCTTCCACATCAGACACCCAGGCTGGTCCTGGTTGTTACATTGGGGATGTCTTCTCCCTTGCCGGCGGCATTCGGGAACATCCTCGGACGTCCCCGGTCACTGCGCATGCGCGGAGCCCCGCGGGTGCGTCGCATGGTTACGTCGGGAATGAAGCTAGTGCGGGGCCTCGGCTCGTCCCGAACGCCGGGGAGGCCACACGAGGCTGCCCTAATGGCGGCCATGCCCTTCATGACGGTCCTGTGGATCGGTTTGGTGGGGGGAGGCACCTACACTTGCGGCGGATCCGTTCTGATGAGCACACGCCCATAGGTAAGGATATATATATTTCAAATATTTCATACTTGCAGTCCTATTTGGATTGGTTTGATGTCTTCGCAGCTCCCACACCGCAAGTACACTCTCCTGCTATATGTCCTTGCACTGCTGTAGTCCTATATAATTGCAATCGCTCTACTATACTGATTATGCACTTATAATATATGCTTTACATCCTATATAACATTCTTTTTATACATATATTTCAGACTTGTCGACTCGGTTTGGATAAGTGTCCACTGAGCCTGACATAATTTGCGGCCAATCCCAGGCTAGGCCACAACTGAGTCTGATCATATAGGGCAATTCGGTGCAGCCTCATATTTGCTTTCACATCAGCCGAGGTAAACACTCAAGATTATTTTGTCACAATTATGCATGTTATTTTTGTGGGCACTTTATTCTTTTTCTATTTCAGTCACAGTCTTTGCACGTTCAGTCTTTGTTTGCTTCATAGGATGAGCAGCACATACTGCACGCACCTTCGTTTCACCCTCACTGCTTGGAGTACTTATCACCCATACACCATTTTTTCCTTATCTCACTTCCTATCATATTATTTAAATTAGCTGTTGCACACTACTTGGACTCTCTATATTATTCAAGCTGTCACCAATAGTTCCAATCACTTTATGAACTTCTGCACTCACTCACCATCCTCATTTAAATATACACGTTTAATATTATAAGGCCCTAGTCTGCATATAAGATATGCAGGCTAAGGAGTGCCTTTTACTTATCTAATTAAGGGAATATCTCTCGATATAATGTTTTGCTACATGTTATGGGTGTGCTTTCTAAGTGTGTTCTTTGGGTTTTCGCTGCAGGTGTTGCCTGCTCCCCGACCGATCGACTGGCCGGATGGGGGGAGACTTGTAGTGTGACTTCTCGTAAGCCACATCAGTGGATTGTTTGCTACGGCACTGGTGGCCGCGCCAGTGGAGGTGTCATGTGACCTCTTGAGGAGAGAGAATAGGCATTTGGTTTTAAAAGGGGACCCTTATATAGGAAGCCTTCTACTTTTAGGACACGCATTATTGGTTAACTATATCATATAGAATATTGCACATTAGTCTTATTATACGCAGTTAAGTTCTTACACATATAGCCCTCTTGTATATTCCTTAACAGACTAACCTCTGAAGAAGACCTTGGATATATAGGTTGAAACGCGTCAGGTTAATTGTTTGATGTTGACAATATTTGTTAAATATTGTTATGGAAATATGTCTGTATAATGTGTGTCTGATCCTATAAGGTTTGTAAACACTATATCAGAGCTCATAAAAGTCCTGGGTGGCTTAACTCCAACGTAAAATGCATATAAAAGCAAAAAGGAGAAGGCCTGTAGACGTGGTGTATCTGGATTTTGCAAAGGCATTCGATACAGTTCCCCATAAACGTTTACTGTACAAACTAAGGTCTGTTGGCATGGACCAAAGGCTTGAAAACTGGCTACAGAAGCTAGTTCAGAGGGTAGTGATAAATGGTGAGACTCGGAGTGGCCTGGTGTGGAGAGTGGGGTCCCCCAGGGTTATGCCCTGGGACCAATCCTATTTAACTTATTCATAAATGATCTGGAGGATGGGGTAAAAAGCTCAATCTCAGTATTTGCTGACGATACTAAGTTAAGCAAGGCAATAGCTTCTCCGCAAGATCTGGAAACCTTGCAAAAAGATCTGAACAAATTAATGGGGTGGGTAACTACATGACAAACAAGGTTTAATGTAGAAAAATGTAAAATAAGGCATTTTGGTGGCAAAACAACAAATGCAATCTACTCACTAGGGGGAGAACCTCTGGGGGAATCTAGGATGGAAAGGGACCTGGGGGCCCTAGTAGATGACAGGCTCAGCAATGGCATGCAATGCCAAGCTGCTGCAAGCAAAGCCAATAGAATATTGGCATGCATTAACAAGGGATCAACTCCAGGAGATAAAACGATTTTTCCCACTCTACAAGACTCTGGTTCAGCTGCACCTGGAGTATGCCGTCCAGTTCTGGGCTCTAGCCTTCAGGAAGGATGTGCTGGAACTGGAGAGAGTCCAGAGAAGAGCATCAAAGCTCATAGAGACTGGAGGATCTTGGTTATGAGAAAATATTACTAGCACTGAACTTATTCCCTCCAGAGAAGAGAGATGCTTGAGGATGATTTCAATGTACAAATATCGTACTGGTGACCCCACAATAGGGATAAAACTTTTCCGCGATAGGGCATTTAAAAAGACTCGCGGCCATTCACTACAATTAGAAGAAAAGCGGTTTAAACTTTTTATTTTTTTAAATATCTTTATTAAAGCATTTTCCATTTTACAAAAAGAGAAAAACATACATCTAAAATTTTGAAAAAAAGAGGGGGATACAGACTCCCCTCTCTTAGGCAACTTCGTTCAGCTCTGTATGTCCCTTCCTTCCCTAACTCATACATCACCAAGCCAACATAATCTCGCTTCCACTCCTTTCATTCACCTTTCACCCAGCACTTTTCTTTCCAGTCGTCTTGTAAACGTTTCTTTCTTTTTTCCTCTTTCTGATTCATCGTCCCTTTGACTATATTTTTTTTTATATGGAGGTATGGTAGATTGCCATTTGAGCAATCATTTTCCTTGCCTGGAATAGGCATCTCAAGATGGCTAATTGAGCATTTCCTAGTTTACCTTCTCCCTCTATCCACCCCAGCACACATGGCATGGGTTCCATGTCTATAGCGACTTCAAATACCTGGCCTATAATACCCACTACCTCCCTCCAGTATCGGAATAGCCTCTGGCATCTCTAAAACACATGGATCTGATCCCCCTCTGCCTAGAGCAGGTAGCATCTGGCCGAACCGAAAGAGCTTCTGCGGAGTGTAGTAGGCTCTGTATAATAAGAATAAGTGTGACATCCTCTGGGGCGGGGAGAGCGACACCAATGGGGCAAGTTCCAGAATTCTTTCCCATTGTGCTTCAGTTAAACTTCCCACATCTCTTTCCCATTTCTCCCTAGAAGACCGAACTTCTATTCCTTCCTGACTCCCTTTATATATACTTGGATAGACTTGTGATAATAAGCCTTTCAATGTTTTTGCGGTAGTAACTTTCTGTAACACAGGTATCTTACTCCATTCTAGTATCCTCCCTCTAAACTGTTCTGCCATTGCGTGCCTAACCTGCAGGTATCTAAACAAGGATTTGTTCGGAATTGCAAATTGTTCTCTTAACTCCTGGAAGAATTTTAAATTTCCATCTTGGTAGAGCTGGGTGATGTATTTTATTCCTCGTCTTTCCCATTCCCTAATTGTCCCCAATTTCTGCACCTCCCTCAGCTTACTATTTTCCCATAGGGGGGGAATATTCTGTAAATCCTCTACATCCCAGAGTCTTTTTTGCTGCTTCCCAGACTCTCGTCATTAACTCTAGGGTAGGTAGCCCATGCAAAAAAGACCCTGCCTCCAATGTTTCGACCAGCGAATTTTGCGGAGTGTTTTGTAGGAGCATCTTCCTCTCTTGTCCTCTCCCTCGGATTCACATCCGCCCATATGTTGGAGCTGCGATGCCAGAAAATAGCTAAAAGGATGTGGAAGGGCAACTTGTCCCTCCCGATTTGGGAGTTGTAAAGTGTTTAAGCTAATTCTTGCTGAACCCCCTTCCTGATCAATTCTCTAAATAAAGTGTCTATCTTTTGGAACCACTTTTTATAAATTTATACTGGGGAGTTACGCAGTACATACAACAGCTGTGACAACAGTATCATTTTAATTAATTTGCAGCGACCTGCTGCAGATAGTGGGAGTTTTTTCCAAATTTTAATTTTCCCCTTAAATTTGGTTAATAATGGGACAAGAGTATCCACAATAAATTGTTTGGGGTCTCTGCAGATATTTATACCGAGATATTTTATTTGATTCGCTGTTTGTATCTGTGCAAGCTCTTGAGGTAGGGATCTATCTAGGGGGTCAACTGGCAGAAGAGTAGATTTCTCCTAATTTATCCTAAGTCCGGAGAGTTGGCCAAAGTTTGATTTTTCTCATAGTTTCTTTTAATGAGTTTTGCGTATCTCCAAGTAATAAAAGGAGATAATCCGCGTATAATAACACTTTTTCTTCCACCTCCCCTCTTTTATACCCCTTTATCCCTGGGGAGGACCTAAGGGATATAGCCAAGGGCTCGATCGCAAGGGCGAAGAGAAAGGGGGACAAAGGGCACCCCTGTCTCTTCTCCCTCATCAGTCAAAACTTGTCAGAGTGCTCATTATTCACCTTTACTTTCGGCTCGGGTGCTTTATACAGCATCTTTACCCATTTAGTAAAAATTGGTCAGAGCTGAAATACTTTTAGGACTCTCCAGAGATATTTCCATTCTAAACTTTCAAAGGCCTTGGCGGCGTCCAGAGAAACAATGGCCCTTCTTCCCTCCTCGTCCATTGGAACCTGAAGGATCAAGTATACCCATCTTCTGTTTGTACTAAAGGACCTGCCGGGTATAAATCCTGATTGATCAGGATGGACGAGTTTCTGTATAACTTTACTTAATCTAGCCGCCAAGACCTTTGGGAGAATCTTTGTGTCTGAGTTTAGCAAAGAAATAGGTCTGTATGAAGCAGGGTTAAGTGGATCTTTACCTTCCTTAGGTATCACTATTATTGTGGATTCCATCATAGATGAGGGGAGGTCCCACCCCCCCATCGCTGACCAATTTAGAACCCTCAACAACTCAGGAAGCAACACCCTTCCAAAATGCCGGTAAGTCTCGACCGGCAAACCATCCGGACCTGGGTACTTCAGTCCCGCCATTTCCTGCACGATCCGCTGTATTTCCTCCAGTGTTATAGGCCTGTCAAGTGCAGTCTTATCTTCCTCAGAAAGACAGGGGATCGTCGAATCTCAAAAAAAAAAAAATTGTCCATTTCTTCCCCCATTTCCTCCTGCCTGGAACTATATAGGTCCTCGTAATACTCTCTAAACCTGTCCACTATCTTTGGAGTGTGTGAGGAAGTACTGACCTCACTGGTGGTAATCTTTGGCACCACTGATGAGGGTGAATTTGTTCTGACCAACTGGGCCAACATCCATCCTACGCTTTCCCCGTCACTGAAAGCGATTTGTTTTTAGAAGATCTGTTTATTCTCTGCATTCCTTAACATTATTAAGTGATAGTTCTGTTGTGTCTCTATCCATGCCCTGAGCTTCCCAGATGTCGGGTCATGAATATATTGTTCTTCTGTTAGTGTCGCTCTTTCTCCTGCCAGTTTTTCCCCATCCCTAGATTGTTTTTTGATTTTTGACACTTGTTGTATCATTAAGCCTCGGAGGAAAGCCTTCAGTGTATCCCAAACCTCCGAGGCGGCACCTGTATTCAGCTCAACGCATTCCCTTAGGGCCATCAATACCTGCTGTGGTTCTTCTATAAGTTCCATCCAAGAGGGACTTATTCTCCACTCCCGCAAATGGTCCCCCTCCCCTATTTCTATTGAGGCTGTCATCGGGGAGTGATCTGAAAGACCTCTTGGCTTATAGCTTAAATTTTTTACTATAGGGATCGCCTAATCATTCCCCAGAGTTAAATCAATCCTCGATAATGTGGAGTGTGTCCTGGAGAAGCACGAGTATCGCCAGGACTTCGGGTTCCGTATTCTCCATATGTCCTTCAAACCCATCTCTCCCAAAAAAATGGGACACCCGGTCTTCCGTTGTTCCTCCCCATTGTGCCCCCTGTGGGAACCTATTTTCTAGTCCATGACCATATTAAAGTACCCCATGACTATCACCAGGACCACCGGCTTATCCAACACAAACTCCACCAAGTTAAGCAGGACCGTAGTATTAAAGGGGGATGGTATATACACATACACATTCTTTTTTTATTATTAACTCGTGCAAATTGTTATTCGTGCTTTTTGCCTGTGATATCTCAGTGATCAAGTGCAATTTATAAAAAACATTCATTTTTTTCATTTTTATGTGCTTCTTACATTCTTCCCTAAACCTTGCATACATACCAAAACTTACATACCAAACAGTCCAATCATACCATCCACTTCTCCTATATTCCTCTCTCATCACCTTACTAGGTTTGGATAGGGGCTTTCTATTGTGAACTACCTATACACACACCTCATTTTGAATGTTATTGTGATTCTTTTTGATTTCATCCCATCCGCTTCCCTAACCCTCTCTCTCAAAAAAAAAAAAACAAATACAACTTGCAGTTGAAGAAAACACTTTGCTCTACCCCTTAAAAAAAAAAAGGGGGTACCATGCTTTTTGTTCCCCTCCTTCTATACACCACACCCCCACCTCCTTCGTGCGTAAAAGTTAAATAAAAACAAGAGGAAGAGGGGGAAAAAAAAAAAAAAAAAAAAAAGAGAACCATATTATTATTACAAGTCACTTCTCTCTCCCTCCTTCTCCCTAATGTTATATTAGGGTTATATTATAACTTGTATTCAGTCGTGTGATCTCAAATTCCTAGGTAGAGCAGTCCTGTTCTTCTATAATCTCTCCTTATGGGCTGCAAGCCACTCCGCCACCCCTCGGGAGTATCAAAAAATGTAATCAGCCCAAGAGCAGTTACCCGTAGTCTTGCTGGGTATAGTAATGCATATTTTAGATTTAGTTGGCGTAGTTTGCGTTTTACTTACCCAAACTTAGCTCTCTGCTTTTGATGGTCAGATGAAAAATCTGGGTACAGTATATAGACACCCTAGTGCCATTGTACAATATATTGCCCATTTCTCTAGCTCTGCGTATTATAGTCACTTTATCCTTGTAGTAGAGCATTGTTCAGCTCCTGCCATCCAGTGCTGCAGGTATAGAGTTGCAAGGGGGAGGGGAGGCTTCCTAGCAGTGGTCCACTCCTTATTCACACAGCTTCTCCACAGATCTTGTGAGGCTATCTGCCATCTGTTTAAACAGGAGGGAGGGGGGGGGGGCGATAGCCACTCACATCTCCACTATGCTGTTTTGCGTACAGGGTTCTTTACTGTAAGAGCGGTAAGGATGTGGAATCCTCTTCCACAAGCAGTGGTTTCAGCAGGGAGCATCGATAATTTAAAAAAATTATTAGACTGGCACCTAAACGTCCACAACATACAGAGATATACAATGTAATACTGACATAAAAGCGCGCACACACACACCCCAAGTCCAATGTGTGTCTTTTTTCAACCTTACCAACTATGTAACAAAGAAGGCCTAGGCCAGTGATGGCGAACCTTGGCACCCCAGATGTTTTGGAAATACATTTCCCATGATGCTTAACTACACTGCAGAGTGCATGAGCATCATGGGAAATGTAGTTCCAAAACATCTGGGGTGCAGAGGTTCACTATCACTGGCCTAGGCTATAAGAAGATTGGCAAGACCCTAAAACTGAGCTGCAGCATGGTGGCCAAGACCATACAACAGTTTAACAGGACAGGTTCCACTCAACAGGCCTCGTCATAGTCGACCAAAGAAGTTGAGGGTACATGCTCAGCATCATATCCAGAGGTTGTCTTTGGGAAATAGACATACGAGTGCTGTCAGCAGAGGTTGAAGGGGTGGGGTCAGCCTGTCAGTGCTCAGACCATACTCCTCACAAGGCTTCATATCAGTCTGCGTGGCTGTCATCCCAGAAGGAAGCCTTTTCTAAAGGCGATGCACAAGAAAGCCTGCAAACAGTTTGCTGAAGACAAGCAGACTAAGGACATGGATTACTGAAACCATGTCCTGTGGTCTGATGAGACCAAGATAAACTTATTTGGTTCAAATGGTGTCAAGCGTGTGGGGCGGCAACCAGGTGAGGAGTACAAAGACAAGTGTGTCTTGCCTACAGTCAAGCATGGTGGTGGGATTGTCATGGTCTGGGGCTGCATGAGTGCTGTCGGCACTGGGGAGCTACAGTTCATTGAGGGAACCACGAATGCCAACATGTACTGTGACACACTGAAGCAGAGCATGATCCCCCTCCCTTCGGAGACTGGGCCGCAGGGCAGTATTCCAATATGATAAGGACCCCAAACACATCTCCAAGACGACCACTGCCTTGCTAAAGAAGCTGAGGGTAAAGGTGATGGACTGGCCAAGCATGTCTTCAGACGTAAATCCTATTGAGCATCCTCAAACGGAAGGTGGAGGAGCATAAGGTCTCTAACATCCATCAGCTCCGTGACGTCATCATGGAGGAGTGGAAGAGGACTCCAGTGGCAACCTGTGAAGCTCTGGTGAACTCCATGCCCAAGAGGGTTAAGGCAGTGCTGGAAAATAATGGTGGCCACAGAAAATATTGATACTTTGGGCCCAATTTGGACATTTTCACTTAGGGGTGTACTCACTTTTGTTGCCAGTGGTTTAGACATTAATAGCTGTGTGTTGAGTTATTTTGAGGGGACAGCAAATTTACACTGTTATACAAGCTGTACACTCACTACTTTACATTGTAGCAAAGTATCATTACTTCAGTGTTGCTCCATGATAAGATATTTACAAAAATGTGAGGGGAATACTCACTTGTGATATATATATATATATATACACACACACACACACACACACACACACACACATATACATATACATATATATATATACACACACATCTACATATACATACACACACATATATCTTTTTTATCGGCGTATAACACGCACCCCAAGTTTAGGAGGGAAGTTTAAGGAAAAATACATTTTAAATGCCCATCAATGCAGCCTTGCCCATCATTGCAGAATGATCAATGATGGGTTTTAAATTGTTACTGGTACTCAATTTTTCACTTTGAATCGTGAAGTGTTTAGTTGAATAGGAAGATAAATCCAGCTGCTGTGAACACATAAACCTTCCTTTTGCCTGCTGAGTAGGGAACGAGCGCCGTCGAGATAGATAGAGCCAGATGTCCTGTGTACTCGGCTCATCTCACAGTCCCGCCCCTTGGCACGGCTCCTATGATGGACACAACACCAGTCCAATGGCGGGACGTAAATGCTAGGAGGCGGGACTGGATGTGACTGCCAGCAGAGCTGAGCCAAGTACACAGTACACTCGGCTGTCTATTTCGGCGGCGCTCGTTCCCTCCTTCCCCTACGAGGCAGCGGTTCGGCGTATAACACGCACCCACGATTTTCCCCTGATTTTAAGGGGCAAAAAAAATTGGGTGTTATACGCAGATAAATACGGTACATACACACACACATACATATACATGTACACACTGGGTTCACACTAGTGCGAATCTAATTCACATGGTAGGAGATTGCGACCGGCTCTCCATGGAGCCGGTTGACACATCTCCGGAGCAAATTGTACAGGGGTCCTGTGTCCTCTGGTCAGTTTCAGGTCTGAATTCAGCCAAAAATTCAGGCTGAAAGGGTAAATTTGGACGCACCGGACCCCTGCCGTGAGCTGTTTCGTGCTGTGGTGTAAACCCACCCTCAATCATGATGTACTGACAGCCCATCTCATTTCTTGAAACCCGAACACACCAGGGCAGTACAAATATCCTCCAAATTACCTTTTTGGAAAGTAAAAAATCTGAGGTATTTAGTAAGAGGCATGGCACGTTTTTTAACGTTATTTTTTGGAGAGTGTAAAAAAAAAAAAAAAAAATAAAAAAAAAAAAAATTTCACTTTTTTTTTTTTTTTTTTTTACACATACTATGATTATTGCTTACAGCAGTGAATTTCACTGCTATAATTAAAACATTTCCACTAAATGACAGTGTAGACACTGTATTATTGTGATTAGCTGTGATTGGCCACAGCTAATCACATGATACAAATGGGCTGTAATTGGCCCTGTCTGTACCATGTGATCACTGTGTCCAATCACAGCTAGCAACACAATTGTAGACGATATCATTTTACAATGGCCGGGCGGGAAGCAGTTAAAAAAAAAAACTGAACTCACCTTCCTCTACGTTTGGAATCTTCTGCCATCTTGATTGGCAGAAGATGAAATTATGCAATTCCCACACATGCACCCAAGAGTTCATTCATTCCAGCACAGAGGTGTGTCGAGAATGTACACTGAGCTGTGCTTCTAAAGACGACTGGTAGGTAGGTAAGGCAGATACGTTTGTTTTATTGCAGAAGGTACAAACTATATCTCTTCTGCAATAAAGCACCTGCTGCATTTTTCTTTTTTAGTTTAGCTCCGCTTAAACTTTGGTCCAACTACTAAAGAGCAGTATGCACCAGTCTACAGAAAAAGCCTAGCTAAAAGATGCCGATATATGAAGTGGGCGGAAGAAAAACAATATATATTTATAGTCACCTACCCTAAACATTTTAGTGTAAATCATGACTGATACAAAATTCAGAAAAACATACCCGTTTCATTATTTCATCCCTGGTGGTGAAATGTGGAGCATCTTCGATGCGAATATCATTTGCCATATCAAAAACTCTTCCCAAAAGTTCATCACTGTATCTGTAAAATGATGACGATTTAATACATCAGTATACCAGCTTACATATAGTTTAGAGTGAACAGATCATTACAGTAAGCAAACTTTTTTTCTTCCTCCTCTAAAGCTCCAGGCAGGCCCTTGCACTACATAGTTGAAGGTAAATCTAAAATGAAATTGAATAAGAAAATTGTATAATGTATGGCCAACCTTAGCCAACATATTACTTTAGGACCGCCCACAGCACATATACTACCTGTAAAGCCCTTGCACTACATTGTTGAAGGTGAATCTAAAAACAAGATTTGTAAAAACAGCTTACCTGTAAAATCCGTTTCTTTGAAGTACATCAGGGGACAAAGGGCCATAGTAGTTACTATATGGGTTATAGGCCACCTTCAGGTGATGGACACTGGCACGCCCCAAATTAAAAAGTTCACTCCCTATATAACCCCTCCCACTGGTGGGAGTACCTCAGTTTTGTAGCAAAGCAATATAGGTGTATACCAAAGAAGGGAGGGACCTCTGTGTCTCCTGATGTACTTCAAAGAAAAGGATTTTACAGGTAAGCTGTTTTTAAAAATCCTGTTTTGTTTTCATACATCAGGGGAAACAGAGCCATAGTTGTTACTATATGGGATGTCCCAAAGCAATGCCAACTGAAGGGAGGGAGACACAACAATAGTAGGGCACCAAGAGACTAGAGGACTTATACTGCAGTCTGCAGTACACTGCGCCCAAAGGCGATAGCCTCATGATCTTTTACATCTACTTGATATAATCTGGTAAATGTATGGATTGAAGACAAAGTTGCGGCCTTGCAGATCTGAGCCATGGAGGCTTGATGATGCACTGCCCAAGAAGCACTAACAGCCCTAGCGGAGTGCCTTTAAAATGAAAAAGGAAGAATCCTCTTCTTTTAAGCCAAAAGCTTGAACAATCACTTGCCGAAACCACCTAGAGATCGTAGATTCCGATGCTGCCTGTCCCTCTTTAGGACTGTCAGGCAACACAAACAAAAAAAAAAAATCTGTTTTTATGCATCTGAGCGGTCACCTTTAACCCCTTCCCGCCGAGCGTACGCAGATGTGCATACTCGGCTTTCGGGGGGTTATACCGGGATGATGCCCGCAGCTGCAGGCATCATCCCAGTACTGTTTTTTAGAGCCGGCGACTGGCTTTCCACGTATAACAACCAATGCCGCTAAAAGCCACTCGGCTGCTATACTGGAGGAGCTGGAGGGGACGTGCCCCCCCTCCCACCGCTCTTACCAGGCCTCCCGTTCCACCAGGAGGCCAGATCACCAATCCGCCGCCTCTGGCGGCTAGTGACAGTCTGGAACAGTCTTAAGCGGCTTCGTTCCAGCCTCCTAATAGTAAACACGGAAGCGACGTCATGATGTCACTTCTCGTTTACTCGGCTGCCAATGGCGCCGATTTAAAAAAAAATACAGTATTCAGAAACGCCCAAAACGGCGATCTGAATACTTTGAAGTGCAAAGGAGGGATCGGGACCCCCAATCCCTCCATAAAGAGTACCTGTCACCACCTATTACTGTCACAAGGGATGTTTACATTCCTTGTGACAGCAATAAAAGTGATTTTTTTTTTTTTTAAAACACAATTTATAAATATAAAAATAAATAAAAATTTTTTTTTTAAAGCACCCCCGTCCCCGCAGCAAAGAAAGCGCATACGGAAGTCACGCCCGCATATGTAGACTGTGTTCAAATCACACATGTGAGGTATCGCCGCGATCGGTAGAGCGAGAGCAATAATTCTAGCACTGAACCTCCTCTGTAACTCTAACCTGGTAACCGTAAAAAAAAAAAAATTTAAAGCGTCGCCTATGGAGATTTTTAAGTACTGTAGTTTGTCGCCATTCCACGAGTGCATGCAATTATAAAGCGTGACAGGTTTGGTATCTATTTACTCGGAGTAACATCATCTTTCACATTATACAAAAAATTGGGCTAACTTTATTGTTTGGTTTTGTTAAAATTTATGAAAGTGTCCCTTTTCCCAAAAAGTTGCGTTTAAAACACCGCTGCACAAATACCGTGTGATATAAAATATTGCAACAATCACCATTTTATTTTCTAGATTCTCTGCTAAAAAAATATATATATAAATGTTTGGGGGCTCCAAGTAATTTTCTAGCAAAAAAATACAGATTTTAACTTGTAAACACCAAATGTCAAAAGTAGGCTTAGGCATGAAAGGGTTAAATACACCTTGACCGCTCTTCACCACATCAAGAGAACGTAGTCACCTTTCTTTCAGAGAACGAGGTTCAGAAAAAAATGAAGGCAGAACAATATCCTGGTTTAAAATGAAAAAAAAAAAAAAAAACTGGCACTACCTTTGGTAGGAAATTAGGATGAGGCCGCAATACAACCTTATCCTTAAGAATAATCAAATATGACTCTTTACAAGAAAGAACAGCCAACCCTGATACTCTTCTTGCAGAAGATATGGCAACCAGGAAAATGATGTTCCTCGTCAAGAGGACCAAGGAAAAAAACCCTGTGTTGGCTCAAAAAGGCTGTTTTTGTAAAGCCAACAGGACTAATTCTAAGTCCCAAGCATAACCAAAGTAGAAACTACTGAAGCTGACAGTCCACGGTCTTATTTTAGAATGTGGGTCTCAATAGCCAAAACCTTAAAATTTAGCGTTTGTAAGGAAGGATGGAATACCAGACCTTGCGAAAGAAGGCCTGGCCACAGTGGTAGGGACCAAGTGTCCCCTACCAGCATCTTTATGATCTCGGCAAACCAAGATCTTCTGGGCCACAAGAATCGCCTCCTTCCCTTCTTGCTTGATCCTGCGAGGAAAGTGCGGAAGCAGAACAGGAGGGAACGCATAGATCAGTGAAAACTGATTCCATGGAAATACCAAGGTATCTGTTTCGTATGCCATCAGATCCCTTGTCCTTAACACAAAGTTGTCAATCTTGTTGTTGAACCCGGACGCCATTAGACCCACGTCCGGAACGATAGAACGATGCCGGGGTGAAGGAACCATTCTCCCGGAAACAATAGTTGGTGACTCAAGTAGTCCGCCTGCCAATTCTCCATTCCTGGAATGAAATTGCTTATAGACAAGGAATGTTGCTTTCTGGGCCGCACGACTTCTTGTGCCCCCTTGGTGATTGATATAAGCCACAGCTGTGGCATTGTCGGATTGAGCCTACGGCACCTGGTATTCCCAGGCGGTCTCCCATCTAGGTACTAACCAGGCCCGACCCTGCTTGGCCCTGGAGATCAGACGAGATCGGGCGCTTTCAGGGTGATGTGGCCGTAGGCTGGATCCTGACAGGACAATTTTGTAGCCTGAGCATCCAGGCCTCCAGGGCCAGGCGTACTGCCCAAATCTCTAGAATATTGATGGGCAAGGTAATCTCTGATCTGGACCATTTCCCTTGGACAGATGCTTCTTCCAGGACTGCTCCCCAGCCCAAAAGGGCTGGCATCTGTTACCACTTTCCAGGTAACTGGTAGAAAGGATCCTTTTTAAAGATTCTTGTATATCGACCATCAATTGAGGCTCTGACGCACTTTGGCGGATAAACGCAAGTCCACTTACATCAACCTTGTAGAACTTGGTAAAGGTGTGAATGGACGACCAAGTCGCCGCCTTACACACTTGGGAAACTGACGCTTGATGTCGGAAAGCCCAAGAAGTCCCAATTGCCCTAGTGGAATGGGCTGTGACAGGAAAGGGGGGTACCTGCCCCTTCAAGGCGTAAGCCTGGACCACGATCTGTCTGATCCACCTGGAAATGGTAGTCGATGAGAACGCTAGCCCTTTTTTTCGGACCAGCCACCGAAACAAACAGTGAATCTGACTTCCGAAAGGGAGCCGTGGCAGACAGATATACTCTTAGAGCCCAGACCACGTCCAGGAAATGGAGGGCCACCTCTTTAGGATGTGTCGGCTTATGACACAGAGATGGTAACACAATGTCTTAAGTGAGGTGGAAAGCTGAAACCACCTTCGGCAAAAAAGAAGGTTGCGGATGCAACACCACCTTATCCCTGTGAATAATCAGATAGGGCAACTTGCAAAACAAGGCCTCCAGCTCTGAAACCCTCCTGGCAGATGTAAAAGCCACTAAAAAGACCACTTTCTGAGACAGGGTCAACCAGGGAATTTCCCTGATGTTCTCAAACGGTGGTTTCTGAAGCGCCGACAGCACCAGGTTCAGATCCCACGGAGGTAGAGGTGGAAGCACTGGAGGAACTACATGCCGAACCCCTTGCACAAAAGTGTGCAACAACGAGTGAGATGACAGGGGTCGTTAGAAAAAAACAGCCAAAGCTGAAATCTGTCCTTTAACGGTGCTCAAGGCCAACGTCTGGTCCACTCCTTGCTGTAAGAACAGCAGGACTCTAGCCACTGAATAAGTACGTGGGCGCCACCACATCTCCTCACACATGGAGATATAAGCCTTCCATGTACGATGATATATCTTCCGGGAAGAAGATTTCCTTGCCCTCAGCATAATGGTCCGACAGACCTCGGTTCCTTAGCACCTTGCTTTCAACAGCCACGCCGTTAAAGCCAGCGATGGCAAAGCAGGATGAAGTATCAGACTTTGCGATAGGAGGTCCTCCTCCACCGGCAACTGCCAAGGAGCATCCCTCACCAGGCATATCAGGCCAGCGTACCAAGGACGGCAAGGCCAATCCGGGGCAATCAGTACGACTGGGATACCTACGGCCACCACTCTGCGCAGCAGACGTGGTAACAATTTGAACGGAGGAAAGGCGACTTAGATAGTCCAAAAAAAAAATAAGGGTTTATTTACTGGATCAACCTCCAAACACAAATCAATCAATTGAATTGTGTATAAACCTTCATCCACACTAAGACGCGGGATGCAGTTCAGGTTGCCTTAAGGGCATACAGAAAAGACTAAGAATACAGTTCTCTTAAGAGGGCTGAAAAAACCCGAACACTATGGAAAAAATAAATAAATTTTATTGATACAAAAATTCATCACCACGCTAAAAAGACAATTATAGAAAAAGGGGGGGGGGGGCAAAGATAAGTGACTATCAAGGACCCATTAAAATAAAGGCAACGTTGTCTGTGCAAACTAAAAACAAAGGGAGCCGCGGCCATACATCACACATACATACCACAATCACCACTCACAGGTACTGATGACGTTGGGATAAAAAATAATGAACAAAACAAGTATTAATGAAGTGAGTCCCGTTAATCATAGGTCATTGATGTGGTATAATTGGGTATATGGATGAATGGGTGGAGCGTGCTAGTAGAAGTTCATTGGGTGTGTTGGTTCAGCACGGTCAGTAAAACATATAGACCCAAACCATATTGAGTAAGCAGGATAAACAGCAGATGCAGCCGGCAAGCTTGCCTAAATGATGTTAGGTAAATAGCAGAGGGGGACTGGCATGAAGGGTAATGACAGAAACAGCAGGGGGAGTGCTAATAGCTGGGAGAGCATCCAAGTATATAATTATAAACTGGCTTAATACATCTCTCACCGGTTAGAGGGTGTCCACCGTCCTCATGTAGTGATACTCTACCCCAGGAAGTTTGTGGCTGACAATATTAATCCTTCTTGGGCCGTGTTCCTGCCATAAAGTCGGGACCCTTGCTGTGTGTTGGTTACCGCGCTTGAGATTGCGTGACCATCCAAGATGGAAAAGGGCCGGTCGTCAGCTGTTCAATTCTTGCTGACACTCCATCCAGTAAGCACGCCGTTCCGGAGTGACGTGCTGATCTGACGCGTTTCACCAGCCAATGAACGCTGGTTTCTTCAGAGCAAGGAGGAGTCCGTGGGGTGGATTTAAGTAGACATAAGCTAATGATGTAATTACTGATTATTGCCACCAGATGTCATCCAAGGTCACCTCTCATCACGATCATTCAGCAAAGGTACATAACAAATGCAAGTGGCTATATACGATTTAATACATATTTAATTGAGGACGTTTTATTAGAAAGACGGCACACGGGGGAGAAGAGAAAAAAGGGGGGGGGGGGCGGTAAGGAACCAATTCGGATATAGATAAGTAATGCAGGGACATGCATTAAACAGAGCTTGGAAAATCCACCCAACCAGAAAAGATGTGGCCAGGGTAATTACCTTTCCAAGAAAGGCTGTAAACTGCATTCAGTATTTAACCCTTTAGGGACCATAGAGTCCAAATAATATGTCCACATTTTTTCTTTTTGGAAAAGAATTTTATCAAAGTCTTCATGTCTGGGAAGCAGGTTAAGCATATAGATTTCCTTTACAGTCAAGCCCTTTGGATCACGATTATGGAACTTGGCGAGGTGCAGATGGATCGGGCGTTCATCATCCTTTATACCAGCAATGTGTTCACCAATCCTAATGCGGAGCGCGCGTTTGGTATTGCCTATATATATTTTATTGCACGGACATGTAAGCATATAGATAACGCGAGTAGTTTAACTGTTTGATTTTGTAATTTTTTCCCCCGCATGGATTGGCGAACACATCGGTCTGGTGTATATACTTGCAAATGCTGCAGTGTCCACAGGCGTACATACCTGAAGGAGGTCTAGACCTGGTGAGCCAATTCTCACTGGTGTGTACTCCGAATGGACCAGGAGGTCACCAAGGTTGCGTGCCCTTCTGGCCGTCATAAGAGGTCTGGGGCTCACCAAATTAGTTATTAAAGGGGCTGACTTTAAGATATGCCAGTGCCTCTCAAGGATCTCTTGGACCATTTTCCACTGGGAGCCAAATCTAGTAATAATCCTAGGGAAGTTCTGCTCATTATTTTCCAAACACAAAGTTTTGGATTCAACAAGGAGCTCTTCACGTTTTCTCATTGATGCTTTTTTTCTGGGCCTTTTTAAGACAGCGATGAGAGTAGCCTCTTTGTCTAAATCTCTGGTACAGTTTTCTACTCCCGGGATGTATATAGCCAACAGGGCCGGTACATGTCGCTCTGCCCACCGAAGGATGTGAGCGACCTGGACCACCAGGGAAACCAGCCACACTGGACCACCAGGGAAACCAGCCACACTGGACCACCAGGGAAACCAGCCACACTGGACCACCAGGGAAACCAGCCACACTGGACCACCAGGGAAACCAGCCACACTGGACCACCAGGTATGCCCCCTAGACCCCCAGGGAAAAACTAATCAGTGCCCAGGCAGCTGCCAATCAGTGCCCAGGCAGCTGCCAATCAGTGCCCAGGCAGCTGCCAATCAGTGCCCAGGCAGCTGCCAATCAGTGCCCAGGCAGCTGCCAATCAGTGCCCAGGCAGCTGCCAATCAGTGCCCAGGCAGCTGCCAATGGGTACAGCGTTGTATGCGCTATTGTCATTCAAACTGCGACAGCGCTGAAAGCTGAAAATTGGTCTGGGCAGGAAGGTGTATAAGTGCCCTGTATTGAAGTGGTTAATAAAGAATTACGGGCTATGTATTGGAAAACCAAAATGCAGCCTTGCGGAGCGGGGAGTCTCGCTTCACACGCTGCAGGTTTTAAATCGCAAAAGAGCCCAAATGTCTGAAATATCTCTATCATAATACACCATGGCAGAGATCTGTATGTGTGAGAGTGATTGCTAGAGAATTTCAGGCTGTGTGTTAAAAAAACCAGACTGCAGCGTTACGGAGCGGGGAGTCTCGCCTCACACGCTGCAGGTTTAGATAGCAGAAAAGACCCGTACCTGAAATATCTCTATCATATTACACCGCAGCAAGATATTGCTATATTGTAAGGCTCTACAACTTAAAAGGTGTTAAATGCAGACACTGGATACAATGCCAGCAACAACACAAAATTGTGTCAAAAACACTAAAGCAACGCAGACCGAAGAAAAATGTATTTAGTCTGCCACATCACTTGGCGTCAGATTTGTCCACCGCAGTCCTGAGAAGAAAAAAAAAAAAAAAAAGAGAAGGGGGGGGAGAAGATGCCCTTACTATTAAAAACATAAAAAAATAAAATAAAAGTCCATAAACCATTTCGCCTATTTTGTAGACGCTATAACTTATGCGCTAACCAATCAATACATGCTTATTGAGATTTTTTACCAAATACATGTAGCAGAATACATAATGGCCTAAACTGATGAATACATTTTTTAGATATGTATTATAGCAGAAAGTAAAAAATAGTTTTTTTTTTTTTTTTAAATGGTCTATCAAAAAAAAAAAAAAAAAAAAAAAAAGCTCTCTTTGTGGGGGTAAAAAAAAAAAAAGGACATAAATTTTGTTAGGGTACAACATTGCTCGACTGCGCAATTGTCAAAGCGACGCAGTGCCGTAGCACAAAAAAATGGCCTGGTCATTAAAGGGGGTAAATACTTCCAAGGCTGAAGTGGTTAAAGGATAATTTCACCTTTCATAACATGCTACACCTATATTCATGTCATGAATAGACAGGCCTCCGTTTTGACAGCTGGGGGGGGGGGGATCTTCTCCTCTGCCGAGTCAATTATTCACAGGGTTTAGTGAATGGAAAACTACAAGTCTCGACAGCCTTATCGGCTGTTGATTTGTAGTTCAGCGCCATGGTAGTTCATTGATTTTATCCTGTCACTGTCCAGGGTGTATCGGCTTGCCCATACGAGGTAATACACTGACGAGAGAGAGAGAGAGAGAGAGAGAGAGAGGAGAGAGAGAGAGAGAGAGAGAGAGAGAGAGAGAGAGAGAGAGAGAGAGAGAGAGAGAGAGAGAAGAGAGAGAGAGAGAGAGAGAGAGAGAGAGAGAGAGAGAGAGAGAGAGAGAGAGAGAGAGAGAGAGAGAGAGAGAGAGAGAGAGGAGATATGCCCCATAGACATGCAACCCAATTATCCAATCATTTACAACAAAATTAACTTAACCCCATACTGCTACGTGAAAACAAATCATTCAGCAAACATACAAATCAAGAAAACGTAATTAACGAAAATCTAACTATAGATTAACAGAGAATAGGAGGGGAATTATGTATATGTATAACCCGCTATAGAACATGATTATATCTCAAACTGTAAACATCCCACTCATATCTCCAAAGATAAATCACTGTCAGCAATAAAATCCAAATAATTGTAAATATTGCTACATCAAGACATTGTTTACAGATGGCCCCGCCCATACAACTGACAAGGTCGATTGGATTATGGAAGTACTAGGAGGGATGTTTCGGATAATTCCTCAGCCAATACAGACACAGATTCTTCATCTAATTTTTTACAGTCGGGTTGGAGAGGAGGCCCCCCCCAGATGCAAACCAGATCCCGACTCAGCAGAGACGAAGTAGGAGGTCTGGACAGGCACTGCAATACACATGGCAATCGGGGACGAGCAAGGGAGATCTAGTCCACAATATATCCAGACGGGTTCTGTCGGAGGAGGAGGTGGGACTGATTAATCGTGGCCTCTCCTTTTGTCCCAAAAGCTATTTAGACTCTTTTTTACGTGATCAAGATCTTTATAAGATTATTTGGTAACATAAGGTAGAAGGTGCATTTTATTCATAGACCATTTACATATGGGGAACCATTGGGGGATGCATTGGATTGTAAGACACTTGGTTTAAAGACAAAATCGAATCAGTTCCACCTACATCCTATGCCCCAGTTGAAACCTTTGTTAAGGAGGTCACTCAAGAAGTGAAAGATATGATCTCTCGAGTTGACTACAGGGATCATACACCGAACAACCTGTCACAGAAAGAAAGGCTTGCTTTGAAAAACAGACCTGTGTTGGCGTTGTCATTCTGCCAAAGGTTCGTTATTACATATTTGGTGGGAATGTCCTTCTGTACATAATTTTTGGGACATGATTCTCCAGCTTCATACTCATGCAACTGGGGTGACTATTCCCAACAGAACTCAAATTACTTTATTATCCATCCTACCTGGCTCGTACAAAAGCATTAAAAAAGGCCTTTTAAGACACTGGTTGACAGCTGCAAGGGCAGTAATACCGCGCCACTGGCGGTCGGCATATGCTCCATTGTTGATTGAGTGGATTTCAGAGATGGACAATATTGAAAGGATGGAAACTCTTCTGTCACAGGAATTGGACACGTATGAACAATGTCGTCAAATTTGGCTTCCTTGGAAAGTGCGAAGGGAATCCCTTGAACTACGGAATCTGTATGTGGTTTGGAGGTAGGATATGAAACTAGTGCAGAGTTGGTTTGAGTGAGGTGATCCTGGTTTGAGTAGCTATTTCGGGTAGTGTATTAATTTTGAATATTATGGTCTCTTTTTTTTTTTTTCTCTTCATTTTATTTTTTGTGTGGTGTGTGTGTGTGTGGTGTGTGTGTGTGTGTGTGTGTGTGTGTGTGTGTGTGTGTGTGTGTGTGTGTGTGTGTGTGTGTGTGTGTGTGTCTGTTGTGTGATATAGCTAACATTACTGTGGGAGTTGAAGAAAGGGAGTAGGAAATTATATATTTTATTTTATCTAAATGGATGAGGGAAAATAAGGCAGGGATATTCTTATTAGGGTTTAAGGATGTATGGCCTTGGGCGGTGGTGGCGGACCTTGGTGCCAGGGATGTTTTGGGACCATGCCTCCCTTGAGTGTGGGGAGGGTAGGGGAGTGTGGCCAGGACGTCTGGGGTTCCGGGGTCCGCCATCACGGGTCTGGAGTATCACCATGGGTTGTCTTTCCTTGTTTATTTATTGTTTCTCTTTTTTTCCAGAGACCCCTGCATTATGTTGGTATATCTTTGTTTTATTGTTTTATGTGTTATTATGTGGTATATTCTTTATTGGCTCCCATTGGATGAGATTAATGTTTGTCTTTTCTTTTTTTCCCTTTTTTTATGTAAATTTAAATATTTTTCAATAAAAACAGAATTGAGACAAAAAACCTAAGCAAACATGACGATATAGTATTAAAGCCAGCTGAGAAAGGGGGCACAGTAGTGATCGTGGATCCACAAATGTATGAAGATGAACTATGTCTCCAGTTAAATGATCATACTGTATATAAAAAGGTTACTACCAATCCCACATGGGGCATAAGTAAGCAATTAGAAATCATTTTGAAACCTGCACTGAAGGATGGGTTGATCTCCCGAGACTTATTTGAATTCTTATTACTAAGCATGAGCTCCGGCGTGTTTGCATGCTGCACGTGCCGATACCGCCAGTCGGCATGGCGCAGCGCTAATCACAGGCAGTGAGACATTTTCCCGATGTGCGGCTGCAGAGCTCGGGAAATGTCTCACTGCCTGTGATTAGCGCTGCGCCATGCCGACTTCCTGGCGGGATCGGCACGTGCAGCATGCGAACGCGCCGGAGCTCATCCTTACTTATTACCATGCCATACACAGATCCCAGTCCTGTACATGTTGCCGAAAATACACAAGGACAAGTCAATCTCCGCCAGGACGTCCCATAGTCTCCGGGAGAGACTTTGTTCCAACGGCACAACTTCTTGACAAAATCTTATCCCCCCTTGTAAAAAGAATACTAAATCATACATTCGGGATACTAATGATTTTTTTATCAAAAATCAGGGAAAAGCCAATATGCCATGGTGATGAAATTCTAGTTACTTGGGATGTCACGAGTCTATATACATCTATCCCGCATCAGACAGGCATTGTGCGATTGGACTCGTTAGAAACAAAAATGAATATTCTGATGCTCAAGTGATGCTATTTGAAAAGTTGTTTTGTGTTGTTTAACAATTATTTTTTGTTTAACCACTTCCCGCCCGCCTATGGCGGATTGACGTCCGGGAAGTGGTTCTGTTATCCTGACTGGGCGTCATATGACGTCCAGCAGGATAACATACCGCAGCGCGCCCCCGGGGGCACGCATCGCGGCGATCGGTGGAGCGGTGTGTCAGTCTGACACACCGCTCCACCGATCTTGGTAAAGAGCCTCCGGCAGAGGCTCCTTTACCACGTGATCAGCCGTGTCCAATCACGGCTGATCACGCTGTCAATAGGAAGAGCCGTTGATCGGCTCTGCCTCACTCGCGTCTGACAGACGCGAGTAGAGGAGAGCCGATCGGCGGCTCACCTGGCAGGGGGGGTCTGCGCTGATTGTTTATCAGCGCAGCCCCCCCTCAGATCACCACACTGGACCACCAGGGATCGCCACTAGGACCACCACGGAAGGGGCAACATGTGGATGGCCAGGTATGTACCCCATGGCCATCCACATGTGCCCAGTGTGCCAAATCTGTGCCAATCAGTGCCCACAAATGGGCACTGATTGGCACCATCATGTTGCAGTGATGCCCAGCAATGCCACCCTTAGGGGCATCACTGCAAACAAGCAGTGCCATAAGTGCCACCCATTCGGTGCCCATATATCAGTGCCCATCCGTGCCCATATATCAGTGCCCATCCGTGCCCATATATCAGTGCCCATCCGTGCCCATATATCAGTGCCCATCCGTGCCCATATATCAGTGCCCATCCGTGCCCATATATCAGTGCCCATCCGTGCCCATATATCAGTGCCCATCCGTGCCCATATATCAGTGCCCATCCGTGCCAACTATCAATGCCACCTACGAGTGCCCATCAGTGCCACCTACGAGTGCCCATCAGTGCCACCTACGAGTGCCCATCAGTGCCACCTACGAGAGCCCATCAGTGCCACCTACGAGTGCCCATCAGTGCCACCTACGAGTGCCCATCAGTGCCACCTACGAGTGCCCATCAGTGCCACCTACGAGTGCCCATCTGTGCCACCTGCGAGTGCCCATCCGTGCCACCTGCGAGTGCCCATCCGTGCCACCTGCGAGTGCCCATCCGTGCCACCTGCGAGTGCCCATCCGTGCCACCTGCGAGTGCCCATCCGTGACGCATACCAGTGCCCATCAGTGACGCATACCAGTGCCACCTATCAGTGCCCATCAGTGCCGCCTATCAGTGCCCATCAGTGCCACCTCATTGGTGCCACCTCATCGGTGCCGCCGTATCAGTGCCCGTCAGTGCCGCCATATCAGTGCCCGTCAGTGCAGCCATATCAGTGCCCGTCAGTGCAGCCATATCAGTGCCCGTCAGTGCAGCCATATCAGTGCCCGTCAGTGCAGCCATATCAGTGCCCGTCAGTGCAGCCATATCAGTGCCCGTCAGTGCAGCCATATCAGTGCCCGTCAGTGCAGCCATATCAGTGCCCGTCAGTGCAGCCATATCAGTGCCCGTCAGTGCAGCCATATCAGTGCCCGTCAGTGCAGCCATATCAGTGCCCGTCAGTGCAGCCATATCAGTGCCCGTCAGTGCAGCCATATCAGTGCAGCCATATCAGTGCCCGTCAGTGCAGCCATATCAGTGCAGCCATATCAGTGCAGCCATATCAGTGCAGCCATATCAGTGCAGCCATATCAGTGCAGCCATATCAGTGCAGCCATATCAGTGCAGCCATATCAGTGCAGCCATATCAGTGCAGCCATATCAGTGCAGCCGTCGTCAGTGCAGCCATATCAGTGCCCGTCAGTGCAGCCATATCAGTGCCCGTCAGTGCAGCCATATCAGTGCCCGTCAGTGCAGCCATATCAGTGCCCGTCAGTGCAGCCATATCAGTGCCCGTCAGTGCAGCCATATCAGTGCCCGTCAGTGCAGCCATATCAGTGCCCGTCAGTGCAGCCATATCAGTGCCCGTCAGTGCAGCCATATCAGTGCCCGTCAGTGCAGCCATATCAGTGCCCGTCAGTGCAGCCATATCAGTGCCCGTCAGTGCAGCCATATCAGTGCCCGTCACTGAAGAAGAAAACTTACTTATTTACAAAAAGTTTTAACAGAAACAAAGAAAAACTTGTTTTTTTCAAAATTTTCGGTCTTTTTTTATTTGTTGCGCAAAAAAATAAAACCGCAGAGGTGATCAAATACCACCAAAAGGAAGCTCTATTTGTGGGAACAAAATGATAAAAATTTAGTTTGGGTACAGTGTAGCATGACCGCGCAATTGTCATTCAAATAGCGAGAGCACTGAAAGGTGAAAATTGGGCTGGGCGGGAAGGTGTCTAAGTGCCTGGTATTGAAGTGGTTAAGGAACAATTTTATTTGCAACTAAATGGAGTTACGATGGGCTCCAATGTTGCCCCGCCATACGCCTGCTCATTTATGAACGAATTCGAACATAGATACATTTTCATTAATGAATTGTTTCAGGGGGTATTGCGCCACCTGGTGGCGCTACATAGATGATGTTTTTGCGGTATGGCGGGGCAACATTGAAACCTTGAAGCCGTTTGATGAGATGTTGAATGGGTTCTGCCCGGACATACAGTTTAAAATCAACATTGGCGGTAACTCTAATCCTTTTTTGGACACAAGGGTCTATATAGACCGGGGTCATATTAATTCTGATTTGTACACTAAACCCACTGATAGGAATCAACTTTTATTGTTTAACAGCTATCATCCTCCTCATGTGTTTAAATCGATCGTCGGAAGTAAACTGCTAAGGGTTAAAAGGTATTGTCAGTAATGAGATAGTAAGGAAAAAACGAGACTGCAAGAGATGTACCAAAAATTCAGGGAACGAGGCTACCCAGAGAGGATGATTACACAGGAATTGATCAAAATTCAGCAAGAGGATGCAACTTGTACCCCAAGGAAACAAACAGGAGAGACCAAGAGTATCATTTGTTTTTCAGTTTCATAGTTACAGTGAAAAGATTTTTAATATCATTAAAAAACATTGGCCCCTTCTGAAACGGTCCTATCTCCAGATATTTCGCCTATCGGTGTAATAAGACTAAGGGATTCCTTAGTTAGATCTGAATTTAAGGCCAATAATATACATGAAACAAAAATGACATTTCTGGGGAGAAAAAGAAAGGGATGTTTTCCCTGTATGAATTGCATTCAATGCAATTTACTACTTAAAAGGTTACCATTACATTCATCCCACTAGTAGAGAAAAAGTAATGAATGCCTCTCATACATGTCAATCCTCATATGTGGTATATATCCTCACATGCCCTTGTGGTTTGGTATATGTCGGCGAGACAACCCAAAAGATCGAACATAGAATAGCCCAGCACCGCAGCACGATAAGACTTAAACAGCCAGGTTTACCGGTATAAATACATTTTTTAGAAAAGGGACATAAAGATTCTGATTTGCGCTTCATGGTATTAGAGGAAGTATCCAGGGATAACAGAGGGGGTGATAGAATTTTAAAACTCAAGAAAAGGGAGGTATGGTGGATCAATAAGTTACAGTCTCTTCATCCTAATGGTATGAATAGAGACTACGATTTGTATCTATTTTTGTAATATACGGATTGGGATTATATGATCATATTCTCTCTTTTGCCCAGATTTCATGGAAACAAGGAATTTGAAATAGGGACATTTCCTTGAAGATGATTATATGAAAACAATGTCTTGATGTAGCAATATTGACAATTATTTGGATTTTATTGCCGACAGTGATTTATCTTTGGAGATATGAGTGGGATGTTAGATGTTTACAGTTTGAGATATAAAAATGTTCTATACGGGTTCTACATATACATAATTCCCCTCCTATTCTCTGTTAATCTATAGTTAGATTTTCGTTAATTACGTTTTCTTGATTTGTATGTTTGCTGAATGATTTGTTTTTCATGTAGCAGTATGGGGTTAAGTTAATTTTTGTTGTGATTGATTGGATAATTGGGTTGCATGTCTGTGGGGCACACCCTTTGTTTGGGATAAATTTTTGAGTTTCGTGATAGTACGTTACACACAGCCAGGTAAGCCTGATGAAGAGCATTGTCGCTCGCAACTGTAAAGTGGCTTGCTTACAGATTTGTACAGTTTTCTAAAGTATCAGTAAAAAAGATTGCATCGGAGTAGGAGTCCCGTCTCTTTTCTTCAATCTATTATCGGTGGAGGATTGGGAGTCCACCTTAACAATACTTCGATTACGAAAAGCAAGAGGCACCACTAACCAAACCCTGCCATGAAGACCAAGGAACTCTCCAAACAAGTAAGGGACAATGTTGTTGAGAAGTACAAGTTAGGGTTAGGTTATAAAAAAAATATCCAAATCTTTGATGATCCCTAGAAACACCATCAAATCTATCATAACCAAATGGAAAGAACATGGCACAACAGCAAACCTGCCAAGTGACAGCCGCACAACAAAACTCACAGATCGGGCAAAGTCATCAATCAGAGAGGCAGCACAGAGACCTAAGGTAACCCTGGAGGAGCTGCAGAGTTCCACAGCAGAGACTGGAGTATTGTACATAGGACGACAATAAGCCATACGCTCCATAGAGTTGGGCTTTATGGCAGAGTGGCCAGAAGAAAGACATTACTTTCAGCAAAAAAAACAAAATGGCACATTTTGAGTTTGCGGAAAGGCATGTGGGAGACTCCCAAAATGTATGGAGGAAGGTGCTCTGGTCTGAGGAGACTAAAATTGAACATTTTGGCAAAAGAAAACACTATGTCTGGTGCAAACCCAACACATCACATCACACAAAGGACACCATCCCCACAGTGAAACATTGTGGTGGCAGCATCATGCTGTGGGGATGTTTTTCAGCAGTCGGGACTGGGAAACTGGTCAGGGTTGAGGGAAAGATGGATGGTGTGAAATACAGGGATATTCTTGAGCAAAACCTGTACCACTCTGGGTGTGATTTGAGGCTAGGATGGAGGTTCACCTTCCAGCAGGACATTGACTACAAACACACTGCTAAAGCAACACTTGAGTGGTTTAAGAGGAAACCTGTAAATGTATTGAAATGGCCTAGTCAAAGCCCAGACCTCAATCCAATAAAAAATCTGTGGTCAGGCTTAAAGATTGCTGTTCACAAGCGCAAACCATCCAACTTGAATGAGCTGGAGCAGTTTTGTAAGCAGGAATGGGCAAAAATCCCAGTGGTAAGATGTGGCAAGCTCAGAGACTTACCCAAAGCGACTTGGAGCTGTGATAGCTGCAAAAGATGGCTCTACAAAAGTGTTGACTTAAGGGGGGTGAATAGTTACGCAAATTAACGTTTTCTGCTATTTTGTCCTATTTGTTGTTTTTGTTTGCTTCACAAAAAAAAAAAAATAATAATATTCAACGTTGTGGGCATGTTCTATAAATTAAATGATGCAAATTCTCAAACAATCCATGTTAATTCCAGGTTGTGAGGACAAAACACAAAAGATGCCAAGGGGTGAATAATTTTGCAAGGCACTGTATATAGACACTGATACTGGTATCGGTACTGATATAGGCATTTTCGCAAGTATCGGTACCCGCAAAAATGCTCCGTTACCGAAAACCGATACCGTAAGTGAAGTCAGTTGGGGCGGGACGCCTCCGCCTCCTCTGGCAGCGGAGTTCGGAGCAGTATACATCCCGCCAGGATCAGCCACTTACACGGGCAGAGGAGTCGGCTCCTATCACGTTCAGCGCATGGTGATCAGGCAAACAAACATGTAGCAGCACAGTGGGAACATTCCAGCCACACTGACACTCCTGCTCCCGGCTTTCTTCTTTCATTATACAGGTCTGATCCCCTCCTGCCTGTGTAAACAAGAGGGTGGGTGATGTCATAAGTCTTCCCTTCCTGCAAAAAGAGAGAGCTGGCTGCTAGGCTGGATGGCTGGCTGCTATCCAATGACAGAGTGGGCGGGTCGCCAAGGGGCTGGACAGCATCAAGTCCTGCAAACAGGTTAGTGTAGTATGTACAGAACAGTGTCAGCAGGGTACAGACAGGAAAACATATACAGACCAGTCTGTACTCCGACACCGTACATAATATACTATTACTACTATTGAAACAACTAATCGATTAATCGACAACTAATCAATAATGAAAATAATCGATTAATCGGCCAGTAACATAATGGGGTTAAAAAAAAATAAAATTGAGCCTTTTATAGTACAAAAAAAGAGCAAATAATCACTACTGTAAATGTTACTATCACAGTTCTACAGTAAAAAAAAATGAACCCCTTACAATAGAGATTATTTGCTTTTTTTGTACTATAAAAGGGCGAATTTTAGGTTTTTTTTTAACCCCATTATGTTACTAAACGTCTTAGACCTGGTTCAAATCTATGTGTTTTTTGGTGCTTTTTGCAGAAACGCACTGCAGTTCATTTACATGGTTTCCATGTAAAAATGCAAAAAAATGCAAATTGCAGCAAAATCACGTGAGCAAAAATCAAAACACACAGCAAAAAGCACTACAGAAACATATCAAAAGCAAACTGCATAGGTGTGTACAGAGCCTTATGCTGGCCACAGGGATCAATTTTCAGACAAGAATATTCTGCCGAAAAATCTTTGTACATTCGCTAAATGAAAGAATGTTTGAAATTTTACTTGTTTTTAACATTGTGTTTTTAAAATGAACGAAAACCACATACACCGTCTGAAAATTCCTTTGACCGAGAAGTTTTCTATCATTTCCAAATTGTCACTGTGGTTGAAAATGAACGTCAATTTGACCCCACTAACAATTAGAAAATCGAACAAACGTTCTTAAAATGCCTTTTTTTTTTTGAAGGAAGACATTGTTTTTTAAATAAAAAAAAATTGATCTTTGAGTCTGATGATATTTACCAGATTCACCCTTTTTTAATAGAACCGTATATACTCGAGTATAAGTCGTTCCGAGTATAAGTCGAGGCCCTAATTTACCACAAAAAAAATTGGGAAAAACTTATTCACCCGAGTATAAGACGAGGGTGAGAAATTCAGCAGCTACTGCAAGTGGAAAAAGAGGGTCAACAATGCCCATCTGCAGCTGTATACCTCTGTGTCAAGTGTATATGTGCAAGTGTATATGTGCAAGTGTATATGTGCAAGTGTATATGTGCAAGTGTATATGTGCAAGTGTATATGTGCAAGTGTATATGTGCAAGTGTATATGTGCAAGTGTATATGTGCAAGTGTCCTGTGTTTGTGTATATGTGCAAGTGTACCTGTGTGTGTGTGCATCCTACCTGTGTCTTGTGAATCCTCCGTGCGCCGCTCGGCACCAATCAGCGTGTAGTATTCGGCAGCCATTCACTGTTCAAAAGCCGCGCCTCCTCCTCGTCCAAAGAACTCCATTTCCCAGCAGTCAGCCTATCACGGACATTCTCTCATCCTCATACCACGGACGAGGATGAGAAAAGGTCTGTGATAGGCTGTACACTGACTGCCTATCACAGACGAGGAGGCGCGGCTTTTGAACAGTGAGAGCCGCTGCTATGTAGCACACGCTGGCCGCCGTCTGCCTGCATGACACGCTGATCATGTAGGCAGACGGCGGTGACTTGTGTATAAGTCGTAGGGGGCACTTTCAGCCCCAAAAAAAGGGGCTGAAAAATTTGACTTATACACGAGTATATACGGTATATATCCTCTAATAGCATATACAGTATACCTCTCCTCTAATAGTATATACAGTATATCTCTTCTGTCTGTTATTCTCAGAGTGGATTAGATATGTTGCTCCCTAACCATATACTTATTTATATTTACTGCATAGAGATATTTAAGAATACATCGCCTTTTTTTAAAACTTTACATATTAACTAAATTATACACAACACGTTTTTTTTTTAAGCTTATCAACCGATTAATCGGCCAACCAATCGATTATGAAAATAATCGTTAGTTGCAGTCCTAATTTTTATATATATATATATATATATAATATATATATATATATATATACATACACACACACACACACACATACATACATACATACATACATACATATATATACACACACATACATACATATATAGACCAGTCTGTACCCTGACACTGCACTGTAAACCATACTATGTGTTATACACACAATCTGTATATAAATGTACATTATGGCGTCAGGGTACAGACTGGTCCGTATATAATGTACAGTATGCTGTCAGTGTATAAGACTGGTCTGTACCCAACACCCTGTACTGTGCCTCCTAACACCCTGTGTTGCCCCCTCTTTCCCACCACCAGCTGTCACCTTTAGCCCCACGTCTCCCAGTGACCCTTCCATCCCCATCCGGTTCCCCCAGCAATCACAACCTTTTCCATCCCAACTCTCCCACCCCACCCTCACTCCTCTACTCACCCCCCCCCCCCCCCCCAACTCCCTAACAACCCTCCTACCCATCGGTACTCGTACTTAAAAAAGTGCCATCACTGCATCTATCTATCTATCTATCTATCTATCTATATATTATAAATTATTTTTTTGTTTATTTTTGATATTTAGTTCCCCATCCACATAACTGATTACCGTATATACTCGAGTATAAGTCGTTCCGAGTATAAGTCGAGGCCCTAATTTACCACAAAAAAAAAAAAAAAATGGGAAAAACGTATTGACCCGAGTATAAGACGAGGGTGAGAAATGCACAGCTACTGTAAGTGGAAAAGAGGGTCAACAATGCCAATTTGCAGCATCACTGTTCCCATTTGCATGCCTCACTGTGCCCATTTGCAGCCATAGGTCCCCTGAACTTCAAACTCGGTAGTTAAGGGTTCCTAGATGCCCCCTAGCTGCAGCCAAAATTTGGGGTTTCTGAACCCAAAGGGTCCCGAAATGACATTGCTGCAGATGGACACAGTTGACCGAATTTCGGGCCCCGTATCTCGGGGCCACTTAGTGCTAAGAACCCCAAATTTGGTGTGCAAACCCAATCGAACTAGCACCATTAAATTGTCAAAGCTGGGGTTTCTAGCACCAAGTGGCCCTGAAAAACAGGGCCCCAAATATCAGTTCAGAAAATGTCAAGCACTTTTCTGCAGCAGAGAATGACATTTTCCGAACCGATTTTGGGGCCCCGTATCTCAGGGCCACTTAGTGCTAGGAACTTCATCTTTGGATATGTTGTGGTACCAGTTCCACTTGGTTTGCACACCAAATTTGGGGTTCCTAGCACTAAGTGGCCCTGAGATACGGAGCCCCAAAGTCGGTCCAGAAAATGATTTTTTTTGCTGCAGAAAAGTGCTTGACTCGAGTATAAGTCGAGGGGGGCACTTTCAGCACAAAAAAATGTGCTGAAATATTCGACTTATACTCGAGTATATACGGTATTTATATTTGGCATTTTAAAAAAATATATATATTTCTATACCTTTACATATTAACTTTATTATACACCAAACTTTTTTTAATCTGAATAATCAATAAATTGGCCAACTAATCGATTATCGTTAGTTGCAGCCATAAGCCCAATGATGAGCAGCATGTAGAAAAATAAATAAAAAAAGGCAAGAAAAACAAAGGGTACTGAAAAATGTTTGTAGCAGTAAATCAGCAAGTTCTACAGAAATTCACCAGAAAATATGTGTAGGCACATCATACCAGAGCAATCCACTACCTGTTTAGGGGGGGCATAAAACCATTAGACTTGGGCCTCATGCACACAGGGCGTTAGAAAATCCATGCCAGGAATAAGCGGCTGTAAAAACACACTTTTAGTAGCTTTTTACATTGGCGTTAATGTACATTTAGCCACACTAGCTTTTAGCAGCATCTCTCTGCCTCTATTCAAAATCAATGGTTCCCTATGAGTCCATTGATTTCAATAGAAGTCGCACCGGAAGTCAGATCATGAAAAACCCTCACCAAAAAAAAAAAACAGACTGGCGTGGGGTTCCCCCCCCCCCCCAGACCAGATCCTTATCCGAGCACACAGCCCGGCAGGTCAGAAAAAGGGGAAACGATTGAGCGCCCCCCACCCTGTCCTAGACCATACTAGGCCACGTGTCCTCAACATGGGGGGGGGGGTGGGTGCTTTGGGGCAGGGGGGGCCTGTGCCCCCCACCCCAAAGCACCTTGTTCTCATGTTCATTGGGAGGAGGGGCTCTTCCCGACAACCCTGGCCATTGGTTGTCGGGGTCTGTGGGCGGGGGGGGGGCCTCTTCCTTTCGATTTCTTCATCCTCTGGTTCTTCTGCCTTGCTGATGTCTTCTTCCGCTGCCGGTTCTCCTCCGGTTCTCCACTCTCCGCTGTCTTCTCCCTCTGTTCTTCCTCCGATGTTCTCTCGATGATCTCTCCCGCTGTAATGCTAGGGCCGCTGTGTGCCATTACTTATATAGCCATTGGGCGGGGCCACCCAGTGATGTCACCTGGAGGCTCCACCCCCTTGTGACATCACCGCCCAGGCATTATGGGGTGGTGTCACAAGGGGGCGAGGCCCTTGGATGACGTCACCAGGTGGTCCCACCCCATGGCTATATAAGCAATGGCACACGGCGGCCCTAGCATTACAGCAGGAGAGAGCGTTGAGAGAACATCGGAGGAAGAACAGAGGGAGAAGACTGTGGAGAGAGGAGAAATGGCAGAGGGAGAAGACAGCGGAGAGAGGAGAACCGGCAGAGGGAGAAGACAGCGGAGAGAGGAGAACCGGCAGTGGGAGAAGACATCAGTGGAGGGAGAAGACATCAGTGGAGGGAGAAGACATCAGTGGAGGGAGAAGACATCAGTGGAGGGAGAAGACATCAGTGGAGGGAGAAGACATCAGTGGAGGGAGAAGACATCAGTGGAGGGAGAAGACATCAGTGGAGGGAGAAGACATCAGTGGAGGGAGAAGACATCAGTGGAGGGAGAAGACATCAGTGGAGGGAGAAGACATCAGTGGAGGGAGAAGACATCAGTGGAGGGAGAAGACATCAGTGGAGGGAGAAGACATCAGTGGAGGGAGAAAAGACGCCGGAGGTGCTTCAATAAATTACTTTGTCAAAAACCCGAGTACTGTTTTTATTTTTAAATCTTTTTTTGGGGTGTCTGGGTACAATGTACCCCATACTCATTCACATAGGGTGGGGGGGCCGGCATCTGGGGGCCCCCTTGCTAATGTCCTTCCAGATTTCGATAAACCCTCCCGCCTGCAGACCCAGAGAACCACCGGCCAGGGTTGTTGGGAAGAGGCCCTTGTCCCCATCAACATGGGAACAAGGTGCTTTGAGGTGAAGGGGCGCAGGCACTCACTCCCCCATGTTGAGGGTATGTGGCCTGGTATGGTCCAGAGGGGGCGCTCACCTTCCCCCCTCCCCTTTCATGACCTGCTGGGCTGCGTGCTTGGATAAGGGTCTGGTATGGATTTTAGGGGGTACCCCAGAAAAGTTTTTTAAATTTTGGTGAGGGTTCCCCTTCAAGATCCTCAGCGCACAAGTTGCACCGCAAGTTGGATCATCATGATCCGTTTTCTGGTACGACTTCTACTCAAATAAATGGGCTCTCATAGGGAACCACTGATTTTGAAATGTTAAGGGAGAAGAAATCAGTGGAGGGAGAAGAAATCAGTGGAGGGAGAAAAGACGCCGGAGCTGCTTCAATAAATTACTTTGTCAAAAACCCGAGTACTGTTTTTATTTTTAAAATCTTTTTTTGGGGTGTCGGGGTACAATGTACCCCATACTCATTCACATAGGGTGGGGGGGCCGGCTGGGCTGCGTGCTTGGATAAGGGTCTGGTATGGATTTTAGGGGGTACCCCAGAAAGGTTTTTTTAAATTTTGGTGAGGGTTCCCCTTCAAGATCCTCAGCGCACAAGTTGCACCGCAAGTTGGATCATCATGATCCGTTTTCTGGTACGACTTCTATTCAAATAAATGGGCTCTCATAGGGAACCAATGATTTTGAAATGTTAAAAAAACGCTTGACGAGGCTTAACGCAGCTGTATCCAGCGTTAAACCGCATTTAGCAGCTTTTACCAGTGTCAGACATTTTTACAGCTCTAACGCCGGTCCTCAGAACGCACTGGCCCTGGGTTTTTTTTTTTTGCAGCTTGAAAACGCCTATGCCACTTACAGCTCCTAAAAGCCTGTGTGTGCATGAGGCCATAGAACAACATGGAGCAGCGTTTTTAAGCTGCAAAAAAAAAATATGTCTGACGCTGCTAAAAGCAGCTGTAAAAACGCCCTGTGTGCATGAGGCCTTATGCATGAAGGGGTGTAAATGTGAATATGTTGCTCCAATTGTAGATTTTATTTTTAGGTATTTAGAACATTTGAAAAAAGTGTTGCTTTCTAAACAATAGGTTGGTATTTGGGGCTCTGTATCTTTAAATTTCCACATAAAATCATATCGTATTGTAAGATATCGGGGGGGGGGGGGGGGGGATGACACATCTGCATTTTAAACGTATTGGTTCAATGGGAGACTTTGTTTCTGACCCACTTTGAAGTATTACAAAAGTCAGTTTGGAACCAATGGGTTCATTTTTGGGGCTCTGTATCTTTAAATTTCCACAGTAAAATCATACTGTATTGTAAGATATCATAGAGCGGGGTATGTATGATACATCTGCATTGTAAACGTTTTGGTCCAATGGGAGATTTTGTTTTTCACCCATTTAGAAGTATTGGAAAAATGTCACTGTGTAACCAATGGGTTCATATTTGGGACTCTGTATCTTTAAATTTCCACAATAAAATCATACCGTACTGTAAGATATCATAGAGGAAGGTGTGTATGACACATCTGCATTGTAAGCATATTGGTCCAATGGAAGATTTTGAAGTATTACAAAAAAGTCAGTTTGGAACCAATGGGTTCATATTTGGGTGTCTATCTTTAAATTTCCACAGTAAAATCATACTATATTATAAAATATCATAGAGCGGGGTGTGTATGACACATCTGCACTGTAAACGTATTGGTCCAATGGAAGATTTTGTTTTTAACCCATTTAGTAGTGAAAAAATGTCAGTTTGTAGCCAATGTGTTCATATTTGGGGCTCTGTATCTTTAACCACTTCAATACCGGGCCTATTCTGGCACTTCTCTCCTTTATGTAAAAATCATTTTTTTGCTAGAAAATTACTCAGAACCTCCAAACATTATATTTATATGGTTTTTTTTTTAGCAGACACCCTAGGGAATATAATGGCGGTCATTGTAACTTTTTATCTCACACGGTATTTGCGCAATAATTTTTTGGAAAAAAAAACTGTTTCATGAATTAAAAAAAACAAAACAGTAAAGTTAGCCCAATTTTTTTGTATAATGTGAAAGATGATGTTATGCCGAGTAAATAAATACTGAACATGTCATGCTTTAAAATTGCGCACAATCATGGAATGCGCCAAACTTCATTACTTAAAAATCTCCATAGGCGACGCTTTAAAATTTTTTACCTCACATGTGTGGTTTGAGCGGCATTTACATATGTCAGCGGGACTTACGCGTGTTCGCTTCTGAGCGCGAGCTACCGGGGACAGGGGCGTTTTAATTTTTTTTTTTTTACACTTTTTTTTGATCACTTTTATTCCTATTACAAGGAATGTAAACATCCCTTGTAATAGGAATTTATGTGATAGGTCCTCTTTATGGAGAGATGTGGGGTCAATAAGACCCCACATCTCTCCTCCAGGCTCGAAAGCGTGAGATTGGGAAAAAAAAATAATTCACTGATCTCATGCTGACAGCCACGATAGCGGCTTCATTTATTTCTGGATACCCAGACGTGACGTCATAACGTTGCGCCCGGGCCTCTGATGGTCATAGAGATGACTGGTGGCCATCTGGTCATCGGAAATCTCTATCGTCCTCATTTGGCGCTGGCCGATTCTTTCTCCGGGCCCCCGATGGCACAGAAGAGCCAAAGAAGCACGGGATGGCGGTGGGAGGGGGGAGGGGGGACGTCCCCTCCCGTCGCCTATAAGAATGATCAAGCGGCGGAACTGCTGCTATGATCATTCTTATCATGCACAGAATCGCCGGCTGCAAAGAATATCTGAATGATGCGTCTAGCTGCAGGCATCATTCAGAAATTCCCCCTAAAAGTCAAGGACGTCATTTTACTATGGCCGGGTATTGAAGTGGTTAAATTTCCACATTAAAATCATACCACATTGTAAGATATCATAGAGGGTGGTGTGTATGACACATCCGCATTGTAAACGTATTGGTCCAATGGGATATTTTGTTTTTAACCCATTTAGTAGTGCAAAAGTGTCAGTTTTATAGACAAGGGGTTCATATGTGGGGCTCTGTATCTTTAAATATGCACGGTAAAATCATACCGTATTGTAAATGTTAGAGAGGGTGATGTATGTGTGACAACTCTGTGTAATCATTATTTTGCATATTACATTATTATATTTAGTTTTTCTGTGTTGAATATTCTACCAAAAAAACTTGTCTGCTTGTCTGATAGCAAGACCAATGATTTGCAACTGTCTGATTCTTGACTTGACTCCGATTCTTGGCTTGACTCCAGTGTGATTACCTGTGGTGATCGCTGTCGGACGGATTTTGTGTTTGTACATCAGTGATCAACGCAGATAACCTTGTGCAGAGAGCGGCGAATTGCTGTTAACAGAGCAGCCACACCTAGTCACAGAAAACTACCACAACAATTTGCACTGGCCCTAACTGCCAATGTGAATGTTGCCTAACATTAGGGCGAAGATCAGGTAAGTAAATCTAGTTCTATTGTTCCCCTAAACACAAAGAAGCAATTAACTGGGAGGGGGGGGGGGGTGCAGCACTAGAAGCAATATATATATATATATATATATATATATATATATATTTCCCCGAAGTTGGGCTTTAACAATCATCCCATTTATAAATTATCAGGGGGTTTTAAATACCTTTAATTGTAGATCTAAAGATGATTGCACGGTACATGACCAGCTTCACCCATCAGCACAGCAGCCAGAGAGATACACAAAGAATACGTTCTATATACCTGCAACCCATGAAGACGTGATTAGCCCAGACCATAGACAGAGCCAGCAGCTTATCTATCTCATTGTCACCCTGGAAATTCCTCAGATTTCTTAGTAGAAATTCCTCCCTCGCTCGCCATTGTTTGTCGCTCTCACAGAAACTCTTGAACTGCTTCACATCTTCGGCCGCCATGTTTCCTACTGTAGAAAACACGGTCACAGAATCTCGCCTATTACCATAGAGTTAAAACCGGAAGCCGCTCCTCTACGTTTCCGTTGTTTCATCAGCTTAGGCGACCCGTCAGAATGTGTAACGGATGTGACGTTCCGTCACCGCCATCTTGCTGCACCCGCACTCCTCCACAGTGAAGACACATTGAGAAGGGGGGAAGCGGACATCTTGTTACACCCACCGGAGTTTTGAATTTATTGTTAACAGTATAGTGAGTTTATATCGTGAAATACAGTACTTCGAACTCTGTATGAATGTTTAGATATTGAATTTTAAAAGCAGCGAACTTCTGTCAGATTAGCAAACCTATGAGATGAGCAGGCTTGCCGCTGCTTTTAAAATTCAACATCTAACCAGTCAGACAGAGTTCTAAGTACTGTATTTCACTATATAAACTCACTTTATTGGTAAAAATAAGTGTAAAATGCAAAACTCCGGTGGGTGTACCAAGATGTCCGCTTTCCCCCTTATCAGTGTATCGTTACTGTGGAAGAGTGCGAGGTGTAGCAAGGTGGCGGTGACGAAACGTCACTTCCGTTACACATTCTGACGGGTCCCCAAATCTGATGAAACAACTGAAATAAAGAGAAGCCGCTTCCGCTTTTAACTCTATGGTAACAGGCGAGATTCTCTTGTCTAGTCGCTTACTCTATGGTAGCTGGATCGTGTGTTGCAGTAGTAACTATACTGTCAAGCGGTGAGAAGAGCCACGTGCAATGGTTGGGTTTGGAAAGTGTAAAACGGGTTTTGGTAAAGACGATGGGTACGTGGAAGAGCGGGATGTATCCTGAGCATTTGCAGTTAGGGAAACGAAAGGAAAGCGTAAAAATTTAGAAACATTAGGGCCCTTTCACACTGGAGCAGTTTGCAGGTGCTAATAATAGCGCCTGCAAACCGACCCGAAAGTGCCGCTGCTTTGTCTCCAGTGTGAAAGCCCCGAGGGCTTTCATACTGGAGCGGTGCGCTGGCAGGATGGGAAAAAAAGTCCTGCCAGCAGCATCTTTAGAGCGGTGTATACAGCGCTCCTTTCCATTGAAATCAATGGGACAGCGTGGCTATACCGCCGTCAAAGCGCTTCTGCAGAGACGCTTTGCGGTGGTTTTTAACCCTTTCTCGGTTGCTAGCGGGGGGGTAAACCCCCCCGCCGCTAGCAGCCGAATACCGACGGTAAAGCGCCGCTAACAATAGCGGTGCTTTACCGCCGACCCCGGCCCACTGTGAAAGGGGCCTTATGGTAACCTATTCTGTAATCACCAGGTACTTGTCCCTCTGTATGCCAGATTAATACGGTACTTCTCCACATACCTATCTGTGTTTTCTTTTAAAATACTTATTCAGACATCCCAACCTGCAAAAACGAATTTCAGGGAGGGAGCGCCTGCATCGTCCACCCACCCCGCAAAAAAAATTTTCAAAATTTATTTCACAGTGCTTCTGGGGAAGGGGGTGGGGGTATGTCTCTTTGCTGGTTCTCATCCTACCTATCCCACCGCTCCTTCAGTGTCACTTACAACTCTGCTTCCTCCTCTCCTCTTCCTTTTTCCTTTGGGGTCCCCCACGGTTCTGTTCTTGGACCTCTCCTTTTCTCAATCTACACCACCTCCTTGGGTCAGTTGATTGCCTCCCACGGCATTAAATATCATCTCTACGCTGATGACACAAAAATCTATCTCTCCACCCCCCAGCTCTCTCCATCTGTCTCCTCACGCATTACCAACTTACTAGCAGACATATCAGCCTGGATGTCACATCACTTTCTCAAACTCAACCTATCCAAAACAGAGCTCATGATATTTCCTCCCTCAGGTGCCACTTCCCCTGATTTCCCTGTCAAGATCAACGGCTCAACTATCAACCCATCTCCCCACGCCAAGGTCCTAGGTGTAATCCTGGACTCAGAACTAACCTTTCGACCCCACATTCTATCACTATCCAAAGCTTGCCGCCTCAATCTTCGCAACATCTCCAAAATACGCCCCTTCCTAACCAATGTCACCACAAAGCTTCTAATCCACTCCCTGGTCATTTCCCGCCTCGACTACTGCAACTCCCTCCTCATTGGTTTACCTCTAAATAGGCTATCCCCACTTCAGTCTGTCATGAACGCTGCTGCCAGGCTCATCCACCACACAAACCGCTCAGCGTCTGCCACACCCCTCTGCCAATCCCTCCATTGGCTGCCACTCAGTCACCGAATTAAATTTAAGATACTAACTATAACTTACAAAGCCATCCACAACCTGGCCCCCAGCTACATCTCTAACCTAGTCACAAAATACCAACCTAATCGTTCTCTTCGCTCCTCCCAAGACCTCCTGCTCTCAAACTCCCTTGTCACCTCATCCCATGCTCGCCTTCAGGACTTCTCCAGAGCCTCTCCCATCCTCTGGAATGCTCTACCCCAATCCGTCCGATTTTCTCCTACTTTATCCACTTTCAGACGATCCCTGAAAACTCATCTCTTCAGAGAAGCCTATCTGGCCCCCACCTAACAACTGTACATTTATCTTCTCAATCAGCACATCACCCATAGTTATTACCTCTTGTATCTCTTGACCTTCCCTCTTAGATTGTAAGCTCTAAGGAGCAGGGCCCTCTGATTCCTACTGTATCAAATTGTATTGTATTTGTACTGTCTACCCTCAATTTGTAAAGCGCTACGTAAACTGTTGGCGCTATATAAATACTGTATAATAATAATGTGGCAGTGGACAGTGTCAGTCATTTTATTTTTTATTTTTACGTATTGATTTTTTTAACAATGCTTTTGGGGGGGAGGGGGTTGGGGCAGAGGACAGTGGTGTCAGTAGATTTTTATTTATTTATTTTTTAATTTTACACTTTAATTTTTTGGGATTTTTTTTTTTTTTACAATAATTTTATTTTTTAATATTTTTTGGGGCTTTCTAAACAGACCCCTGACATCTCCCCTTTGGGACAGAGGACACAGATTCCCCAGTCCCTTTCTCAGCACTGAAAATGAATGAACAGGAGACAGAGGCTCCTGTTCATTCATTCATAAACTGAGCAGAGTAAACACAGTTTACTCTGCTCAGTTGTCACAGGAGTGATCTCGCTCACTGTGTCCAATTCCTAACAGATTCTTCCCCCCCCCCCCCCCCCCCCCCGCAGTTGGCGGGGGAGGAGGGGAGCCGGCTGTGGGGGACGAGGGGGGTGGCAGAGGAGGAGGGGCAGAGGAGAACAAGGGGGCGTGGAGAAGGACATGGAGGGGGCCGGGGGAGGGGCATACAGAACAGCTGGGAATGATCGGTGCAGAGGTAGGGACAGCTGTGAACACCAATCTCCCTGTATAACATTTTAGCTGAAGGAGAGAAAGTTTTGTAGGTGGGAATTTGAATGAGGCCAATCACTATATAGAGTAAACATGTGGGATATAAAACACAGTATTGCTTATATGGGTTCCGACAAAAAAGGGGGGAGTTTTTTGGGGACTTTGAGAAATGTATACCAAAAAGCAGTCTTGGAAAAGAACATTTTATTATACTTTGTGAAATCATGTACAGCATACTGAATGACCCAAAATGACTAACTTGTTGGTTCACATGGAAATTGGGAACCAAAATCACAAGTGGATGCTTGCATATAAGGTGTTGCCAAAGAGGGCAACTCTTTGGCAACACCTTATATGCAGGCATTCACTTCGCTTCAGGGCCAGTTCACAGCACATGCAGTCCACTGCATTTTTGATCTGCATCAAAAGCGTATGGAAAGTAGGTTATATGGTTTCCAATGACATAGTTCACATCAGTGCGGTCCGTTCCAGAAAAAAAGTAGAACATGTTGCATTTTACCTGCACTGGACTGTACTGGAACGCAGAAAAATGCATCAAAAATACACTGGAATGCACTGAAACGCATCAAAAACGCACTGGACACTAATTTAGTGGGAAAAAAAACAGGGGAAAAAAAGCATCTGAAATGCATCTGAAAACACACAGAAACGCATCAAAAACGCAATCTGGAGTGCGTTTTTGTGGTGTGAACCAGCCCTCAACCACTTGCCTACTGGCCACTTTTACCCCCTTCCTGCCCGGGCAAATTTTCACCTGTCACACTTTGAATGACAATTGCTTGGTCATGCAACACTGTACCTAAATTAAATTTCTATAATTTTTTTCCACACAAATAGAGCTTTGTTTTGGTGGTATTTTATCACTACTGGGTTTTTTATTTTTTGTTTAACAAAAGAAAAAAGACCAATTTTCATGAATTGTTATAAAAATGTGTGCTGATGAGGCTGCAATGATGGCCACTGATAGGCTGTACTGGTAGGCAGCACTGATAAGGGACAATGATGAGAACTGATTGGCAGCACTGTTGGGATTGCACTGATAATCAGTGCTCTGATTATCAGTGTAGATGTCCCTTTTACACAAGGCGTTTATTGGCTCTCCTAATGTTGTCAGCTTGAGGAAAGGAATGCCAATAACTGGCTTGTGTTTACATCGCGATTAGCTGTGATTGGACACAGCTGATCACGTAGTAAAAGTTGGCTGTGATTGGCCATTTACCCCAATCTGTGATCAGCTGTGTCCTAGGGACACATCGATCAGAGCGTGCCGCTGCGGGCATGTGGCGGGTACAATCATGGGAGGACGTCAAATGACACCCTCCCAGAACTGGCCAGCTGCACTGTAGCTGTCATTTGGCTTTAGCACTTTCAGAAAGTGGTTAAAGCGGTTGTATCCCAAAAAAAGATGAAGAAGGCATGTTAAACAGCATGTGACTGCACAGCGGCGCTGTGATGCTGCATAGATTTAAAAAAAAAAACACAGGCACTGTGTAGTATAGCTTGTTATAAGGCTGCATCTCTGTGCTGTCAAACAGTCCTAAGTCCCAGGGGTGCAATAAGTTAATCAATGCACATGTACTGTGGAAGGCCGAAAACCATTGAACAACCTGTTTCTGGCATATGTCATCTGTTTTGAAGGCTGGGTATGGCTGATTACTGTCAGCATGCTGAACCATCTCAAATTTTGTTGCTTTTTGCTTTGTAAGAGGTTGCAATTAGTGCTGGTGGGGAAATGTTAAGGCTGATTATTGTCCTTGCCCATGGAAACCTTTGACACAATTTGCAATGGTGGTGGAACCCTCCTCCACATAAATATTACATTTAGACATCATTTATGTAAGGACATGAGTTATGTTTAACATAGGGAGCACAGACACCTTCTTGACATGAAGTGGAATGTTTGGGATTCAAACCATCGACCCCAGTGCTGCAAGTCAGAAGTGCTCATAATACAGTGATCATAGTACATAGGGCTGAAACGATTAATCAATATTATCGATAATAATCGATAATGAAAATCGTTGTCAACGATTTTCATTATCGATTAGTTGGTCCGCACCTTCCTTCTGTCCGTCCGTTTCAATAAATCCTCCCTCCTGTGTCCTCGGCACCGCCATTTGTGACCAGGCACGTCTGCGCCGCCGCACGTACGTGGCACGCCTCTCCCCCTGCTCACTGACGTCATCCCCACTGATCTTCTCAGCCCCGCCCGCTGCCTCGAGGCGAGCTGCACATTCATTGTGAAAGGTAGCGGCTAAACACATTAAAAACATAGGAGGAGCCAGTGACAAGCTTTGCCATTAAAAGTTACGAGAACAGCCGCAGCAGCAGCTCTGGGGGAGTGACGCTGTCAGTGTCTTGATTGTTTAACATTTATGCCTAAACACTTGTGAGGCTATGTGAGTGTATCTTTTTGTGGTTATCTCTCTGCTGTGTTCCTTATCTGATCATTGTGCAATGGTGTCTTTATTTTCTCTTCACATGAATGGTTTACATTCATAGATAAGAAAGTGAAACCAAGGGCAAGCCATCATTTACTCTTAACTTGGAAAAGATACTTTGAAGCTATTTATGTTTGTGAGGTTAACTATCAGGCTGAATACCAACTTTACTGAGCTTAACCCTTTCAATGCATTTGCCATTGGACTAATGGGTGAATATTGATAGAGGAATATTCCATTTTTTTTAATTGCTTTCCTCCTCTTCCTCCCAGTCAGTTTTTTTTCAAAAAATGTTTGCAACCTATCACATTTTATTTTTAAATGATTTAATATTATCATGCACTATTCACTAAAGTGGTAGTTGGCGATTATTGGAATTATCACGTTCTCACTAATCATATTTCTGGAAAACTAATTATATAATTTTTTTTTTTTTTTTGATGTTTGGATTTGTGCATATTATATTATAATTATAGTGGTTATCACACAAGTTGATAGTTTAAATTGGAGTGCATCAATATATTTTTTATTAACATTAAAAACAGTACATTTTTATGACCAGTGCCCCATCCTAACAGTATTCCTGGGGAGGGGAGGGGGGGAGTGCCCCATAATTGGTGTTCCGGGGGGTGGCTGCCTGGAATAGTAGTGCCCCATCATTGGTTTTCCTGGGAGGGAATAGACATAGTGCCCCATTGGTGTTCCTGGCAGGGGGGGGAATAGTGCCCCATTGGTGTTCCTGGGATGGGGGGGAATAGTGCCCCATTGGTGTTCCTGGGAGGGGCGGGGGGATAGTGCCCCGTCATTGGTGTTCCCGGGAGGAATAGCGCCCCGTCATTGGTGTTCCCGGGAGGAATAGCGCCCCGTCATTGGTGTTCCCGGGAGGAATAGCGCCCCGTCATTGGTGTTCCCGGGAGGAATAGCGCCCCGTCATTGGTGTTCCCGGGAGGAATAGCGCCCCGTCATTGGTGTTCCCGGGAGGAATAGCGCCAGTCATTGGTGTTCCCGGGAGGAATAGCGCCAGTCATTGGTGTTCCCGGGAGGAATAGCGCCAGTCATTGGTGTTCCCGGGAGGAATAGCGCCCGTCATTGGTGTTCCCGGGAGGAATAGCGCCCGTCATTGGTGTTCCCGGGAGGAATAGCGCCCGTCATTGGTGTTCCCGGGAGGAATAGCGCCCGTCATTGGTGTCCCCGGGAGGAATAGCGCCCCGTCATTGGTGTTCCCAGGTGGAATAGCGCCCCGTCATTGGTGTCCCCGGGAGGAATAGCAAAAATGGCACATTACGATTTTTTTTTTATGATTTTATCCGATTAATTGAAAAAATAATCGGCCGATTAATCGATTATGAAAATAATCGTTAGTTGCAGCCCTAGTACACATAAATACACAAACACCGCATTTCTTTGGACATATACCTGTAGGTCAGGAGTTATGCTTCTTGAGTTATTCTGTGATATTTGGTGGTTCTTGGTGTGTGAGTGTAGAATAGTGATGTTACCCTCTGAATTTTGGGAATTACATTTTTATTTCTGATGTTGGTACACATATCACATTTTTTGAGGTCAAATTATGATAATTTGGAAATACTAAACAACACATAAAGTTGTGACTCATTTAAACTTTGCATCAGCAATGATATTGTTTGTGAAGACACCTGTGGGAGTTTCGGATTAGAGTTTTGTAAAAAATATATTTTACCAAAACATGAAAAAGTTACACATTACTAGCATTCTTAAAAATTAATAAATAAAATATGAAGAAGCAACATTGTTGCAAGGACAATTTATTTTAGAGAAATAAACAGTTCATCTCAAAATTAAAATTTATTTTTTTGGGGAAGTAACAATTGTACCATTATAATCAATAGTTGAAACTTGCATTTGGCTATATAGCGCAAATCTTCACGCTCAAACGCATTTTAGCCAAGCGCTAATTTGCGAATTTACTATAGCGCTTGGTAAAAAATGAATGAGAGTTAAAATGTTAAAAGTATTGTGCATGTCTGAGCATGCGCACTTGTGCTGGTACATAGTTGTAAAGAGAGGGGGAATTTTATGTTTTCTCAGACTTTCAATGATATTTCAGTTTATATATCACTTTTTTAAGCAGTTTATTATCTTTAAACAATATACCACATATTTAAGTAACATTTAGGCTATCGTATCATGCGCAAAACATTATTTCCATGTGTAATTCCCGTGTTTCATTTTTTTCTGTCGGCATTTCAGCATCTGCTAAAAGTGATCAGGGCGGCGGATTTGCCACAAGATCAGTCTTAAGGGCAGCAGGAGAGGTGCCCCCGCCACTTTCTGGTTGTTTATGCATTTACTGGAGCCGTCGGTAAACCTGGAAACAATTAATCCATTTGCTAGCTAGGCAGGAATTTGAGTGAGGGCAAGATTGCCTCCACTCAGCTCTATGCCCTTGGAGGACTGGAACAACCTCCCACGTCACCACCGGTTCTTGGGTTTAAATAAATTTTTTTTTTTTTTTTTTTTTTATACAGTCAAAGAAGTGTCAAATTTTTTTTCTTTTGCTTTTAAAGGTATATAAGAGGTCTGGGGCCTTTTTGACCTCAGATCTCTCAATAAAGAGGACCTGTCATGCTTATTTTTATTACAAGGGATGTGTACATAACTTGTAATAGGAAGAAAAGTGAAAAAAAAATAGTTGTAATTGGGACAGTGTAAAAATAAAATAATAAAAAGTATCCTCTTCCTCTGTAACTCTAAACAGGTAACCTGTAAAAAATTTTAAAGCGTTGCCTATGGAGATTTTTAAGTACTGGAGTTTGTCGCCATTCCACGAGCTTGCGCAGTTTTTAAAGCATGATATGTTAGGTATCTATTTACTCAGCGTAACATCATCTTTCACATTATACAAAAAAATTGGGCTAACTTTAGTGTTTTTTTTTTGTTTTTTTTAATTCATTAACCACTAGCTGACCAGTCTCCACAGTTATACTGCGGCAGGTTTGCTTGGCTGGACAAATCGCCGTAGCTGTACGTCACTCCTTTAAGACGATGCAGCAAGCGCACACGTGCCCGCCGCGTGTCCCCGTAGCCGATGCGAGTGCCTGGCAGGCGTGATGGCCGCCAGGCACCCGCGATCACTCGTGACAGAGCAGGAACCGGGATCTGTAAGTGTAAACACACAAATCCCGGTTCTCTCAGGGGAGAGGAGAGAGATCGGTGTTCATACTAAGTATGAACACCAATCTCTCTCCTCCCCTAGTCAGTCCCATCCCCCTTACAATTAGAACACATGGAGGGAACACATTTAACCCCTTGATCGCCCCCTAGCGTTAACCCTTTCCCTGCCAGTGTCATTTATCCCTTTCATGACTAAGCCTATTTTTGACATTTGGTGTTTACAAGTTAAAATTAATATTTTTTGCTAGAAAATTACTTAGAGCCCCCAAACATAGCCCAATTTTTTTGTATAATGCGAAAGATGATGTTACGCCGAGTAAATAGATATCAAACATGTCACGCTTTATAATTGCACGCACTTATGGCGACAAACTATGGTACCTAAAAAATCTCCATAGGCGACGCTTTAAATTTTTTTACGGTTACCAGGTTAGAGTTACAGAGGAGGTCTAGTGCTAGAATTATTGCTCTCGCTCTGACGATCGCGGGGATACCTCACATGTGTGATTTGAACACCGTTTACATATGTGGGCGCGACTTCCATATGCGTTTTTCTTTGCTGCGTGAGCTCACGGGAGCGCTTTAAAAAAAAATGTTTTTCTTATTTATTTTATTTTTATATTTAGAAATATTCTGTTTTTTAAAAAAAAATTTTTTTGATCACTTTTATTGCTGTCACAAGGAATGTAAACATCCCTTGTGATAGTAATAGGTGGTGACAGGTACTCCTTTATGGAAGGATCGGGGGTCTGAAAGACCCCCGATCCCTCCTTTGCACTTCACAGTATTCAGATCGCCGAAAGCGATTCAGAATACTGTATATTTTTTTAAAACCAGCAGCTGAGTAAACAGGAAGTGACGTCATGACGTCGCTTCCGCGTTTACATTTAGAAGGGTATAACGAAGCCGCTGGAGGCGGCGGATTGGTCATCGGGCCTCCCGGTGGATTGGGAGGCCCGGTAAGAGCGGCGGGAGGGGGGGACGTCCCCTCCCACTCCTCCGGTATAACAGCCGAGCGGCTTTTAGCCGCATCGGTTGTTATACATGGATAGCCGATCGCCGGCTCTACAAAATGGTACCGGGATGATGCCTGCAGCTGCGGGCATCATCCCGGTATAACCCCCGAAAGTCGAGTACGCACATCTGCGTACACTCGGCGGGAAGGGGTTATATGGTAATTGATGGCTATTTTTATGGTTATTTAATGGCTATTTTTAGCTCTGATCGCTGTATAAATGTCAGTGGTCCCAAAATGGTGTCAAAAGTGTCCGATCTGTCCGCCGCAATGTCGCAGTCATGATAAAAATCGCAGATTGCCACCATTACTAGTAAAAAAAATGACAAAATTCTCTCCCCTATTTTGTAGCTGCTATAACTTTTGCGCAAACCAATCAATATACACTTATTGCAATTTTTTTACCAAAAATATGTAGAAGAATACATATCGGCCTAAACTGGGGAAAAAATGTGTTTTTAAAAAAAAATTGGGATATTTATTATAGCAAAAACTGCAAAACATTGTGTTTTGCAAAATTGTCGCTCTTTTTGTGTTTATAGCACAAAAAATAAAAACCGTAGAGGTGATCAAATACCACCAAAAGAAATCTCTATTTGTGGGGAAAAAAGTACATAAATTTTGTTTGGGTACAATGTCGCACAACCGCGCAATTGTCAGTTAAAGCAACCCAGTGGCGTATCTCAAAAAATGGCCTGTTCAGGAAGGGGGAAAATCCTTCTGGGGCTGAAGTGGTTAAAGTGTATTAAAAAATTGCATTTGAAATACTGCTGCGCAAATACAGTGTGACATAAAATATTGCAGCCATGGCCATTTTATTTCCTAGGGTCTCTGCTCAAAAAAATAAAAATATAGATAGATAGCGTCTCACAAAGGTGAGTACACCCCTCACATTTTTGTAAATATTTTGTTATATCTTTTCATGTGACAGCACTGAAGAAATTACACTTTGCTACAATGTAAAGTAATGAGTATACAGCTTGTATAACAGTGCAAATTTGCAGTCCCCTCAAAAAAACTCAACACACAGCCCGTAATGTCTAAACCGCTGGCAACAAAAGTGAGTACACCCCTAAGTGAAAATGTCCAAATTGGGCCCAATTAGCCAATCATCCTCCCCGATGTCATGTGACTCGTTAGTGTTACAAGGTCTCAGGTGTGAATGGGGAGCAGGTGTGTTAAATTTGGTGTTATCGCTCTCACTCTCTCATACTGGTCACTCGAAGTTCAACATGGCACCTCATGGCAAAGAACTCTCTGAGGATCTGAAATAAAGAATTGTTGCTCTACATAAAGATGGCCTGGGCTATAAGAAGATTGCCAAGATCCTGAAACTGAGCTGCAGCATGGTGGCCAAGACCATACAGTTGTGTACCGGGACAGGTTTCACTCAGAACAGGCTTCGCCATGGTTGACCAACGAAGTTGAGTGCACATGCTCAGCGTCATATTCAGAGGTTGTCTTTGGGAAATAGACGTATGAATGCTGCCAGCATTGTTGCAGAGGTTGAAGGGGTGTGGGGGGGGGGGGGTCAGCCTGTTAGTGCTTAGACCATACGCAGCACACTGCCTCAAATTGGTCTGCATGGCTGTCATCCCAGAAGGAAGCATCTTTTAAAGATGATGCACAAGAAAGCCTGCAAACAGTTTGTTGAAGACAAGCAGACAAAGGACATGGATTACTGGAACCATATCCTGTAGTTTGCTAAGACCAAGATGAACGTATTTGGTTCAGATGGTGTCAAGCATGTGTGGCGGCAACCAGGTGAGGGGTACAAAGACAAGTCTGTCTTGCCTACAGTCAAGCATGGTGGTGGGAGTGTCATGGTCTGGGGCTGTATGAGTGCTGCCGACACTGGGGAGCTACAGTTCATTGAGGGAACCATGAATGTCAACATGTACTGTGACATACTGAAGCAGAGCATGATCCCCTCCTTTTGGAGGCTGGGCCGCAGGGCAGTAATCCAACATTACGACCCCAAACACACCTCCAAGGCGACCACTGCCTTGCTAAAGAAGCTGAGGGTAAAGGCGATGGACTGGCCAAGCATGTCTCCAGACCTAAACCCTATTGAGCATTTGTGGGGCATCCTTAAATGGAAGGCGGAGGAGCGCAAGGTCTCTAACATCCACCAGCTCCGTGATGTCATTGTGGAAGAGTGGAAGAGGACTCCTGTGGCAACCTGTGAAGCTCTGGTAAACTCCATGCCCAAGAGGGTTAAGGCAGTGCTGGAAAATAATGGTGGCGACACAAAATTTTGACACTTTGGGCCCAATTTGGACAATTTCACTTAGGAGTGTAATCACTTTTGTTGCCAGCGGTTTAGACATTGATGGCTGTGTGTTGAGTTATTTTGAGGGGGCAGCAAATTTACACTGTTATAAAAGCTGTACACTCTCACTACTTTACATTGTAGCAAAGTGTCATTTCTTCAGTGTTGTCACATGAAAAAATATAATAAAATATTTACAATAATGTGAGGGGTGTACTCACTTTCGTGAGATACTGTTTGTATATGTGTGTGGAGATGATAGATAAATAGATAGATAGATAGAGATGGCAGACACTGAGCGATTGGTAAGGTGGATAAGTCTGGCAGCAGCATTAATGATAGACTGAAGTGGGGATAGCAAATGAAGAGGTAGGCCAATGAGAAGGGAGTTGCAATAATCAAGGCGATATATAACAAGGGACTGAATGAGTAGCTTGGTGGTTTCATTTGTTAAAAAGGGGCGTATTTTAGAGATGTTACAGAGGTGAAGTCTACAAGCTTTCGACAGCAATTGGATTTGGGCATGAAAGGTCAGAGTCTAGGATTACACCTAGTACTCTGGCATGAGGGGAGGGATTGATGGTTGCATTATTGATTTTGATAGAAAAGTCATGGAGGGGGCACGGGCAGGGGGCAATATTACCAGCTTGGTTTTAGAGAGATTTAGTTTAAGGAAGTGGTGCGACATCCATGCTGATATGTCAGTTAGTAAGTTATGCGAGAGGAGACCGAAGGAGTGAGGTGAGGAGCAGACAGATTTGGGTGTCATCAGTGCATAGATGGTATTGGTAGCTGTGGGCGGTTATCAAGTGACCAGGGGAGGAGGTGTAGATAGAGAAGAGAAGGGGTCCAGAGCCTTGGGAGACCCCTACAGAAAGGGTCAATGGAGAGAAGAAGACCGAGTTGTAGGTAACACTGAAGGAGCGCTGTGATAGGTAGGTCCAGTGAGGGAAGTATGGTAGTGATCTGCGCATGTTTTAGAGGGGAGGGGAAGGTGCCACGAGAGAGGGAGAGATTGAAGATGTGAGTGAGGGAGCATAGGGTAGAATAAGAGGGTGACCGTAGAAGTTGTGAGGGGACAGGATCCAGGAGACAATTGGTTAGGTGGGCATCTGAGAAGTTTTGTAACCTCTTCAGTAGTAGTTCAAAAGAGGAGAGTGTTGACTGTGCTGTTAGGCAAGGTATGTTGAGTGGGAAAGATGTACGCCCAGTGGAGTAGTCTTCAAGTATTGCATCTTGTCTTTGAAGTGATTGGCAATCTCTTGGGCAGTTAGGGGGATGAAGCAGAGAGTTAAAGGTTGAGAAGAGCTGACGTGGAATGGATGACAAGGTAATAATGAGAGAGACAGAGTAAGCTTGTTTGGCAGCGTAGAGGCAGGAATTGTATCTTAGATGGGCAGATTTATAGGGTGTGAAGTCCTGCATGCATTTGGTTTTACGCCACAGTCGTTCGAGAGCATGGCAATGTCTCTTGAGATTTCTAGTGTTGTCAGTTTGCCAGGGTTGTAACGGTCGGGGCCTAATTCTGCATGCAGTTAGAGGAGCAAGTGCCCAGGTCAGGACAGGACAGGAGAAAGATTATCTCATATAGGTGGTCAGTAGCAGAATAGAGAAGAGAAGGGTTAAAGTGGTGAAGGTTCCTACAAGTAATTGTTTCCTGCTTGGAGGGATGGGTGGTTGGAGGCAAGGATACAGTGAAACTGATGAGGTTGTGATCAGAGAGGAAAGGGGGTGTTGGTGAGGTTACCAGGAGTGCAGAGATGGGAAAATACAAGGTTGAGGGTATTACCATTGGAGTGAGTGAAAGTGTGATCATTGGCTTAGATCAAAAGATGAGGTTAAATTGAGAAGCTGGGCTGTTAACATTGACAGGGATGTTGAAGTCACCAAGAATGGGAGTGGGTATTTCAGAGAAGAGAAAGTAGGGTAGCCAGGCAGTGAAGTGATCAAAAAAGCGAGATACTGGTCCAGGAGGCCGATAAATTGCTGCAATTCTCAGAGAAATGGGAGAAAACAGACGGATACAGTGCATCTTGAAGATAGAGAGGGTGGGATAGGACTTGGAAGGTTCTTTCTGGGGATAGAAGGAATCCAACTCCACTTCCTTTCTGTCCGTTGGGTCTGGGGGAGTGAGTCCAGTGGAGGCCACTATGGGAGAGGGCAGCAGGAGAAGCCGAGTCAAAATTTTGAAGCCAGGTTTCAGTTATGGGGAGTATGTTAAAGCCGTGAGAGATGAAAAGGTCATGCACAGATGTGAGCTTGTTACAGATGGAGCGGGTAATCCAAAGGGCACATGAGATTGGGGGGCTGGTTTTAGGAAGCAGGGGGATAGAAATTAAACTGAGTGGATTGCGGCTGTTGCCAGAGGAGGAGGGGGGTCAGATATGTGGTTTGCAGTTCGAAAATGGAGGACCAGGATTTGGAGAAATGTCCCCTGAGACTAGAAGAAGGATGATGAGAAAGGTAAGATGGGAGTGGGATGTGTATGAGTGCACATGTGTAACTGCCCTGGTGTTTAGGTCAGCATGTGGGTTCAGCAATTGTAGGAGGTGGTGGGTGCAGTAGTAGGGAGAGGGTAGGAGTTATGCCGCGTACACACGGTCGGACTTTTCGTCTACAAAAGTCAGACAGCCTTTCCGACAGACTTCCGGCAGACTTTCGGCGGACTTGCGGCGGACTTGCGGCATACTTTCTAACGAACGGACTTGCCTACACACGACCACACAAAAGTCGGTCGGATTCGTACGTGATGACGTACACCGGACTAAAATAAGGAAGTTCATAGCCAGTAGCCAATAGGTGCCCTAGCGTGGCTTTTTGTCCGTCGGACTAGCACACAGACGAGCGGATTTCGGGGTCCGTCGTAGTTACGAAGTAAAGTTTTAAAGCATGTTTCAAATCTAAAGTACGTCGGATTTGAGGCTAAAAAAGTACGTTGAAAGTCCGGAGAAGCCCACACACGATCGGATTACCAGCCAGCTTTAGTCCGTCAGCGTCCGTTGGACTTTTGTAGACGAAAAGTACGACCGTGTGTACGCGGCATTAGGGTGATATGTGTATGCTGTGGGGTAGAGAGGAGGGAAGAGTAAAGATAATTTGAGGATAGAAGACACCAATGTGAGAAGGAAGAGTAGGAGTATGTTAGTGGATAGAGAGTGGGAATCTGACTTCAAATAAAATCATTGTCAAATGCTGGTTTGTTTGCCATCTTTCCAGAGGGGAGCAGAGTGCTTATATCTTTATCCAGCTTTAGTTATCCTGCTTTCGTTAAACTGCGGCAGTAAAACTGCGCACCACTCATGACAGAGCTACTCAGGAAAGAGACATGGTGTCTGCGCCTTGCTCATGTCCTCTGCATTGTGTAAAAAAGGCTGTTTGATCCTGTATGCACAGAGCCTCCCCTTCTTGCATTGGCCCCGAAACATGTCCGGATAAGACCGAGTTAGTGGAGTCAGTCTGAACATGCTAAGTTTGAGGTGTATTGCAAGAGGGTTGTTTTTCTTGGGAGAGTGCATGTGATCAGCACAGGGCCAATCAGCACTGTCCATACAGAGGTCCTATAAATAATGATATTTGAAGCGCTTCACAATGTGCATGAAAATGAATATAAAAGTAAATATAAATAGTCAAATAAATCCAGCGGTGAGTAAAAATTCCTAAAAAATCCAACAATCAAAATAGTGTAAAACTATAAAAAATTAGTGACACCAAATGTGTAAAAAATTCACATAAAAAATCCACATAAAAATAAATATATAGGGATGTATTCAGAAGGTTCAATTATACAGGTGTGGAATCCTGATTGGTATAGAGCTTTTGATCACTAGCAAAGCTGTTTAAAAACACTTGCTTAATTAAGGTGCTCATTGATCTTAATAGTACCAAAGTGTTTTTTGCTTCTATTCACAACCAATGTGAGAATCATAAACAGGCAAATAAGAGAAAAAACCAATCATTGTGCAATAGTTAGGATACCAAGGTACACAGGCAAACTTCAATCCACTCACGTGTGCCTTATAATGATAAGGCAAATGCAGGTTTTACTATAGCAGTCAGCCGCCTTAGACAGGAGCAGATTCAGTGCAGTACACTGTGTGAAACTGCTGATCTGCACAGAGCGTCCTTGGCTCCTCCCATGCGTTACATCACAGTCACGTGACTTTTTCAAGCTTGGATTTTTTAGGAATTTTTACTCACCGCTGGATTTATTTGACTATTTATATTTACTTTTATATTCATTTTCATGCACATTGTGAAGCGCTTCAAATATCATTATTTATTCTTTTTAAGTGACTCTGAAAACACTCTCTTTTGATAGCAGCCTCACTTTGTTTTATGTGTAATTATCAGCTATTTAGCATCACAGCGCTTTGTGTTTTATATATATTTCATACAGAGGTCCTGCATCCTGATAGGACAGCCAGTGCACTATGAAAATTCCTCCTACAAGCTTTAACCAGGCACTGATAGAAGTCACAAGACTGTAATATACTGCTGATGAGAAAAGGTATTTAGCAGTTTATATCTACTAAACGTATTGCATTTCCATGTTCTGTGTACTGTGGGAGCCCAGATATACACTATCTCACAAAAGTGAGTACAAACCTTACATTTTTGTAAATATTTTATTATATCTTTTCATGTGACATCACTGAAGAAATTACACTTTGCTTCAACAAAAAGTAGTGATTGTACAGCTTGTATAACAGTGTACAGTAAATTTGCTGTCCCCTCAAAAAAACTCAACACACAGCCATTAATGTCTAAACCACTGGCAACAAAAGTGAGTACAGCCCTAAGTGAAAATGTCCAAATTGGGCCCAATTAGCCATTTTCCCTCCCCAGTGTCATGTGACACGTTAGTGTTATAAGGTCTCAGGTGTGTTAATTTTGGTGTTATCGCTCTCACTCTCTCATACTGGTCACTGGAAGTTCAATGTGACACTCATGGCAAAGAACTCTCTGAGGATCTGAACAAAAGAATTGTTGCTCTACATAAAGATGGCCTAGGCTGTAAGAAGATTGCCAAGACCCTTAAACTGAGCTACAGCACGGTGGCCAAGACCATACAGCGATTTGACAGGGCAGGTGTCACTCAGAACAGGCCTTTCCATGGTCGACCAAAGAAGTTGAGTGCACGTGCTCCGCGTCCTATTCAGAGGTTGTCTTTGGGAAATAGACATATGAGTGCTGCCAGCATTGCTGCAGAGGTTGAAGGGGTCAGCCTGTCAGTGCTCAGACAATACGTCACACGCTGCATCAAATTGGTCGTCCCAGAAGGAAGCCTCTTCTAAAGATGATGCACAAGAAAGCCTGCAAATAGTTTGCTGAAGACAACCAGACTTAGGACATGGATTACTGGAACCATGTTCTGTGGTCTGATGAGGCCAAGATAAACTTATTTGGTTCAGGTGCTGTCAAGGGTGTGTGTCGGCAACCAGGTGAGGAGTACAAAGACAAGTGTGTCTTGCCTACAGTCAAGCACGGTGGTGGGAGTGTCATGATCTGGGGCCCCATGAGTGCGACCGGCACTGGGGAGCTACAGTTTATTGAGGGAACCATGAAGACCAACATGTTCTGTGACATACTGAAGCAGAGCATGATCTCTTCAGAGACTGGGCCGAAGGGCAGTTTTCCAACATAACGACCCCAAACACAGTTCCAAGGCGACCACTGCCTCGTTAAAGAAGCTGAGGGTAAAGGTGATGGACTGGCCAAGCAGGCCCAAACCCTATGGAGCATCCTCAAACGGAAGGAAGGTGGAGGAGCGCAAGGTCTGTAATATCCACCAGCTCTGTGATGTCATCATGTAGGAGTGGAAGAGGACTCCAGTGGCAACCTGTGAACTCCATGCCCAAGAGGGTTAAGGCAGTGCTGGAAAATAATGGTGGTCACACAAAATATTGACACTTTGGGCCCAATTTGGACATTTTCACTTAGCGGTGTACTCACTTTTGTTGCCAGTGGTTTAGACATTAATGGCTGTGTTGAGTTATTTTGAGGGGACAGTAAATTTACGCTGTTATATTAGCTGTATACTCACTACTTTACATTGTAGCAAAGTATATTTTCTTCAGTGTTGTCACATGAAAGGATATAATATAATATTTACAAAAATGTGAGGGGTGTAATCACTTTTGTGAGATACTGTAGTGAATGCAGGGTTTAGTAAAACTTTAAGTTTAGGGCAAACACAATAGATTACCTAATTTTCTGGTAAAATATAAAAGATGAGGTTGCACCACGTAAATAGATACATAACATGTCAAACCTTAAAGTGTTACTAAACCCACAACAGTAAAATCAGTAAACAGTAACAGTAAAAGTCTGTATATGCAGTAAATTCACAGTCAATAATAGATTGCGTAAAAAGTGGTTAAGGGTTGAGTTCAAGAGCCAAAGCAATGCGATGATCCCAATAGTGATGATCATGGGGGACAAACTGGGCAAAAAAGGCAGCACTCAGAAGGAAGCTCTCTGGAAATGTGAAGGAATCTCTGTACAATAGAAAACAAACACAGAGCACCACTCTAATGCCGTGTACACACGAGCGGACTTTCTGGCAGAAAAGGTCTGAATCCGTCGGACGTTCCGATCGTGTGTGGGCTTCATCGGACCTTTTCTGTCGAAAAATCTGATGGACCTTAGAAATAGAACATGTTTCAAATCTTTCAGACAGACTCGATTCCTATCGAAAAAAACGTTCATCTGTATGCTAGTCCGACGGACGTAAAATGACGCAAGGGCAGCTATTGGCTACTAGCTATTGAACTTCCTTTTCTAGTCCGGTCGTACGTCATCACATTAGAAACAATTGGACTACGGTGGGATCGTGTGTAGGCAAGTCCGTTTCGTCGGAACTCCGTTGAAAAGTCCTTCGGAGTTCAGTCCGACGAGAAGTCCGCTCGTGTGTATGCGGCATAAGTGCAGCATTAACATCACCAGACAAGTTTATTTAGACAATTGGCAACTTACATTTAAGCCTCTTCAAGGGCCTAAATAGTTTCATTCGTATCCAATGATATTACAATACAACACGCGAACACCGTTAAAGTCTATGGGACACGTACATGAAAACTCAAAAGTGCTAATTTTAAAGGTTAATATGCAAGATATTATCATAAACCGTGTTTGGGGACCCGGGTCCTGCGCCAGGGGACATGTATCAATGCAAAACAAAGTTTTAAAAACGGCCGTTTTTACGGGAGCAGTGATTTTAATAATGCTTAAAGTGAAACAATAAAAGTGAAATATTCCTTTAAATTTCATACCTAGGGGGTGTCTATAGTATGCCTGTAAAGTAGTGCATGTTTCCTGTGTTTATAACAGTCCGAGAGCAAAATGGCATTTCTAAAGGAAAAAAAAAGTCGTTTAAAAGTACTAGCGCTAGTGCCGGCTATTAACCACTTGACGACCGCCTCACGCCGATGTACGTCGGCAAAGTGGCACGGACAGGCAAAATCACGTACATGGTACGTGATTTGCCTTCCGCGGGTGGGGGGTCCGATCGGACCCCCCCCCGGTGCCCGAGGCGGTCGTCGTTTGTCCAGCGGCGATCGGTGGTGAGGGGGAGACCATCCGTTCGTGGCCCCCCCCTCGCGATCGCCGCCGGCCAATCGAATCATTCCTTTGCTGCTGTATGCTAAACAGCAGCAAAGGAAATGATGTCATCTCTCCTCGGCTCGGTAATTTCCGTTCCGGCCCGAGGAGAGAAGACAGGTATGTGAGTGCACCAACACACACACACACACACAGTAGAACATGCCAGGCACACAAAACACCCCGATTCCCCCCCCCCCCGATCGCTCCCCGATTTCCCCCCCCCCCCCCCCCCTGTCACAAACTGACACCAGCAGTTTTTTTTTTTTTTTTTCTGATTACTGCATAGTGTCAGTTTGTGACAGTTACAGTGTTGGGACAGTTACTGTTACCCCCCTTTAGGTCTAGGGTACCCCCCTAACCCCCCCTAATAAAGTTTTAACCCCTTGATCACCCCCTGTCACCAGTGTCACTAAGCGATCATTTTTCTGATCGCTGTATTAGTGTCGCTGGTGACGCTAGTTAGGGACATAAATATTTAGGTTCGCCGTCAGCGTTTTATAGCGTCAGGGACCCCCATATACTACCGAATAAATGTTTTAACCCCTTGATTGCCCCCTAGTTAACCCTTTCACCACTGATCACCGTATAACCGTTACGGTTGACGCTGGTTAGTTTGTTTATTTTTTATAGTGTCAGGGCACCCGCCGTTTATTACCGAATAAAGGTTTAGCCCCCTGATCGCCCGGCGGTGATATGCGTCGCCCCAGGCAGCGTCAGATTAGCGCCAGTACCGCTAACACCCACGCACGCAGCATACACCTCCCTTAGTGGTATAGTATCTGAACGCATCAATATCTGATCCGATCAGATCTATACTAGCGTCCCCAGCAGTTTAGGGTTCCCAAAAACGCAGTGTTAGCGGAATCAGCCCAGATACCTGCTAGCACCTGCGTTTTGCCCCTCCGCCCGGCCCAGCCCAGCCCACCCAAGTGCAGTATCGATCGATCACTGTCACTTACAAAAGACTAAACGCATAACTGCAGCGTTCGCAGAGTCAGGCCTGATCCCTGCGATCGCTAACAGTTTTTTTGGTAGTATTTTGGTGAACTGGCAAGCACCAGCCCCAGGCAGGGTCAGGTTAGCGCCAGTACCGCTAACACCCACGCACGCAGCATACGCCTCCCTTAGTGGTATAGTATCTGATCGGATCAATATCTGATCTGATCAGATCTATACTGGCGTCCCCAGCAGTTTAGGGTTCCCAAAAACGCAGTGTTAGCGGAATCAGCCCAGATACCCGCTAGCACCTGCGTTTTGCCCCTCCGCCCGGCCCAGCCCACCCAAGTGCAGTATCGATCGATCACTGACACTTACAAAACACTAAATGCATAACTGCAGCGTTCGCAGAGTCAGGCCTGATCCCTGCGATCGCTAACAGTTTTTTTGGTAGTATTTTGGTGAACTGGCAAGCACCAGCCCCAGGCAGCGTCAGGTTAGCGCCAGTACCGCTAACACCCACGCACGCACTGTACACCACCCTTAGTGGTATAGTATCTGAACGGATCAATATCTGATCCGATCAGATCTATACTAGCATCCCCAGCAGTTTAGGGTTCTCACAAACGCAGTGTTAGCGGGATCAGCCCAGATACCTGCTAGCACCTGCGTTTTGCCCCTCCGCCCGGCCCAGCCCAGCCCACCCAAGTGCAGTATCGATCGATCACTGTCACTTACAAAAGACTAAAACGCATAACTGCAGCGTTCGCAGAGTCAGGCCTGATCCCTGCGATCGCCAACAGATTTTTTGGTAGCGTTTTGGTGAACTGGCAAGCGCCAGCGGCCTAGTACACCCCGGTCGTAGTCAAACCAGCACTGCAGTAACACTTGGTGACGTGGCGAGTCCCATAAGTGCAGTTCAAGCTGGTGAGGTGGCAAGCACAAGTAGTGTCCCGCTGCCACCAAAAAGACAAACACAGGCCCGTCGTGCCCATAGTGCCCTTCCTACTGCATTCGCCAATCCTAATTGGGAACCCACCGCTTCTGCAGCGCCCGTACTTCCCCCATTCACATCCCCAACCAAATGCAGTCGGCTGCATGAGAGGCATTTTCTTTATGTCCTCCCGAGTACCCCTACCCAGCGAACGCCCCCAAAAAAGATATTGTGTCTGCAGCTAGCGCGGATATAGGCGTGACACCCGCTATTATTGTCCCTCCTGTCCTGACAATCCTGGTCTTTGCATTGGTGAATGTTTTGAACGCTACCATGCACTAGTTGAGTATTAGCGTAGGGTACAGCATTGCACAGACTAGGCACACTTTCACAGGGTCTCCCAAGATGCCATCGCATTTTGAGAGACCCGAACCTGGAACCGGTTACAGTTATAAAAGTTAGTTACAAAAAAAGTGTAAAAAAAAAAAAATATATATAAAATAAAAAAAAATAGTTGTCTTTTTATTGTTCTCACTCTCTCTATTCTCTCTATTGTTCTGCTCTTTTTTACTGTATTCTATTCTGCAATGTTTTATCATGTTTGCTTTTCAGGTATGCAATTTTTTATACTTTACCGTTTACTGTGCTTTATTGTTAACCATTTTTTTGTCTTCAGGTACGCCATTCACAACTTTGAGTGGTTATACCAGAATGATGCCTGCAGGTTTAGGTATCATCTTGGTATCATTCTTTTCAGCCAGCGGTCGGCTTTCATGTAAAAGCAATCCTAGCGGCTAATTAGCCTCTAGACTGCTTTTACAAGCCGTGGGAGGGAATGCCCCCCCCCCCACCGTCTTCCGTGTTTTTCTCTGGCTCTCCTGTCTCAACAGGGAACCTGAAAATGCAGCTGGTGATTCAGCCAGCTGACCATAGAGCTGATCAGAGACCAGAGTGGCTCCAAACATCTCTATGGCCTAAGAAACCGGAAGCTACGAGCATTTTATGACTTAGATTTCGCTGGATGTAAATAGCGCCATTGGGAAATTGGGGAAGCATTTTATCACACCGATCTTGGTGTGGTCAGATGCTTTGAGGGCAGAGGAGAGATCTAGGGTCTAATAGACCCCAATTTTTTCAAAAAAGAGTACCTGTCACTACCTATTGCTATCATAGGGGATATTTACATTCCCCGAGATAACAATAAAAATGATTAAAAAAAAATAAAAATGAAAGGAACAGTTTAAAAATAAGATAAAAAAGCAAAAAAATAATAAAGAAAAAAAAAAAAAAAAAAGCACCCCTGTCGCCCCCTGCTCTCGCACTAAGGCGAACGCAAGCGGCGGTCTGTCGTCAAACGTAAACAGCAATTGCACCATGCATGTGAGGTATCACCGCGAAGGTTAGATCGAGGGCAGTAATTTTTGCAGTAGACCTCCTCTGTAAATCTAAAGTGGTAACCTGTAAAGGCTTTTAAAGGCTTTTAAAAATGTATTTATTTTGTTGCCACTGCACGTTTGTGCGCAATTGTAAAGCATGTCATGTTTGGTATCCATGTACTCGGCCTAAGATCATCTTTTTTATTTCATCAAACATTTGGGCAATATAGTGTGTTTTAGTGCATTAAAATTTAAAAAAGTGTGTTTTTTTTCCCCAAAAAATGCGTTTGAAAAATCGCTGCGCAAATACTGTGTGAAAAAAAAGAAACACCCACCATTTTAATCTGTAGGGCATTTGCTTTAAAAAAATATATAATGTTTGGGGGTTCAAAGTAATTTTCTTGCAAAAAAAAAAAACTTTTTCATGTAAACAATAAGTGTCAGAAAGGGCTTTGTCTTCAAGTGGTTAGAAGAGTGGGTGATGTGTGACATAAGCTTCTAAATGTTGTGCATAAAATGCCAGGACAGTTCAAAACCCCCCCAAATGACCCCATTTTGGAAAGTAGACACCCCAAGCTATTTGCTGAGAGGCATGTCGAGTCCATGGAATATTTTATATTGCGACACAAGTTGCGGGAAAGAGACAATTTTTTTTTTTTTTTGCACAAAATTGTCACTAAATGATATATTGCTCAAACATGCCATGGGAATATGTGAAATTACACCCCAAAATACATTCTGCTGCTTCTCCTGAGTACAGGGATACCACATGTGTGAGACTTTTTGGGAGCCTAGCCGCGTACGGAACCCCGAAAACCAAGCACCGCCTTCAGGCTTTCTAAGGGCGTGAATTTTTGATTTCTCTCTTGACTGCTTATCACAGTTTCGGAGACCATGGAATGCCCAGGTGGCACAAACCCCCCCAAATGACCCCATTTTGGAAAGTAGACACCCCAAGCTATTTGATGAGAGGTATAGTGAGTATTTTGCAGACCTCACTTTTTGTCACAAAGTTTTGAAATTTGAAAAAAGAAAAAAAAAAAAGTTTTTTCTTGTCTTTCTTCATTTTCAAAAACAAATGAGAGCTGCAAAATACTCACCATGCCTCTCAGCAAATAGCTTGGGGTGTCTACTTTCCAAAATGGGGTCATTTGGGGTGGTTTTGTGCCACCTGGGCATTCCATGGCCTCCGAAACTGTGATAGGCAGTGAAGAGTGAAATCAAAAATTTTCACCCTTAGAAATCCTGAAGGCGGTGATTGGTTTTCGGGGTCCCGTACACGGCTAGGCTCCCAAAAAGTCCCACACATGTGGTATCCCCGTACTCAGGAGAAGTAGCTAAATGTATTTTGGGGTGCAATTCCGCATATGCCCATGGCCTGTGTGAGCAATATATCATTTAGTGACAACTTTGTGCAAAAAAAAAAAAAAAAAAAATGTGTCACTTTCCCGCAACTTGTGTCAAAATATAAAATATTCCATGGACTCAATATGCCTCTCTGGAAATAGCTTGGGGTGTCTACTTTCCAAAATGGGGTCATTTGGGGGGTTTTGTGCCACCTGGGCATTCCATGGCCTCCGAAACTGTGATAGGCAGTAAAGAGTGAAATCATAAATTTACGCCCTTAGAAATCCTGAAGGCGGTGATTGGATTTCGGGGCCCCGTACGCGGCTAGGCTCCCAAAAAGTCCCACACATGTGGTATCCCCATATTCAGGAGAAGCAGCAGAATGTATTTTGGGGTGCAATTCCACATAGGCCCATGGCCTGTGTGAGCAATATATCATTTAGTGACAACTTTTTGTAAATATTTTTTTTTTTTTTGTCATTATTCAATCACTTGGGACAAAAAAAATAAATATTCAATGGGTTCAACATGCCTCTCAGCAATTTCCTTGGGGTGTCTACTTTCCAAAATGGGGTCATTTGGGGGGGGTTTGTACTGCCCTGCCATTTTAGCACCTCAAGAAATGACATAGGCAGTCATAAACTAAAAGCTGTGTAAGTAGAAAATATCATTTTTTTTCAAAATTTTCGGTCTTTTTCCATTTTATAGCGCAAAAAATAAAAACCGCAGAGGTGATCAAATACCATCAAAAGAAAGCTCTATTTGTGGGAAGAAAAGGACGCAAATTTCGTTTGGGTACAGCATTGCATGACCGCGCAATTAGCAGTTAAAGCGACGCAGTGCCAAATTGGAAAAAGACCTCTGGTCCTTAGGCAGCATAATGGTCCGGGGCTCAAGTGGTTAATGAATTGTCGGTCCCAACAATACACATACAAAGTAATTGAAAGTCATTGAAAAATTTTAAAAAAAATGCGTGGGGGTCCCCCCAAATTTCATTACCAGGCCCTTCAGGTCTGGTATGGATATTAAGGGGAACTCCACGCCAACATTTTTTAAAAAAATGGAGTGGGGTTCCCCCAAAAATCCACACCAGACCCTTATCCGAGCATGCAGGAAAAGAGGGAGGGACGAGAGAGTGCCCCCCCCTCCTGAACCATACCAGGCCACATGCCCTCAAGATGGGGAGGATGTCCCCATGTTGATGGGGACAAAAGCCTCATCCCCACAATCCTTGTCCGGTGGTTGTGGGGATCTGCGGGCAGGGGACTTATCAGAATCTGGAAGCCCCCTTTAACAAAGGGGACATCCAGATCCCGGCCCCCTTTATGTGAATTGGTAAGTGGTACATTGTACCCTTACCATTTCACAACAAGAAAGTGTCAAAATCTTAAAAACCACAGGAGATGGCTTGGGACAAGTCCTTTATTAAAAAAATAAAAAAGAGATTCCAGCGTTGTAATCCAATTCTCGATCTCCAGCGATGGATGATCTCCAGCGAGGAACACGCACAGGATCCTGCCTCCACCGAGGCACCCAGCCAATGACGCAACTAGCTTGACAGCTCTTATGTAGCTGAGGGTGGGGCCACCCATCACGTTACCCCATCCCCCTCTGACAAGGGGAAAAGCCAGGGTTTGCCAGTGACATGTATGGGTGACCACGCCCCCCTCTGATGCAACGGGAATCCTGCGTTGCATCAGAGGGGGCGGGGTCCTGCGGGGTGGGATCTGGGTGTCCCCTTTGTTAAAGGGGGCTTCCAGATTCCGATAAGCCCCCCCCGCCCGCAGACCCCCACAACCACCGGGCAAGGGTTGTGGGGATGAGGCCCTTGTCCCCATCAACATGGGGACATTCTCCTCATGTTGAGGGCATGTGGCCTGGTACGGTTCAGGAGTGGGGGGGCGCTCTCTCATCCCCCCCTCTTTTCCTGCAGCCTGCCAGGTTGCGTGCTCGGATAAGGGTCTAGTGTGGATTTTTGGGGAACCCCACGACATTTTTTAAAAAATTGTCGCGGAGTTCCCCTTAAAATCCATACCAGACCCTTTCTGGTATGGATTTTTGGGGGGGAACCCATGCCATTTTTTTTTTTAATTTCGGCGCAGAGTTTCCCTTAATATCCATACCAGACCTGAAGGGCCTGGTAATGGAATTTTGGGGGACCCCCACACACTTTTTTTTTATTTTTTATTTTTCAATGACTTTTAATGACTTATGTGTGTTATCGGGACTGACGATTCATTAATAGCCGGCACTAATGATTTTTTTTTACCCTTAGAAATGTCATTTCGCTCTCGGACTGTTAAAAACACGGGAAACATGAGCTACTTTACAGGCATGCTATAGACACCCCCCCCGGTACAAAATTTAAAGGAATATTTCACTTTTATTGTTTCACTTTAAGCATTATTAAAATCACTGCTCCCGAAAAAACTGCCATTTTTAAAACTTTTTTTTTGCATTGATACATGTCCCCTGGGGCAGGACCCAGGTCCCCAAACACTTTTTATGACCATAACTTGCATATTAACCTTTTAAAATTAGCACTTTAGATTTCTCCCATAGACTTTTAAAGGGTGTTCTGCGGCTTTTCGAATTTGCCGCGAACACCCCAAATTGTTCGCATGTTCGGCGAACAGCCAATGTTCAATTCAAACTCATGTTCGACTCGAACAGATAGCCCATCCCTACTCCCTAATGTCAAACAAGAACATCATTATCAAGTCTGCCGACAAGGGGGGCAGTATAGTGGTACAAAATAGAATTGATTACCTTGCAGAGCCTCACAGGTTGTTATCCGATTCCTCCACATACAAAAAAATGAGCTCATGGCTCTTTACCAGAATATACCCAGGAGCTAAAGAAGATTGTTAGCTGAGCATTAGCTGAAGGTATTGTTAGCAAACGGAGCTGCTTTTTTGGACAAACCTTTCCATAAAGTTCCATACTTCTACCACTTACCTAAAGTCCATAAATTTCAAACAAACCCCCCCAGGCAGACCCATAATAGCATCTATGGAAAATGTAACAAATGGGCTATATTTATACATGGACTATTTTCTGCAGCCTATAGTCATGTCACTTCCATCCTACATCCGTGATGGGATAGACCTTCTGGAACAACTACGACCATACACATGGGAGCCCACATACAACTGGGTATCCCTGGATGTTGATTTACTGTACACTTCAATACCACATGACATTGGCATCAATGCTGTCAACCACTTCCTTACCATCAAATCTTGCTTGAATGATAAATAGGCGAGCTTTGTTCTCGATGCTACACAATTTTGTCTGGATCACAATTACTTCCAGTTCGATGGCCAATACTCACTACAACACAGAGGCGGGAACCCATTTTGCCCCTAGTTATGCTAATCTTACAATGGGACATTGGGAGATGCAGTATATTTGGTACAATAACCCATATGTAGTCAATATAATTTACTATGGCAGATACATAGATGACATTATCATCATATGGGACAGCCCCATCACATTTGTTGAAGAATTTACAGCATACTGCAACAATAATTCTTTTAGTTTGTCTTTTACGTATGTATGTGACCTCCATCGTGTTAGCATTTCTGGATTAAGAACTAAGCCATCAGGACAATTTTATCACAGCAAAAAATTACTTCAAGCAGCCGGAAACTCGTACTTGCATTTCTCAAGCTGCCACCACCCCCGGTGGGTATGTAAAATGCCAAAAAGTCAATTTTGCAGGACAAGGGATAACCGGCTCAGCTAGTTGAGGAGGCTTATTACTTTTATCTCAATCTATCATGCAATAAAGATAAAAAACAAATTTGACAATGCTCAAGCTACCTGTAAATTTGTAACCCAATACCATACTCAATTCCAAAGAAAGGAGAAGTTTTTTTCCAAACATTGGGTCATACTGAAAGAAGACCCACATCTTAAGAATTTCATTGGTGATCGCCCAAGATTCTCCTACAGAAAGGCCACCAACATAAAAAACAGGATCGCCCCTAGTAAAATCACTAAGCAAAAAAACATCTTCTACGCCCCTTAGCATGTTTGGTCATCTTTTAAATAATAAAATTTGAGGTGCAAATCGTGAGTAACATAAATGTAAAATCTGTAACTAAGATAATAGTGCCACCCTGTGGCAGATGTGAATTCTATAATTGGAAAATATAATTACAACAATGGTGGTAAAACCCTCCTATAGATAAGTATTATGTAGCAACAGTAGTGGTGTGAACCGCCTTCAAAAGACAGTACAGTGCACTGGTAAAAATACAAATAGTGATAATAGATAAATACCGTATTTATCGGCGTATAACACGCTCCGGCGTATAACACGCACCCCAAGTTTAGGAGGGAATTTTAAGGAAAAAAACTTACATTTAAATGCCCATCAATGCAGCCTCATCAGTTTTCATCTGCAGCCTTTCCCCAGTGTCCAGTGCAGCCTTGTCAGTGCAGCCTTGTCCCCAGTGCAGCCTTGTCCCCAGTGCAGCCTTGTCCCCAGTGCAGCCTTGTCCCCAGTGCAGCCTTGTCCCCAGTGCAGCCTTGTCGCCGCCGACATACAAACGTTTAGTTTGTATTTTTAAACATGGCGCCGCGGAGTTCGGAGGGACTCAGCGGCGCTCGTTCAGCTGAACGAGCGCCGCCGAGGACACAGTGACTGGGCGGAGCCGAGATACACATAGCCGAGGGTTCTTGGCTATTCTCGGCGCCGTTCACAGTCACGCCCAGTCCCTATGATGGACATAACACAGGTCCAATGGCGGGACTGGGCGTGACTGTGAACGGCGCCGAGAACCCTCAGCTATGTGTATCTCGGCTCCGCCCAGTCACTGTGTCCTCGGCGGCGCTCGTACAGCTGAACGAGCGCCGCCGAGTCCCTCCGAACTCTGCGGCGCCATGTTTAAAAATACAAGCTATGTGAATGTCGGCGGCGATCGCGGCAATCGCTCCGACAGATCACAAAATAGCGGGGATCGGCGTATAACACGCACCCACGATTTTCCCCTTATTTTAAGGGGAAAAAGTGCGTGTTATACGCCGATAAATACGGTATGTAACAGTGAACGTGGCCACCTAGTGGCAATAATAGGAAATTCTATTATTATTAATGTAACAAGTCCATTCATATGGTGAACATGCCAGAAAAAGCTCTCAGTGACAATGTCTTAATTCAGACCCCTCCGTGGGTTTGGTGTTCTTTGCTAGAAATTACAAGTTCCCTCCACTGGTCACAATATGTGCTCACCTCCCCAGAAGACCTCACTGGGTCTAACGGCGCCTTCCCTCAGGGGTATAAATCTTTTGGATGGCAGCTACTCTGGTATTCCTGGGACTCTCTCTCAGTTCTGACAGCAGCACTCCAAGTATATAGCATATGGACAGAAAAGAAAACTAATATAGTGCTTGAACTGCTAAAAAGATGTAATTTTTACTAAAATAGAAAAACACACTCACATTTGGTTGTGCACTATCTCCAGTGCACTCGGGTTGAACGCAAGGTACATAGGGGGTGTCTTATATATCACTATCTTTTGTAGGAGGTTCACAGCACTACTGTTGCTACATAATACTTTTCTATAGGAGGGTCTCATCACCATTGTTGTAATTATATTTTCTAATTATAGTTTTAACATCTGCCACAGGATGGCACTATTATCTTGGTTCCAGATTTTACATTAATGTTATAAAAGATTTGGAGGAGGTAGCGCTTCACTGTATTAATTAAATTTTACATAGTTCATGTGGGAACACTAGTCATGTTAAGCAGCACCTCACATACACTCTGTTACAAGTGTTTGCATTATTAGTTCGCTTATTCACTTGTTCAGTATTCCATAGTAACGTGGAAGTTATAATATTATCAAGTTTGGTCATCTTACAGGCATGTGTCAGTGCAAGAAAAAAACATTTATATGCAGTAAAGCATGCTTGTTATACTCACTGTGAAACCTAAGAGATTAATCCTGCGCATTGTGTAAAAAGGCTGTTTGATCCTTTCTTCTCTGTTCCTCTCCTTCTTCCACAATCCCCAATCCATCTTCTGATAGAACAGAGCCTTGGGGGTATTCTGCACATGCTCAGTTTGGTGTGTATTGATCTTTTTTTTTTTCTTGGGGGGGGGGGGGTGCATGTGATTAGCACAGGGCAAATTAACACTGTCCAGACAGAGGGGCAAGGGTCCTGCAGCCTCATAGGACAGTCAGAGGAGAATGAAAACTCCTCCTACAAGCTTTAACCAGTGCTCGGCAGGACAATGATAGAAATCACTATAAGACTGCTATATACTGCTGATGAGCAAATTCGCTCTACGTAGGTCTACCCCAATATCAGCTTGCGCGCTTGCAACTCATCCAAAACACGGCAGCAAGACTGTTAACAGGAAAAAAGCCCTGGGAATCCATCTCCCCATCCCTAAAACGCCTACATTGGCTAACTGTGAGGAATCTGATCACATTCAAGACTCTCTGCCTCACCCATAAATGCATACAAGGAAACGCTCCGCAATATCTCCGGGAAAAAATAAAACACTACACACCGAATCGCAGTCTTCGATCAGCTAACCAAAACCTCCTCATCATTCCCAAATACCGCTACAAAGCAAAGGGAGAACGTAGATTTGCAGTCCAAGGACCTCGACTATGGAATGCTCTCCCAACCAACATCCGCATGGAAGAAAACCACCAGGCCTTCAGGAAAAAACTAAAGACCTTCCTTTTCTTTACTAAAATAATTGCATTTCCATGTTTTCTGTACTGTTGGAGACCAGATATAGTGAATGCAGGGTCCTGGGTTTAGTAACACTTTAAATTTGCGTGCACCTTTTGAAATGGCAACAAATTTTAGTACTCTATATTTTCTCTTTCATATATTTTTATTGAGTATAACACGGTACAATAAAAGTTTTACACCAATAATATTTGTGGTGAAACAATGAGTATACAATTCAAATAACAAGGTTTCTCAAGTAAAAGGTGATTGGCAAGTGAAGTCTATCACACCTCACCTACCCCAGTAGGTGAGTACTAAAAGTTATCACCAAAGTTGTAATGGCTTACAAATTAGTGTATAAAACATCCAGACATGAATATCATGATAGTATATTGATCCTCTGCTTGTAACAGTGCGTATAGTGTCCAAGCCCAAAATACAGAATATGAGTGAACCAAATCCAAATAAAAATGCAAAGGATCGTACCAAAAAACAAAGTTATTAAAAAAAAAAAAAAATCGCACCAAAATGAAATTATCGCACCATAGACAAAAACATATAAGTGTATACATAGTGTCCCAATCATAATATCAAGGTGTATATAAACCCAAGATGCAAAAGAAAAACCAAAAAAAAATGCAAAAAAATAAATAAAAAATTTGCACCAAAAAACAGAAAAAATGCAAAAATCGCACCAAAATTAAAAATTACACCAAGATGCTGTTTATCGCACCATGTACAAAAGACACATAGGTGCATTCATCCCAATGAAGGTGACTGTTCGTGTTTAGAGGAATTGTAGCAGGTGACTTTAGTGATCACAGAATCTTGACAGGTGACTTGCGTGCTCCCCCTCAAGAGTCCCCACTCACCAGATCCTACTACCCCTACAGGGGTAATGCGCCTGTAACTCCTTAGGTTGGCAGGTAACCACTGGTGTCAGCCTTTGCAGTTCCTTGAGCAGCCTGGGGATAGCCGGGTTGTGATAGATGTAGTTTTCATAATCCTCATAAAAAAGAGAAATTGGCTCCCATGCAGTATAACCAAAACTTCTATTTATTAAAAGGTTATTTAAAAAATGTATAAACATACACCTTGATTTTATGATTGGGACACTATATGTATACACTTATATGTTTTTGTATATAGTGCGATAATAATTTCATTTTGGTGCGATAGATATTACACTATCGCCTATATGGAAACTGTTTTGTTTTAATTTATTCCACAATAACACTGTGTCTTTTAATACTTAGCCACTATAGAGTGATTTGGTAGAGCACTATTTGACATATAGGTAGCGCCACTCACCCCTTCACATCTTCTTTCTTTTTAAATTTTAGAGCCCTCTTATAGGGGTTTTTGTGGGGAGGCTGCAATCTTCACACACGTCCTAAGCGCAGACCTTCCTAATTAATTTACTGGCAAGTGAAGTCTGTTAAGACTGTTTGATGCAATACACATTCTAGTGGTTTTATCACAGGCTTTGAGTTTCAGCAGTTGCAAACAGTGAACGGTGAAAAGTAAAACAGTTTAAAAGTAAGTGTAAAACAAGGGTATGAAAGCGACGAAGTTGTCGATGGGATGGTGGAACAAGTAGCTGTTGGATAGTCGGGGGAAATTTAATCAGATTTTTCCAGGGCCAAGTTCCGGCAATGTGGCTTGGCATTTCCTGGGGTGAGGATCAGTGATCCAAACTATCCCTAGTGTCCCCTATATAAGGTGTTCATTCAGGTGGGTAAAGGAGAAAGGCAAGGGTTTGGTGTGGGGGGTAGGGTGGTGGGGGGTAGGGTGATGGGGGGGTGGGGTCTCCAGAGCGAATTAAGTGTAGTGGTGTGGTGAGTGATGTTCTCCTTTCAGGTAGTAGTAGCGAGCTGTCAAAGCCGGAGGTAGGTAATGTGCGATCCATGGGTTCACCAGTGATTTAAATTTGAACACTTTGTCAAAAAGAACTGCTTTTGCGTGAATCATTGTCTGTGTTACTCTTTGTTTGACTGATACTGTGCAAAGTGAAGCAGATTTCCATGCTTTTGCTATAGTTTGTTTTGCTGCAGTGGTTACAAAGAGCATCAGTTTGAATTGGCAATGAGTTATGGCTTGTGGTTTGCTATTCAGGAGCTCTACGGTCGGATCAGATATTAAGGTAATATTGAACATGGTGGAGAGGATTTTGAACACTTCCGACCAAAAGGAGTGGGCTATAGGGCATTCCCACCAGATGTGTACATGTGTACCCGGGGCAGCACAGCCTCGGAAGCAATGGGAGGGATATTGGGGAAGGAATTTAGATATTCTGGCAGGGACTAAGTACCATCTGGTGAGTACTTTGTAATTGGTTTCAAGAGCCACTATGTTTGGTTAGGGCAATGTGGTTGCTTACCAGTAGGGATGAGCCGAACAACACCCCCCCCCCCCCCCCGGTTTGGTTCGCACCAGAACCTGCGAACGGACCGAAAGTTTGCGCGAACTTTAGAACCCCATTAAAGTCTATGGGACTTGAACGTTCGGAATCAAAAGTGCTAATTTTAAAGGCTAATATGCAAAATATTGTCCTATAAAGGGTTTGGGGACCCGGGTCCTGCCCCAGGGGACATGTATCAATGCAAAAAAAAGTTTTAAAAAGTCAGTTTTTTCGGGAGCAGTGATTTTAATGATGCTTAAAGTAAAAAAAAGTTAAATATTCCTTTAAATATCGTAACTGGGGGGTGTCTATAGTATGCCTGTAAAGTGTCACGTGTTTCCTGTGCTTAAAACAGTCCCTGCACAAAATGACATTTGTAAAGCAATAAAAGTCATTTAAAACTGCTTGCGGCTTTAATGTAATGTCTGGTCCCGGCAATATGGATGAAAATCAGTGAGACAAACGGCATGGGTACCCCCCAGTCCATTACCAGGCCCTTTGGGTCTTGTATAGCAGTATACAGGCGGTGCAAACAAGACAGGGACTTTAGGTTTGTTGTTAAGTAGAATCTGTTTGTAATTTTGAACTGGTACATTTTTAAAGTGTAGCAGCCAAAAAATCTATTTTTAAGATTTTTGGAAAACATAGAGAAGGGTTATAACCCCTGTAACATTTGTTTTGCTGTCTGTGCATGTCTTCAGAAGATTTCACCTCACGTTCTGTCCCAATGACAAATGTTTTTTGAAAATTTGGGGTTTTTAGTGAAACAAGGATTGGTGATAAAGCATCAGTAAAGAGGAGACACGTTTTTCCCATATTAACTCTTACAGGAGAGAATTTTCCTTCCTAGGGGTAGATTTCATCTCAGTTCCTCTTGTCTCCTTCCGTTTGCAAGTAAGAGTCGTTTGTAAGTTGGATGTTTGAAAGTAGGGGCCTGCCCTATATACTCTGCAGAAATTGGGGCCTTAGGTGTTGGTGTTGCCACAACACTGTAAGCCCTCACAGTTACTCTTGGTGCGCGCAGGAATGGGCCCTGCTGTGAAATATTAGATCAAGAATTGTAATTACATGTCCCTGTTGAACAGGGGAAAAAAATTGGGCCTTAGGCATTGGTGCCACAACACTGCAACCCCTCACAGATACTCTAGTTGGAGCGCAGGAATGAGCCCTGCTGCAAAGTATTGCATCAAAAATCGTAATTACACGCCCCTGTTAAACAGGGGCAGAAAAATTGGGCCTTGGTCACTGGTGGCGGTGCCCAGAACCAAAAATGTTCTTACAAGCTATCAGCATGAAAATTGAGGAGGAAGAGAATTGTGACTCAGCATCAGCATAGGCAGTCTTGAAGGGATCTCACATTAACAAAAAAAATCAATCGGTTACATCAGCATCAGGTGCTTGGTAGCTGGTGATCCAAGACTAATTCATTTTTATGAAGGTGAGCCAATCGACTGATTTAGTGTAGAGGCGCACCCTGTGATCGCTTACAAAGCCTCCAGCAGCACTGAATGTTCGTTCTGAAAGAACGCTGGATGCAGGACAGGCCATTAGCTTAATTGCATACTGTGCAAGCTCTGGCCAGTGATTCATCCTCAAGACCCAGTAACCCAGAGGATTTTCGATGGGAAAGGTGTCCAAGTCAGATCTTGCCCCTAGGTAATCCTGCACCATGTGAATCAGACGCTGGCGATGGTTGCTGGAACCGATCAGACCTTGGGGCTGCGGACTAAAAAATTGTCTGAACGCATCGGTCAGACGGCCACCTTCTCCACCGCTCCTTCTTTGACTGACCGAAGCCTCAGCAACACGTTGTCCAGGAGGACCAGGAAATTGTAACCTCCCGGGCTCTGGAAACGCGTTGCACAAACCTTTCTGCAAGGCCTCCCGAAGAGGTTTCATCCTCTGCCCCCCCTGCGACGGCAAGATAAAGTCCGCAACCTTACCCTTGTAACGTGAATCAAGGAGGGTTGCCAGCCAGTAATCATCCCTCCCCTTGATACCACGAATACGAGGATCCTTCCGCAGGCTTTGCAGGATCAGGGAGGCCATGCAGCATAGGTTTGCTAAGGCATTCTGTCCAGAGTCCTCTGGGTCACTAAGGATGACATGATCCGCAGCCACCTCCTTCCAGCCACGTACAAGTCCATGGGTTTCTTCGGACTGTAAATGATACCTTAAATACTGCTGCTGATGCTGAGTGCCAGGCTCCACCTCCATGCTGACACAATCCTCCTCCTCCTCCTCGTCCTGTTCCTGTCCCGTCCTGATCGGCGGGCACGCAGGAACACTGTCTGGATAAAGGGGGCCTTGAGAGGTAAGGAAGTCCTCCTCTTCCTCCCTCTGTTCTGCCTCAAGTGCCCTGTCCATTATTTCACGCAGCGTGTTCTCCAACAGGTGGACAAGAGGGACAGTGTCACTGATGCATGCACTGTCACTGCTCACCATCCTCGTGGCCTCCTCAAATGGTGACAGGACAGTGCATGCATCCCTGATCATAGCCCACTGGCGTGGGGTAAAAAAAAAAGGTCCCCTGACCCTGTCCTGGTGCCATAGGCGCATAGGTATTCATTGATGGCCCTCTGTTGCGTGTGCAGCCGCTGCAGCATGGCCAACGTTGAGTTCCACCTGGTGGGCATGTCACAGATTAGGCGGTTCTTGGGCAGGTTAAATTCCTTTTGGAGGTCAGCCAGCCGAGCACTGGCATTATATTACCTGTGGAAATGCACACAGACTTTCCTGGCCTGCCTCAGGAAATCCTGTAAGCCCGGGTACCTGCCCAAGAAGCGCTGCACCACCACGTTAACGAGCCAAACAGGGCACATGGGTCAGTTGTCCCTGTCGGATAGTGGAGAGGAGGTTGGTGCCATTGTCGCAAACCACCTTACCTGGCCTAAGCTGGTGTGGCGTCAACCACCTCTGAACCTGCCCCTGCAGAGCTGACAGAATCTCTGCCCCAGTGTGGCTCCTGTCCCCCAAGTACACCAGCTCAAGCACCGCATGGCATCTTTTTGCCTGCGTGCTTGCGTAGCCCCTTGAACGCCTACGGAGCACCGCTGGTTCCGAGGACAAATAAGCACAGGAAGAGGTCATGGAGGAAGAAGAGGGGGAGGGGGTGGAGGAGAGAGGTGTGGCAGAATCGCCACTACTAGAACTTTGGTGGCGGAACAACCTCCAACACTACTGCACCCTGTCCTGCATCCTTCCCAGCTGCCAAAAGAGTCACCCAGTGCACGGTGAAAGATAGGGTAATGTCCCTGTCCATTCCTGCTGGACCATGAGTCAGCGGTAATATGCACCTTACCACTGACCGCCCTGCCCAGCGAGGCCAAGACATTGCCTTCCACATGCTGGTAGAGAGCCAGAATCGCCTTCCGGGAGAAAAAGTGGCGTTTGGGAACCTGCCACTGAGGAAGCGCACATTCCATAAACTCACAGAAGGGCGCAGAGTCTACCAACTGAAAAGGCAGCAGTTGAAGTGCTAGCAATTTAGCTAAGCTAGTGTTCAACCGCTGGGCAGGTGGATGGCTGGGAGTGAACTTTTTTCGGCTGTGCAGCAGCTGGGGCAGGAAAATTTGCCTGGTACAATCTGACGTCGGTGTACCGATAGCAGATTGCCCGCAAGTACTTGGCTGTGACACCCCTAATTCTACACATTCATTCCTCTCAGTGCATGTTTCAGAGAGGACTGAAGGTATAGTGGGGTTGGAGATCCCAGCTGATGAACAAAGAGAGGTCCGCTTTGTTCTTTGGTGTGGGTCTTTTAGGTACGCTTGCCAACGAACTGCATGTCAGGTCAACATATGTCTGGTCAAGCATGTGGTGCCCAAGTGGGTGATGTTTTGGCCACGAGAGATACGCTTGAGACATACGTTGCAAATAGCAGCGGTGGGATCTGATGCACTCGTCTCAAAAAAGGCCCACACCAAAGAACATTTGGAATAATGCGCAGAGACAGCAGTGCCCTGCACATGCGGAGCTTGCGGTGTGATGCAGTCAGTGTGCTGCCCTTAACCACTTGCCGACCGATGCACGTCCTAAGTTTGACGGCGGATATCGTTGTTATGGCAGCAGCTAGCTACCATAACCCCGGTATCCCCGTTTTTCGTGCGGCGGTCGGCTTTCAGATAAAAGTGGTATCTCGCGGATTTGCCGCAAGATCACTTTTATCGGTGGAGGGAGAGGGCCCCCCCGCCGCAATCCGGTGCCCTCCGCCACTTACCGGAGCCATCAGTAGCGGCGGAGGCGGTCGCGTCTGTCCCCTTGCTGTGCCTGGAGACGAGTGAGGGGAAGATGGCGCCCACTCGTCTCCATGACACTGCAGGGCGGAAGCAACGTCAAAACGGCACTTCCGCCCATAAGTCTTAAAGGCAAATTTTTTTTCAATGTTATTTTTATAAATTACTTTTTTTTTTTATTTATTGCATTTTAGTGTAAATATGAGATCTGAGGTCTTTTTGACCCCAGATCTCATATTTAAGAGGTCCTGTCATGCTTTTTTCTATTACAAGGGATGTTTACATTCCTTCTAATAAGAATAAAAGTGACACAATTTTTTTTTATATATATATATTTTTTTTTTTTTTTTTTAAAAACCCCCCCCCCCCCCCCCCCCCGTCCTGACAAGCTCGCGTGCAGAAGCGAACGCATACTCGAGTAGCGCCCGCATATGAAAACGGTGGTCAAACCACACATGTGAGGTATCGCCGCAATCGTTAGAGCGAGAGCAATAATTCTAGCCCTAGACCTCCTCTGTAACGCAAAACATGCAACCTGTAGAATTTTTTAAACGTCGCCTATGGAGATTTTTGAGGGTAAAAGTTTGACGCCATTCCACGAGCAGGCGCAATTTTGAAGTGTGACATGTTGGATATCAATTTACTCGGCGTAACATTATCTTTCACAATATAAAAAAAATTGGGCTAACTTTACTGTTGTCTTATTTTTTTTTTTTTCAAAAAAGTGAATTTTTTCCAAAAAACGCGCTTGTAAGACCGCTGCGCAAATATGGTGTGAAAAAAAGTATTGCAATGACGCCATTTTATTCTCTAGGGTGTTAGAAAAAATATAATGTTTGGAGGTTCTAAGTAATTTTCTAGCAAAAAAACCTGTTTTAAACATGTAAACACCTAAATTCCAAAACGAGGCTGGTCCTTAAGTAGTTCAGCTGGCCCCTGGAGGGCATCCTGCCTCGTTAGAGATGTGCCGCCGCTGCCTCCTCCTCCTCCTCCTCTCTCCTATCAGGCACCCACGTGGAGTCAGTGACCTCATCATCCCCTCCCTCCTCATCACTGGAGCAAAGCTGGCAGTATGCTGCAGCTGGGGGAACATGACTGCCAGATTGCTGTCCTTCTTGGGCACCCCCTCTCTCTGGGCTCACGTTACTGCCTTCCTCTAGCTGGGTACCATCATCAGAGCCTTCAAAACGCTGGCCATCCTCCTGGAGCATGTACCCAACACTGTGGTCAAACAGTTCGGGGGACTCCTCAGGAGGACATGGTGGGGCTAGGGAAGGAGTGACTGATGCCATTGAGTCGAGGGAAGAGGCTGCGTTGGCAGCTGCTTTGCCAGACAAAGTACCCTGAGCCTGGGTGAGAGAGGATGAGGACGGCTTGGTCATCCACTCTACCAAGTCTTCCGCATGTTGCGGCTCAACACGGGCCAGCTGCCGAAAAAAAGACAAGCGTGTCCCACGGCCACGTGTTGATGAGGATGCAGTCTCCACGACCAGCACTGTTGCCGCTAGACACAGTCTGCTTGCCCTCTTTTATTGGCTTGTGACTGTCTGCTTCTCCTTGTTGGCCTTCCAGAAATACTAATGGCCTGCAGTGAGGTGTGTGTGTATATATATATA